>OX596075.1:20429336-20536836 GCA_951394005.1 Protophormia terraenovae
AAGAATGTTATTGAGAATATGAGAATAAATTAGAAGCTGTGAATAAATATATAAATAAAATAATATATTAAGTGTCATTAATTATATACATATGTATTTTTCTGATGTGAGTTTTGATTTTTAAATCGTCATGGAAATTATGAATTCAAAAGCGTTTTATTTTCTGTAAAGGTGTTGCTTAAAGACCATACCCACCCTCAGAAAATTATATCAATTTTATACCCTTCACCACAATCGATCCATTAGTATCTGAGTACATAAACTACCAAGTTATTGGCCGGTATTAGCTCAGATATCGGCCAAAACGCTTATAAATTACGAATATTATTTAATTATTCGGGCTCGAGTTCATATAATAATTAATTAATAATACACTGGAAGAAATATATATATTCTGGCCCGCTTACGTGGTAGCTCAAAGGTTGTACGGGCAATCAAGTAGTATTACTAAGACACCGTTTTAATACGACCACACCACTCTCCTGGAAATTAATGTAAAGTTGAAGGCTTGTAAAAAGTATAAAAGAAAAAGAAATTGATTAGAACTAACCTGTAACATTAAGTTATTTAATAAAGTCACTGAGTCTAGCTTCCTTTATCTCAGAGAGTTTGTCTAATAAATGTTTCCCAAATAATTTGTGTCTAGTTTAAATCAGGGTTGGTGGAAAACCATTTCCTCCTTATAGTGATTCTCACAGCTGCTACAATGTACATTAAAAGAGAGACCTATTCTGCTAGAATGTTTCCCAATCGCCCATTGACCTGTGAACATTGCTATCAATCTCGAAATGTTTCCACATTTATGACTTAGAACTTGCGAAGAGTGTTTTTTGTTGTATGCAGGTCACGTTTCTTTCGAAATACTACATTTGTCTATTGTTCTCCATCTATTATAAGTGTTTGAAGATATCGCTTTAAATGGATAGTAGTTCCGGACACCGCTGAAGAGATATCTAAAGAAGAGCCCTTTGGAGCTTATTTGTCTGGCTGTTCATTATCATAGTAGTCTCTATTTGCAAGGATCCAAACAATAGTACTGTCATGCAATCGACTTAACTCGAATAGTATGTTCTTACACCTCTTGATTAAAATATAGGTTGTTGTATGCAATTTGAAGAATAGAACTGTCCCTTGGCTATCGACAAATATACCAACATTCCTTTGAATATTTCTATCATAAAGTTGTTTACAGGTTTCTTTGATTTCAGGTTTTCAATTTCAGAAAACCAATATGCAATTTTTTATAAATCACTAGGATCCCGATTACTGTTAGCTGGCGATTATTACGCTAAGCATAAATTCTGGGGATCACGACTTTGAATTTAATTTCGAGCGAAGAATCAATACAATGACCTACTTGCCCAAATAAAATACCGGATATTATTGATTTCGCAGTTACAAGGAATTTACAAATGGAATTAATTCATGTTAAATTTTCATTATAATTATCTTCAGATCATTCAACCAATTTTCTTACTAAATTTAACCCCCCGAGAAATTGTATTTCCCACTGGTAATTCAGCGATATCTAACACAAGAATAAACCGGTTGAAATATATAAGATCTCATTGCACGGAAAACGTATCACTGAGAACACCAGAAGATATCGATCTCTCTTTCTCTCAATAATCTTGAACAAATTTAAAACTTACTGCTGAACAACCCGACAAAACAGATATAACAGAATTTGTTCTGTCGATGTCAAACGGCTCTTGACTGAAAACAGAAGACTTCGAAGAGTGCGGCAAATTCACAGATCCCCTCAACTAAAATCGCTAAATCAGCTACTAGAGTATCGAAAAACTAAATCATTAAATAAATAATTGGAAAGCCTAGATGCCATCCCGTATTCGAATTACTCACTATGGCGAAAGACCACTATAAAAAGACCAATTACAAGCAGACCTCCTCTACGTAATAAAAATGGAACTATCCTCGAAGAAATGATATCGAAAAGGGGAATCTATTCGTTAGACATCTAATGTACATGTTTTTCCCATATTTATCAGATCACGAGTACATAATATAGTTGTCATCTGTTGCAGAGCATTTGTACACCTTTGTTTTGAGATTCGAAATATTGACAAGCCCATTGCTGATTTTAACACCAAAAAATTAAGTGGTGTTATCACCTTTCTCTGAATTATGCATAATTTTCGACCCCTTTTACCCCAATGTGTGACGTTGCTCTACCCTTGTACCCAAAATCATAAGGGAGTCTGATTCTAACAAATCGATATCCTTCATATGGAGGCGTAGTTGAGGAGAGTTATCAATTCTCTTGTGTGTCAACAAACAACATAAAGTATTAATTGAATTAAAATTAACCCTTTTAGAATCACCTCATGCCGATATTAAAGTCAGATCACGATTGAGAGAGTCATTCATATTGGCTCTATCGAGACGAAACTCGGACATATATCACTCAAATGAATATGAGTGGCATATGCTGCTATCGTCGGCAAAGGAATAGATTGGGTAAGTGGTCACTGCCAACAAGTCGTCCATGAAGATTAAAAAGAGGAATGGAGAAAGGACGGAGCACTGGGATACTCCTGAGTCCAATTTGAAGTTCTTTATTGAGACGGAATATATCACAATTGGCCTCTGTTGGTATATATAAACATAAATTTAAATATAAACATTAATATCTGACAACTATTCCATTATGAATTATAAGACTATTTGGGTCGCCCTAAAACTTCTTTAATTTTTGTCTGTCCCTTAGTTTTCTCAAATACTCTTATGTGTTTGTAGTTATGTTTTGTTATGTCGTGTTTTATATTTCTTTTTTTTATTTTTTTTTTTATTTTTACTTGTAGTCGTATTTGTTAGTTGTCATGTTGTTGTATTATTATCCCTCGAGCTAATTATATTGAAAACTTTCTTTGCAAGAACCAACATACAGAAGGCATTACTTTTTATTGGAACAACTCCCACAATGCCGTTTTCTACATACACACAAACAAACACTATCTGTATATGTGTGAAAATACATCCATACTCATATGGAGGGAATATGAGTAAGTGTATGTGTGTGTTGGTATTTGCTTTATGGTGATGCTTTAAGGAATAAAAGTGTTGTTAAACAAATATAAGCCCAAGTAATCATTTTCCTTCATCTTCATCATCATTACGGGGTTTTTTATGTTTTTATCTTTAACGCAGTAATTTTACTCTTTTTCAATTGTCGAGGATTGTAGAGTAAGTAAAAGAAAAAGGAAGATAACTTTTTAACTTTTTTTGTTATATTTGGTGGGTAAAAAAAATATAGAACTTTAATGCGGTTGTTAAATGAAAAGTTTATTAAATTCATAGATGTATTTATTATTAAAATTGAGATTTGAGTTTTAAATAAAATATGATTGGGTTTTATAATAATGAGGGAAATTTAAAACTTCTGGTACTTCTGGTTCTGGATTTACACAGAGTTAGAGACTGGCTCTACTTTTTTTTTAATTACTTATATCTTACTACAGTTCATGTTTCTACTAGGTATTATTAAGGATATTTTTTTATTAAAAAAAATAGAAATAACACAAAATCTTTACTTGAAGGTTATTCACATAAATATTTCAACAAATTCCCAAGATAATCTTCAATATTATTTATCCCTCATTAATCCTTAAATTAATCCTTTTTCTTAATATTAATATTATCTTTAATATCAAGATAATAGCTTTTTAAAAGCAATTCTTCTCTCTCTATATATATTAAAGATCTAATTATGTCTTTGGCAAAATATATAATAAAGTGCATTATAATCGTTATAAAACATGACAAATACACACATATACAAGCAACTATAGAGAGAAGAAAATATTATATTATTCCAATGCCAAAAGCATTCAAATAAACTCACTCATACAAACTCTCTAATGAAATTCATATAGAGCACTACACCTGAGATTTAAACTGAAAAAATAAAACAAAAATAAAAAGAAAAATTGCCTGTTTTGCTTTTAAAATATACATACACATACATACAAATACTTGTGTTGCTTTGTGTTTTGTAGAGATTTACAAAAAAGTGTTTTTGAAGGATGAGCCCTAAAAGAGAGAAAAAGAAAAAGAAGTGAAATTAATTAAAACTTATCACAATAAGATTCCTTTTTAAAAAATTGTAGATACATTCAATATCTTTTTATTGAAATTCTGGGAAATTCTGTTGAAATACATTTTTAATTAAACATTTTTTTGGAACACCCTTTAGCACTTGCTTTGCAAAATAAAATCTAAGGTTTTCTTTTAGTAAACTTTGCAATATGAAAGTGCATCAAAGCTTTGGGAAATTATTTACAATAATACCATCTTAACGGGGAATATCAAACAAAAATATATTTGTTTTATTTGGCTTATTGACAATAACATAAACAAAAATTTAAAGGCCTTGACTTTATTATGTTTTAATATCTCTATGGAAAATATGAGTGATTTTTAAATTTTCTAGCTTAAAATCTCTAGGCTAAAACACAGCACATTAAACGAAAAATATGAAAATCTGTGATCTCATATTTTTCACTAAAATCCTATTAAGGAGTGAGATCGAAAAATTCTTAACATACATAATATTCAATAACTTGGAAACGGTTGATCTTAGAGTTTTCATTAATTTTTTAATCATTTGATAATTTAGCACAGATCACAGAAATATATTACTTTTATGGTTCTAACCGCTAATTATAAAATTGTGGACCCTTTTTGAATACCCTTTCTTTGGAGATTTGATAGTTGCTTCAGTCACTTTTTTGGAACAGTGTGCACATCTTCTGTTACAATCTTCGGTATTTAGGGACACCTTTTTAGTGCTCTTGAATTCACTTTTCACAAGAGCTGAATATCTCTCCACTGGTCTAAGCTATGGACAATTTTGAAAATTGACCTCTTTTGGTACTAAAACTATGTTATTGATTTGGTACCACTCCAGAGCTTTTTTACCGTAGTGACATGATACCAAATGGGTCCAAAAATATGTGGACACGTTGTGCTTTCTTAAGAAAAGAAGAAGTGTTTTTTGCAAATATTCCTTTATGCATATTTTGGTATTTATAGATCCGAATGTATCAAATGACTTTCCTATTTTGCCGCAACTGCAAAAAGCTTGTCATACCATGAATTTTGTAAGAAATTTGTGCTTCTTTTGGGTCTTAAACTTATCTCCAACATTGCTTCGAGCATTAGCAATAAAAATTTTTGAGGCACAAGCTGCGAAGATTCTACCAGCACCTACGTTTCTTCGTCCATTATACAGCTTGAGTATTTTTGTATGAAATTTGGTTTTAAATTCCGAGTCCTATTTTTGGCTTGTAATTTTTTTTTGTAGAATTCCAGTTTGGAATTTTCTGAACTTTATATGTTATCAACTTTTCCATTAGCTTTAAATTTTCTCACCAAATAGTCGAAGCACTGAGAAAACTGAGCTGATTTTCTACCAGATGTGTTTGGAGTTCCTTTCAATATACCTTCAATTTTCTGGCCTTCCCAATATCATGTGGTCCTTTTTTCTTACCAAACTAGATTTCACATCAATAGTCAAATTCTCCTGATACTGTTTAATAACATTAGAAACAGTTTTACGGACGACATTTAATTCTGTGGCCAATTATTTTTAAGACCTATTTGGATTTTTTTAAATTTTTTAATAACTTGTAGGATGTAAATCTTTTTCGTCACTTATTTTGATGAAAATAAGGTTGTTATTAAAAATAATAACTGAAGTATTTTTCTATGATAACTAGATCAAAAAAATTTTTTAATATTGATTCCGAAAAAAGTTATGAGGCAAAATGTGTGTTAAGAATTTTTCGATCTCACTCCTTATTTTATGAGGAAAACATAAAAATCGATTTTGTAGCTAATTAAGAGCAGATAAAGCAAAAATGGTTCAAATATATAATACTCAAATATCTTGCTAAAAATCGGGGTTCTTATGAAAGACATTAAAATCTATTTTCTTGTCAAACCAAAGCAGATAGAGAAAAATTTCATCACCAATCATATTTTCTATATAAAACAAGCAAGAACGCTATATTCGGACAGGCCGAATCTTATATATCCTCCACCACTGATACAATGTTTTCATTAGTTTTTATATAGGAAAAATTCTTCGGAAAGTGATGCTTTTATGATTTACTTATTAATTTTTGGCGTCCATAATAGGTTGGTGGTTTAAATATGTTCAAATAAAGGTTTTGTATTGTATATAAGATATTTTAACCAATTGTTAGGCAAATGAATTGTAGAAAGTAAAAAGTGTGAAATAAAATATACAAATGCAGAATATTACATTAATACTAACATTTATATGAATTAATGCGCTTTACGATTATTACCGAAAGTACGTTCATATTAGAGCTATTATAAATTGACCGAACCTCATAAAATTTGGCACTGTGATTTCTACTTAAAAATATATCATTTGTGTCGAATGTTTACTTGATATTGACATCTGTATGGGATTTATGAACCTTAAAGTGATTTTCGGAAAAGGGATTTTTATGGAATCTATGGTCAAGTATAGACCGATCTTGATGAAATTTGGCACAAAAATATTAAACTTCTTTGCACCGAATGTCTTTAAAATATTGCCTTCATGATCGTTAAGCTTCTATTCCGGTAAGATATTTGTATGGGGACTTGGTCAAATAATGGACCGATCATAACCGTTTTAAAAATGCTTCGTCTTTTTGCCAAAATAATTATTCATGCCAAATTTCATGACGATATCTTTAAAATTGCGACCTGTACTTTGTCACATGAACAGACAGTCAGCCAGACGGAAGGACAGACATCGTTAATTCGAGTCACACAGTGATTTTGAATCGATCGGAGTACTATAAGGGGTCTGATAATTTTTTATATTTCTGTGGAAAGTCGATTTAAAGAATGAAAAACTGAAATCTTATATTGCGTTCAAATCGAAGCTCGATTGTAAAAGCATATTTGTACACCAAATAGGCCATCTTTTGCTACAATGTGCAATATTAATCGAGAACATTTTAATTTTTCCGAATTTAAAACTCAATATAATAAAATTGATAAATTATTTTTGTAAATCTGTGCTTACATCAAATTTATATTTAAGGAGGCGATTAGGGAATCATAATATTAGACCTGTGGCCAGTTGTGGATCGATATTATTACCAAGTGTAAATAAAATAAAGTATACAAATGTAGAATATTACATTAATGCTAACACGCAGCAAACAGTGTTACCGTTTGGGGACTTTAGTCGCCATTTGCCCCTTTTTCAACCACCTGGCCATTTTTTTGGCCCCTTTTTCAAATGGCGACTTAATGGCTACTGTTTAAGGCTAAGTGCTTGCTAAATGACGAGAAATTAAATTGTTTGAAATTAATTTCAACAAATAAATTCATCATTTTGAGATTGTTTCACAGTATAATGATATAAAAGTCCGAGGAGTACTTATAAATGATCGAAACTGTTAGTAAATAAAAATAATAGTAAAGTTTTATCTATTTATATCATCATATGCCGAATATTTTTGGACTGGATTAAATAATAAAAAAATAGATTCGAGGAATATTTATATCCTAATTTATATTTTACATTCCATTCAAAAATAAAAAATAGTTTACCTAACAGGTTTCAGACAACTCTTGTGTATCCATGCGTTCCTTCCTAAATTCATCCGACAAGAGTTTGAAAGACTGGAGTACGAGTGAAGAACTCGAACAAAAGTACAGAAGTTTAATTAATAAAACAAGGATTATATAGTAGTTACCATTTTTGTGAATTTTTGCAATAATAAAAATGGTTGTAAAAAAATTATAAATTATTTTGTTATTAATAAAATTGAATTTTGTAATTTTCTTACAATACAAGATTTTTTGTTGTCGTTGTTATCAAATAAACAAATTTTAAGGATTTTTTTATGTTTTAAAGCAGTTGGCCCCTTTTTTTTCAGAATATCTCTTTTTTTGGCGACTTTTTATTTTGAAATCCCCTTTTTTGGACACTTTTTAAAAATTCTCAACGGTAACGCTGTAAACAAGTGCCAAATCGGGAAAAACTATGGAGCAAAAAATCTGCAAACTGAAAAAAATAATAAAATGGGGTTGTATTTCCTGAATTATATTGTCTGGCTAAAATTACCTTCTTATACCCTTCATCACAAGTGTAAAGGGTTACCGTTGAGAATTTTTGAAAAGTGTCCAAAAAAGGGGATTTCAAAATATAAAGTCGCCAAAAAGGGGGATTTTAAAAAAAAAAGGTGCCAACTAGTTTAAAATCTAAAAAAGTCCTTAAAATTTGTTTATTTGATAACAAAAAATTATTATATTTTAAGAATAACTGCAAAATTCAGTTCTATTAATAACAAAATAATTTATTGTTATTTTACAACAATTTGTATTATTGCAAAAATAAAGATTTATTCAAAAAAATATTTAGCACACAGTGCTCTTTTAAGTTAAACTCCTGTACATTTGTAGGAGTTCTTCACTCGTACTCTAAACTTTCAAATTTAGGATGGAACGCATGAATTCACAAGTATTTTCATAAGTCTGTTAGATAAACTATTTCTTGTTTTTGATAATTTAGTAAAAAAAATAACGTTTAAATTAGGATATAAGTATTCATCGAATATTTTTTTTTATTTTTTCAATCCAGTTCAAAACATTTGGCATATGATGATATAAATAGCTGTTCATAAACTTTATTTCAAGCGCATATTTAAATTTTTTTTTTGTGCATATAAAAACTTGCCCTGTTAATTACTAATTTATAAATACTCCGCGGTTTTTTATATCACTATACTGTAACACAGTCCCAAAATTATTAATTTATTTGTTGAAATTAATATATAATGGGTCCATATACTTCAAACAACTTAGTTTATCGTAATTTAGCACATAGTCTTAAAAAGTCGCCATTTAGTCGCCATTTAAAAAAGGGGCCAAAAAAGTGGCCAGGTGGTTGAAAAAGGGGCAAAAGTGGCGAATAATTTAATTTTGAAATTTAAATTTTCTTAATTAATTAGGGTACTAAATAAAAATAGACATTGTGTGTCAATAACTATTAAAATCATCGAGCTAGATTGTGTTGTTTTCTTGTATAGAGAGGTCAAAGTTAAATATGTTGATTACATTTTTGAAAAAGGCTAAAAGATTAAATTTTCATAAATTTTCGGTACATTTTTTATTATTTTTTTTAATAAAGGTTTTTCAAAGAAAAAGTTTAAGCTGAAGCCATCTTTTTCAGGTATTTAAGTATACTTTCCTTCAAGTATTTGCAAATTATATTTTGTCCAAATATTTTTGTTATTTTTTAAAGATGTACAAAAATACACAAATTTCCAACTTTCATGGATTCCTTTATCCCTAAAAGCTCTTGATAAATCCTTTGATATACAAACTTGCAATTTAAAGTCGATATCTTTATTGAGTCCGAAAATAAATGGAAAATTTGCAAAAAATAACAAACAGATGGACGGAAGGACGGACATCAGAATTCTCTCAAAAAAAAAAAAAAATTAAATTCCAAAATTATTATTTTTTTTATTTATCAATATGAAAACAAAATGCATCAAGACATTAACATTCTACCAAAAAAAAAAAAAAAAAAATTGAATTTTAAAAATGCATTTTTAATAAATAAAAAATACGTGATCATTAAAATATTCATATCGCTTTGATTTGAGTTAAGCGCCATTTTCATCCCCTCTTTTATCCCAATGTGCGATGTTAAAATTTTATTTTTCTTTCCTGGCTGGATTTTTAATAAAATATAATGTGATATTTTAGGTAGCTAACAACATTGGACAATATTAAAATAAACATAACTAATTGATATAAAAGCATTTTTAGTTTATTTATTTTTCTTGTTTTATGTCTGTCTATTTGTCTCTTAAAATAAATATTTTATTTATATACTATTTCAGTACTTATTAATTCTGGCGCTTTTAGTATTTTACTATTTTTGCCTTTGTATAAAAATATATTCGTAATAAATTTTTTTTTAATTAAATTTATGTTTTCTATGTTTTTATGTACTTGTTGTCGTAATTATATTTGTAGCTTTCAGCATATTAGAATAACAACATGTTAAAATGCATGTCTATGCTGGATAAAACCTTTTTGTAAAATACACGTAGATTTTAACGATGTCTTATTATATTAAAGCATAAAACAGGGTGTGGCAATTATTGAAACACATACAAAAATATAACTATATAAAATCTTTGATCTACAAAGGAATTTATTCAAATAATTTATACATTTATATTAAGAGAAAAAATATTATTTTCTTTAGTTTTTCTATATAATACTTATGTGTTTTTTCCTCACCCTGTTTTATAATGATATACTTATTTACCCGTTTTCTTTATTATTTTTTTACAAAAGCCGCTAGGGAAAATTTCCCAGTTTTTGCATAAACATCACGATTTACTTTAAATGCATTTCAATTAAAGGTTTCAACATTTTCCATTAACTTCTTTTTTTTCCACTTTTTGTATGTCACAGAGTATAATGATGTATACTTACATATGTATGTATTTTCTTATATAAAAATTTCGTCATTTTGTTTGTTTACATCTGTGCAAGAGAGTATGTGTGAACGCGTGCATGACAATATTTACTTTCGAGGATAACATTATTAAGCATATACTTATGTTGCTTTTGTAGTGATAATAATTTTAAATTTTCTGAATTTATTACAGATTTGTAGCAGTTTATTTCAAATTGAAAGTTAATTAAGAAATTACGAATAAATAAAATTAAAATATAACAGAAAGTGTAGAGTTTTATATAAATCTTGTCAATTTTTTTTTTATCTAAGGTTTTGTCTATGAAGAATAAACAAAGTTTATATATCTCCGTAATATAAGTTTTTGTGTAAAATATAAATCTATATTTTCTTCTAGATAATTATTCCGCAACAGATAAATCATCAAACGTATGAGTAATATAAATGAGTAAATAAATAACAAAACGGCGGTTATCAAATGGGTTCTCAACAACGGGTCCGTACAAGAATTGTTAGGTGGTCGCTTAACCCTTTGGTTGAACATAAAATTAAAAGCATTTCTTTAAACAGATAACACACATATGTATATTAATTTCTCCATACTTATAAAATAAAGTTGCAAAGTTGTAAAAAATATAGCGTAAAAATTCTAAAACTATTGTTTGTGCATGATTTTTATTATCATTCTGGTAATTTTTGCAAATTGTAAAAAACATTAGTGATATCTCGTCCTTGGCATAAGATATTTATTAACAATTTTAAAATCAATTTTTAAATATAAAGGTTTTATCCATAGATTATAACATAGATATGAAGCTTAAAAAAACTCAATTGAAAAAAAGTACTCAAAAAGGCTCACGTACTACAATTGTTTTTGTTTTCAATGAACAATTTTACTAACACATTCTTAGACTTAGGTTTTTTTGACAAACGACTTAGGTATAGACATTCATATCTATGTTATAATCTATGGTTTTATCTTAAATTTATAATTAATTAAAATCAAATGTTTTTACCATTTTCTTTAACAAAAGCATTTTGGCATCAAATTGAGAATATGCCATTAATTTTTATCTTTAAGTATTAATTTATTTTTGGATTAAGAATTATTTAGGAATAATATTTGATATGAAATTGAGAAAGTATCACTTTTTTTCAAATGAATATTCATTTTTATTCAAACTTGAAATTCAACATACCTATTTTCAGAAATACCTTTAAATTATCAAGAGTTTGCAAAAACCCTGATCTAAGTCGGGGATCACACACAGTAATTTTTCCTGCTGCAATTCTGAGTTTGTAGGAGAGGGAAGAGAAGGGAATATTAAAAATTTACATTCGTCTACAAATTGTAGCAAGAAAAATTGCTGCTTATGAACTCCGACTAACAAAATAAAGATCCTTAATTTAAAAATATCTTCAACAAATATTTGACATTTTGTCAAATCATTTTTCAAATATGATTAAGATTAAGATTTTATGAGTTCATAATGAAAAGAAAAGGTTCATGAATAAATTAATTCTTTACACTCTATAGTTCAATAGGATAATTATATAATTTTAGAATTAGATATACAAGATATACAATATATATACAAGTGTGACTGCCTAAAGGCGGGGTCATAGTAGGCAAACCCATAAAAAAAATCAATGCGTAATAGAAAAAAAGTAAAAGCTGATTCTTATTTAGCACGTTGAATTCCATCTAATCCACCTATTTTTTTATTAAGATGAAAAAAAAAAATGTTTTTTTCTGCCACTTGTGTATTGCCACTTAGTTATAGGTATACATGGGTATCCAAACTTAACTGTGAATCCAATCAAGATTTGTGCATCAATTTTTATAAAACATGGCTTTATTTACTCGTAGCTTTGCCAGCTTTGAGATAAAGGTGATAAACTTAAATATTTTTGATGTTTTCACTTTTAAAAAAAAGTTTTAGTAAAAAAAAAAAGAAATCTCGAATTTTGCATAAAAAAAAATTTTCCGACACTTTTTTCGAAATATCTCCTAAACTATTGAGCGATTTAAAGTTAATTTTATTCCGCATATCGTGGTATATTATTTATATAAATCGTGCATACCGTTCTCAAGTAATAGTGAAATATACTCGAGTAGTCGGCATATTTAGGGCACAATATTAGACACGCCAATAAAAAAAAATTTGGACCTGATGGAAAAAAACTGAAAGCAGATTCGAGTTTAGCATGCAGAACTCCATCTAGTCTACATATTTTTTTTTTTTTATTTTGAATGATTTTGAAAAAAAATTTTTTTATCGACCAGTGTATATTTTTGTCGTCGTAATTTTTAATTGTAAATTTCTTTGTTACATATTTTTATTTTATTTTAAATGGTAACAAAAACATATTTGACATAAGGAATAAAATATTTTTGTTTATTTTTAGTTTTTGGAAAATAAAATAGAAAAATTATAAAAATTAATTAAAGTTTTTTTTAAATATGCGTTTAAAATGGATATTTCAAATTGTACAGAAAATGTATAACGGTACTTTATTTTAAAAGTGAAAATTTCTTGAATTTAATAAAGAATAAAAAATTGCCATTTAATAAATTCCTCAATTATTAATAATATATATTTTTTTCTTTCTTAGCTAACAAAATGGAGTACAAATTAATAACCGAAGATCGTTATGATGATGTTATACGACATTTAAGGGGCAATTTCTTTGCCGATGAACCTTTAAACAAGGCAGCTGGTCTGTGTCGTCGGGGTATGGGTCATCGGGATTTAGAACATCACAGTTTAGAAACATTGGAAGATAATTTAAGTTTAATGGCAGTAAATGAAAATAATGAGGTAATTTCATGGGAAACATAAAAAATATTATTAATATTAACATTCTTAAATCCTAACAAATTGCAGGTGTTATTTTAAATGGTATTTTACATCCCGGCAATATAGAAAGTTGTCAAAAGAAATTTTGTTGAAATAATTACACTGCACAATGTTGGATTAAATTAAAATGTATGAAAGAGTTGCAGTGGAGGACCTAATCTTTGAGAAAAATCACCTTGTAGTCAACCTGTGATAACACAAGAAAATCTACAGGGTGTCAAAATTGACTACCTCGAGTATGCAAAAGTTTAAAAAAATCGTAGCATACAAATGAAGTCCGATTTTAAAGATTTTTATATTTTTTTGAAAATTTTTTAAATGACTTTTTTTTAATTGCATAAAAAGGTGATAAACTGAAACTTTTTTAATGTTTTCACTTTTAAAAAGTAGTTTTAGTAAAAAAAAATCTTGAATTTATCATGAAAAAATAGTAGAACGACTTAAAGCCAATTTTATTCGGCATAATTTGGTGTATTACTTATATAAATCGTGCATACTGTTCTCGAGTTATAGTGAAATACTATACTCGAGTAATCGGCTTATTTATGGCGCAATATTAGACACGCAAATAAAAAAAAAAAATCTCGACCTGATGGGAAAAAACTGAAGGCAGATTCGAGTTTAGCATACAAAATTCCATCTAATCCACATATTTTTTTTTTTTTAAAGGAGCACGAAAAATTTTTTTTTATCGACCAGTGTTATCAACACACAGTGCGGCCAAAAGAAATCTCGACCTGATGGGAAAAAACTGAAGGCAGATTCGAGTTTAGCATACAAAATTCCATCTAATCCACATATTTTTTTTTTTTTAAAGGAGCACGAAAAATTTTTTTTTATCGACCAGTGTTATCAACACACAGTGCGGTCAAAAGAAATTTTTTGGTAATAAATCTGTATCCTCTAAACTGTTGCTCGAATCGAATTGAAATGTATGGAAGAGTTGTATAGGAGGACCCAAGCTATTAAATATTTATGAATCCTTATATGTAGATGCAAAAAATATTAAAATTTTTGGATTGATTTATGAGTCGTTTTAATAACATATACAGTTGATGTCATAAGTAAGTAAACAAAGTAGTATCTTGAACTCAATTGGTTCTTTTTCAAGTTGTAGATCGAAGATATCAAAAGTAATATATAATTATAAATATATAATGTATTGTTAGCAAAATAAACAACAAAAGATTAAATTCAACACATTACTACTTAGTGAATATGGTTTTTTAAAGAAGTGAAAAAAAATCAATTCTCCATAAATAAGTAAACAAGGTTTTTAATAGCCCTGACGACCGCCTATATCTTAATACATTAGTGCCAAACGTGTTGGCATAGTGACTAAATATATTCTGCATATCCCTGGACAAAATTAAGACTCTATTTTTTTTATTAAATTTTATGCAATTTCTATAGATGACACATCTGGACTTTGAGTAGGTCACTCTGAAATGTTAATTATTTCCTCAGCTATATATTTTGAATTAAATTCACCCTATTTTATATGTGAATTTTCCTACTAAAGGATAAAATCCACAAAAATTAAAAAAAAAATTTTTTGGAACTATTACACCTTTGAGCAGATTAAGGTAAATCTGGGAATTTATTTTACGTTTGTGTACCTCTATTTTTCCTATTTTATAAATAGAAATGTATTTCCAAACCATTAAGACCTTTCCGCCGGACTTAAGTACTGATTTTCTATACTTAAAGGTTAAAGTTTAAACATTTTAGAGCTAAACGTACATATAGCCTACATTATATTTCATGCGAAACATAGGCTATTCAATCCAGAGACTTATTTTCTAAATTTTTCATATTTTTAGGCATAATCATCAAATTTTGGAGATTTATTATACTTATGTATACAATTTTCTGTACAGCTAGACCATGTTTTCCGTCTTCACATATTTTTCTGTGAGTTGTAAATTCAGACCATAGTTTTCGGACTTCCGGAATAAGTTTTGATAAAAATGTTGAAGCAGAAAGCATAGGATTTTAAAGCTAAATTGTTATCTATTCTTTTTGTAGTGATTTTCAGATGTTTACGAGAGTAACTACGGTCAACGCGTTCATTGTGTTTGTAATGATTTTTTTAAATGATTTGGAAATAAAGTTATTCTTTTGGGAAATTAAAAATCTCGAAATAAAAACCCTACTTGCATTACTATTGAAGTTTTCTATAGCATGATAGATAAATTTGTTTATACATACTCTTGATCATATTATACTAATTACGCACTTAATTGCCTATTGAGATTGAATGTAAGAAAGAGATAATTAAAAAGAAATCCCGTTTATTTCTTTATATACTTGAAATCATATCATCATACCACTTCTTTTTAAGCTTAATACGTTGTTCAAGTTATTTCGAGAATTCATTTAAAGTCTACTTTTAAAGTTTTAAAGTTCTTAAAAACTAGTGCTAATACTGTGAAGAAAATAATAAAATATTTTCTGAAATCAAAATCACATGTGCCTATTTTATAAATATCCTAATAGTATTGAGGAATTTGCAAACCTTGTGTTAAAATATTTAAAAGTAATAAATTTAAAGTCTTCGAAATAAGGCGTTTAATTTTACTAATAAAATGCTTAAATTTAGATTCAAAATTTTGTGAAAAGTCAACAAGGACACGTGGTCCTTGGGACATATTGCTCAGCCAGGAAAATATTACGGGAACTACACCATTTTTATATAAGATTTCATAGTCACGTTTTCCGATATACTATGACTTTCTGTCATATTTGGCGAAAAATCTGGAAGGACACATGCTCACTGCCACATCATTAGTTGCTCACATAATCTTCCAAGATAATTCATTACCAATTACTAAATAGAAAACTATATTATCAAAAATATTAACTCTTTAAAATTACAATTATACTATTATTATACATAAAATTATAAAATATTCAAATTTTCTATACACCTAACTAGAAATTTTTAACATATCCCTAAAAGCTACTTAATATAATTAACTTGACTTAATCTTCCTAAATGTTTTAAGCATAAAAATATAAAAAGAACTCTATATTCATTAGTATAAATGTTTATTTATACCTAACACAATAGCTACTTTAAAATTTTAAAACATTGAAATAATATACATAATATGAATTAATACATTTTTTCTAACTACCTAATTTTTCCTAACTAAAACTATATCAACACGATGATGCATATTTAATTTCAATATAAATACAATATAAACCTACATATATACTTAACTACATTATAGAACTACTTATAAAACACTATATTCTAACATGATTATTAAATTAACCTAAACATATAGTAACAAAAATAACTATAAATATAATAACAAAATACATTTTATTTGCATATATGTATACAAAATTATATAAATGAATAATTTTATACGTTAAAATACTTAAACATGCTATATTTAAATTACTTTTTATTTGTATATTATGAATATATTTTATATTTAAATTATGTTTAAATAATTCCTAATCCTATTTATGAATTTAAAGTACCCCTAATATATATTTAATTTTCGTATTGCTAACCCTACATTTTTTTTCTATTATTATTACGCACTTTTTTCCATAATTCTATTTATAGATAGTATCTTTTGGTAGAGAGTAATTATTTTGATAATATTAATTTAAAATATTTAGCCCATTCTTGATCGTCCCTTGCTGAGCTCATCAATGGAACGCGAATGCATCGAAACGTAAACAAACAGGTATTTTTGAACAACAACAAAATAATGTGTAATAAGCAGTGTTGCCAGTTTAGCCTTTTTAAGGCTAGATCTAGCCTTTTTATTTTTATTTTAGCCTCAAAAATTTCGTTTTAGCTTCTAGCTTTTTTGTTAGCCTTTTTTATTTTTAACACAGCCTTAAAAAGGCTAAAATTTTACAAATTTTATTTTTACAAAATCATCAATTTAAGCATTTGTGTATATTAATTCTTACAAAAATATCGAAATTATTTATATTTAATGAAAATTTTCGACCGCGGCGCTTCATTCTACAAAAATATTACAATTATTTTTTGACAAACTCTATTACCCATATAAACTAGTTACTTTATATTTACAAATTCACTAAAATATATTTAACAAATACCAAAATCTAATGAGAACAAAAAAATTAATGCTTTTTTAAATAAAAAAAATATGTTAGCTTTTTTCTGACTTTATTTTTTGGGGCATTTAGCCTTTTCTGACCTTTTTTTAAGTCCAATTTAGCTTCTTTTTTTCTCAAGTCCTGGCAACACTGGTAATAAGTTATAAGATCAATAATTACTCTTAAAATTTTGCATTTATTAAAATATTAATTAATTCCATTTCATTCCATATTAATGAGAATGTAATTTTGCTTACTATTGCTTTTGCATATTTTCTTTTCTTTTTGTTTGACCATTATAAATGTATCATTCATTTAAAAGAGTGCGTTGGTTAAAAATATAAAATTTATTAATATGATAATTTTAAATATTTTATGCGTAATAATATATTTATTATTAAAAGTTTCAAAAATAGAAATTTTTTCTGTATTTAATTGCAAATGTAAATTTAAATTTTAAATAAAAATGAATTGCAAAATTTTTGAAACATGGGAATGACAAATATTTTCAATTATAATTAGAAATATGAATTAGGCTTTTGTTATAGGGACATTCTTAGAATATTATAGGGTGTACGGAATGTCATAGGTGTATGATTTCGTATCAACAGGGAGAGAAAAATGCACCCCTTTCTTTTGGCTAACATCTTGTTCGAAGAACTTATATATATTTTTTTTAATTATGAATTTTGTTATACTTTACGGTTGATATTTGGCATATAAAGTATAATTATATATATACGCGTTTAAAATTGGGTTAAGAACAACACAACCATTCGATTTATAGCTAGCTGGGATTTTAACATCTTTTATGCCTCCTAACTTGAATCTTAATAAGGGTTTTCTAAGATAGTTTTACAAATTTTGAAAATCTATGTAGCGCGTAACATGTTTGTAGCATTTTACCACCGTGAAAATAAAGTGTTGGTTTTATTAAAGATTTTTGATATATCTTTATATCTATATGTTTCACCTTTTTCTTATTGTAGGATACTTACTCTTAGTTCTCCTTTACTGTTTGCCATCCTTTAGGTCGAAATTATGGTTAAATTAAAATTTTCTGATTTTATCAAATTTTTTAATAAAACGAAAAAGTTTTTTTTTTATTCATAATTGCAACCATAAACTTCACTTACTTTTAATAAAAAATTAAAGAAATTTAGCCAAAGGTTGCTTGTTTACTTATTTTTGACTCGCCCGAAAACAAATTTTTTCAAATTTCTCTATAAAGAAACTTAAAATAGAATAATATTTGAAAAATTTGTCATCAATGTAAAAGAAAACAAATTGACTTCATCAAAAATATATAAATTTTTAAAAATGAACTGCTACATTTTCCGCTTTTTAAAGCAAAACAGAAATGATGAGTTTGTTTACTTATTTATGACATCCCCTGTATATATATATATATATATATATATATATATATATATATATACAGGGGATGTATATATATATATATATATATATATATATATATATATATATATATATATATATTTTTTTTTTTTTTTCTATTAATTTTTTTTAATATCTTTGATTTTAATGAGCAGATTAGGTGTACATAATTTGGAAGTATGTAATTCAAATTAAATTTATGTTTACATATAATCCATGTGTTCTCATGTGTACTTTCCACCACAGAAAAAATAACAGTGAGCGAACGTGGAATCCTTCTACCCTCTAGCTTTGGTAAAAGTTATAAGACTATAATCCCATAGAGAATCTCGGGCTTGCCAACAGTCATCAAGAGCTATCTTACCATTCTCCAATATTTACTGATCGCTTTCCTGCACCTTTATAGTAGAGTATTACTCACGCCTTCTTAGATATCATCGTAATATTTAATGTCCAGTTCAACTTCCTGGGCAGTATTAAGCGAGATTTAATAAACCCTTTGTAATATCATTCAGTCGCGGCAGCATAAAAATAGGAACAAAGTCCAAACTACGTATAAATGATTATGCGAACTTATATTCAGTTAATCAGTGAGATGTAATAGTAATGATCTAATATTCCAGCTAGCCAAATATTTGCAACAGTAGTAGGAGAAATTTGTTTAAAAGCACCCTCTATATTCCTCAAAGCTATCAAAGATTAAAACTCTACACGCGACTCCAAACATAAAGTTTCATAAGTGTCTGCGTAGCCAATAACAGGAAAAAGAATAGACTGATAGATCTGAGGAAACATGTATGATGCTTTACCGGCCTTAGGAATAAAAGCTTCTTTAACCGTCCTTCATATCAGGGGAATAAAAAAGGAACTGAAGACATCTCCTAAAAATTTTAATTATTCTAATTGTTGACCAAGTTCTTCATTTCTGCTGGATTAATACCATGCAGACCCTCTGATTTAGATGGCTTAAAACTATTGAAAGGCCAGTGTATATTTACTTATTTAAAACATATTTACCTCTTCTCTGTATATAGCATCTTTCATAAAGTATGTATTAATCATGGTTAAAGTGATTCCTCACTTTGTCTTGAAATTTGAACAACATGGGACTTTGATCGAAATCTCTGCAGCCTAAATGTTTGATAATAACTCTCAATACTTCTAAGAAATGCACCAGGATTTTCTCCCATTCTGAATCAGAAAGTTAGTTTTTATTTTTTAGTTTTGTTGGTCTTCTTTTTCTTTTAGAAAAGCTAACTTAAATGCTCTAACATGAATGCCCTGTCCAATACACCAGTAAGTGTTTACGCCCAATCATCTTAATCTGCAATTGTGTCTGACCCTGCAAAAAACTCGGGTATTTGAGTAAATAATATCTTGTTATATTTTAGGGTTTTGAATATTTTATTCTTATTGAATTTATTTTTCCCTTATGCCCAGTCATTGTCATCAAGCGTCTGTAAGTAAACAATCTCAGGAGTGAGCAACATGGCTTCCACTATTAATGAGGCATCAAAATGAATAGCTATATATTACTCGTATCCAAAGGTGAACAATTCGCATCCCTAGTCAATCAAACTAAGCCAGGAATCCAAGTCTTTCAACTCAAATAATGAGGTTAATACCACAGTGCTGTATGAAATAATAGAGGAAGTAAATGTTAGTATAGTCAAACTTATCACAAGCTGCAAGGAAGAGACAAATAGCAAACCAACAGAAAGGAAGTTAAAGAGATGCTTTGAAGGAACGTAAATCATCTACACTCATCTCCACTAAGAGAGGTAAGAACATAAATGCTAGAAATGCTATGTATATCAAAAATGGAACTGCCGTTTTGGTATATACAAGACCTCTATGTATCTCCTAAAAAAATAAAGATAAGGCGTTTCTTGACAGCAGGACCATTTTCTTCAAAGTTGGGAAGAAAGTATCTCTATCAATAAAACGGCACTTTTTTGCCAAACAGTTTATAATTAAGGAGTGCGTTCGAAAAAATCGTAACATGTATAATATTTAATAACCTGTAGTGCGATTCAGTAACATGTTTTAACGATAATCAAATCGTTAAAAATAGTAAACAACAAATTTGTCGATTTCGTTATTCTGTAACACTTTTAACGATACTTGTTTGGGTTAACTTAAAGACAAAAATTTTTGTGTTGTTATATTAAAAACAAAAAGTAGCCAAGAAGTCAACCCTACGACTAAGTCGCTCTTTTGCAGATGTAATATGTACTTCCAAGGTTATAGTCCATGCCTCCACGTTTTTTGGAAGTAGTGATCATTTTAAAAAAAACATTAACTGAAACATATATTAATCTATATCAAAGGCGTAATTTAATCAATTGCCGTCTTAAAATTGTTAAAAAATTTAGATTTGTCTTCAATTTTTTTGTTTTTCTTTTTTATTTGGTTTGGAACTTTACTTTTTTTAGTACTTCCTGGTAGGGAGATGCCACATGACAACAATAGTTATATACAATCGTTTAAGAATACTTAGTGAATCATACAATCGTTACTACAAACAACAAATGCTATTGACAAGTCTAGAGATTGTCGAATCGTTAAAAGTTACTGAATCGCACTACTGGAAAAGGTTGATCTTAGAGTTTCCATTCTTTTTTTATTTAATTGATAATTTATTACAGATCACAGAAAAAAAAATAATTTTTATAGTTTTAACCACTACTTATGAACTTGTGAACCATTTTTGGTAACCCCTTCGTTAGAGATTTGATAGTTACTCCAATCACTGGTCTAAGCTATGGACAATTTGGAAAATTTACCTCTTTTGGTACAAAAACTATGTTATTGTTTTTGTACCACTCCAGAGATTTCTTACCGTAGTAACATGATACCAAATCGGGCCAAAAATGTGTGGATACGTTGTGCTCTCTTATGAAAGGAAGCACTCTTTTTGCAAATATTCCTTGATGTATATTTTAGTATTTATAGATTCGAATGTATCAAATTACTTTCCTATTTTGCCGCAACTGCAAAAAGCTTGGGTCCTAAACTTATCTTTAACATTGCCTAAAGCATTAACACATACGTTTCTTCTTAAATTTTCTAAATTTCTTGCAGCATACCTGTTTGGAACTTTTTGGACTTTATATGTTATCAACTCTACATAAGCTTTAAATTTTCGCACCAAATAGTCAAAGCACAGAGCTAACTGGGCTGCTTTTCTACCAGATGTGTTTGGAGGTCCTTTCAATATGCTTTCAATTTTCTGGTCTTCCCAATATAATGTGGACGTTTCTTTCCGAAACAGGTTTCCTATCAATGCTCAAATTCTCCTGATACTGTTTAATAACATTAGAAACATTTTGACGGCAGAAATTTAATTCTGTGCCCAATTTTTTTGTAGGACCTATTTGGATTTTTATTAAATTTTTTAATAATTTGTAGCACGTACATCTTTTTTATCACTCATTTTGATGAAAATCACCACAAATCAACATAGTTTTTATTAAAAATAATAACTGACATATTTTTCCATAATAACTAGATCAAAAAAAAAAAAAAATTAATATTGATTCCGAAAAAAGTTATGAAGCAAATCCTTAGGGATCTTGGATCAGGGCAATATATTCCCCAATTTTAAGAAGGCAATTTAACTATTGGCATTATTTTAAGATTATGGTGCTTCTAAAATATACCTCTCTCTCTCTCTGCTTATCCGAAGTAAATTATGGTACTATTGTCATTTAAATAATATTAATATTTAATTTGATCCTTACCTTTCTTCCTGTAGATTTTGTAATTTTTTTCCAAATAATATTTTAATCCAAAACTTATGTATATGCAATTACTCGAAAATGTAATACGAATAAAAATATATGTTGTTAATTATGAAAATGTGTTGAGATACTTTTGGATATTATAAAAACCACTAAGCTATTTTATATGATTTCATTCCACAAAAAAAAAAAAAAAAAAGTATGGTATACAACTCAAAACAAAAATGTTCTACAAAGCTACAAACATAAAAACTCTTATAATAATAAAAAGAGTTTAGGTGCTATTACACAACATAGAGAAAAAGGAAACAAAAACTAAACGTAATACAAAATGCACTACTATTAGCAGCATACATGCATATGTAGCAGGATTTCATTTGTGTGTTTTTGTATGGAGTGTTAAAAAATTGTGAACTTACATTGGTGTTTAGTGGTTACTTTGAGCGTTTAAGCGCGATAATCTTACTACTGAAAGACTTATATAGAAAGTTGTGGAGGAGTAGGTATTTACCAAAACATATGTAGGTAAAGGGTGCTTATTTAATGGAAATTTTAATAAAAATAAAAAAGGATTTTTTTAAGAGCAAAACCATTTAAACAAGAATTAATATTATAAAAATGTCTTTGAAATAATTTTGTTATTCTTTGTTTATTTCTTATCCTTGAAGATTTCCGCATCAGGGAATTTTTAAATTTTTATGAGCAAGTAGGTTTTTTCTATTGAAAAAAAAAAATATATCATAAGTTGTTCCTCATTTACAAATGATTTGCCACTTTAAAAATCAACTCTCAAAAAATAAACCCTTTAGCTAAAACGATTGCTCAAACAATCTTCATCTATGTAAGTTTTTGCTTCTCTTTTTTATTTTTTGGTTTTAGCTAACACTCTTTACCTACTATGATTTCACTAATGGTATTACCAGTTATACATTAATACAATACAAAATTCACAAAAAATAAAATGGCAAACAAACAAAATACTCTAACGTATTAAACACAAAAGACTTCAAAAGAAAGCTAAATATACAGCAGAGAGAAAAATTATAAGCACCTGGTTATATAATTTAAGGTAAAGTTAACATAACAATTAATCAAATTTCTTAATATTTATTTCGGATTATTATAGCTTTCAGATTTTGTATGGGTATTGCACGTCGAACAGGTGCAATATTTATTTAGCCAATCGGAGGCATTATTTAAAACAATTGTCTAATTTGTAATATGACAAACATATGTACGAGCAGAAGGAAATCTTAGCTCTAAGAATGCAAAAAGGAAAAGTTTAAAAGAAAATTAATAAAAGTCTCACTTTGGAGTAAAAGAAGTACAAAAAGTTATGGGGTTACTAAGCTACATCATTCCCTTCCAATTAGGGAACTGCAGACATATCTTCGAATATACAATATGACCTTCAAGACATGGCGTTTTAAGTACCACAAATTGATGAACAGATCTATTGTTGAGGATACCAAAATTCATCCCAATCGTACTCGTGTTACTACTGTGATTGTTTTACATCTCAGCCGAAGTTATGATGGATAAAACTGTTATTATATTCTTGAAGTGCAAATTATGCCTTGATCATGCTTCACTCATTCGATCTGACAATGTTAATCTCAGTTAAGCGACTGAGGCCAAGTATCTGGAAATAATGATAGGGTCGAATTAAATGTTGTAGCGGAGAAAGTTAGGATCTTTAGGAGTCACTGGGGCTTTAGCAGGCGTACGGTTTTCACTATAATATATAATATATTTATTAATTATTTTTATAATATATTTAGAAAACGGTTAATTTTTTATTTTATTTTTTATTTTTATTAAGAAGTCAGAAATATCTGTAACTTAGGAAGTATTTTAAAGAACACAATTGCTGCTAAGTTAATTTTCTTCTTTACTGGTCATTAGGCCATAGTAAAAAACTGCTCCTATAATTATTTTGCAAAATTTTTACGAAAAACAGAGTCTTTTTATATTCTCGCGTATATATAAGAAATTAAAACATTACTAATTACAAACATTTCTCCATTAAATGTTAACTACGTAAACATATTTATACACACATATACATATGCATGATAATATAGGTGAAAGATCATATGTACTGCTAACTATTTATTTTAACTACATATTCATTAACATGTAGTAGTTAGTGTGTAAATGTTTTTTCGCAGGTATCTACCTATATGGCTTAATGTTTTTATTATAATACTCTACACCTGGATTATTACAAAAACAACAACAGCATATAAAAAAGTATAAAGAGCATAGTGGAAATTATTTTAATTTTTAATTAACCACCAAAAATTCACAAAAACTTATTTTGTGTTTACTAGCAGCAGTAAAAGAGTTTAGTGGCCCCAAATGCTATTTTTTTTTTTTTTTTTTTTTTTTGTAGTTTTTAATATTTTGAGGGAAAATTCCATTTAAATGTTGTTGGACAATTTTTTTTTTTTTTTTTCGTTTGTTTGGTTATACATATTTCCTTTTGTGTGTGTCAACCACAAAACTAAATTTAAAAGTTTTGACATTTTTTTATTTTTATTTAAAACTTTTTTATTCTACTTTTTGCAGTTTGTTTGTTAATTTCATATAGAAAAAAAATTAATTGGTTATTGATATTTGACAAATGAAATAAAACGAAGAGAAAGTTTTAACAAAGAGCTAGAAAGAGAGAAAAAAATTAATGAAAAATAGTTATTGAACATTTAATGAATTTTGATGAAAGTAAACACAAATATTTAGTTAAAAAAGTAAATTGGAATAAATTAATTAAATTTTTGAAAAAATATTTTAATGAAAAAATATTTAAATAATGTCAGTTACAAATGGGTTAATTGCTTTATTTTTTAAATTAATTAAAATATGTTAATTCATTATAAATAACCATATACATATGTATGTCTTTAATATGCGCTCTAGATAATCGAATTAATAACGCTTATAAATATCAATCCTTATTATCAAAAGTTAAACTTTTGTATTTCAAATTGACAGTAAAAAAAATTAAATAAAAAAAGTACCATCCAATCAAAAACATCATATCAACAAATTAAACTGTCAAATAGTATTTGTATCATATTTTAAACACATAATTGCACTTGAATGATATTACTGATATTCATCTGTGATTAGGGGATGAAATTATCAATTTAATAAAAAAAAACAAAAAAACATACTCCCACTCACACATACAGCTACACAATTCCACTTGTAAAAATTCCCAACAATCATATATAAACATCCAGACAGTAAGACAGACAATTTAACATATTGTTCACTCGTATAAAATACAAAATACAATATTGACACCTTTGCAGACAGGAAATAAACACATACAAACAATGAACTTTACATACACACAATCATACACTCATACGTATACAAATAGAGATGATTTTGATATGAAATACAATGCTTAATCCAATTGAACCCTTTTAGTAATAAAATAAAAATGATATTTGAAACAAGAAAATAATACATAGCAACAACAACAACAATTTGCTACAAACAACATGTGTACTCGTTCATACATACTTATATATACGTATATTGAATTTTTTTCTGAAATATTGAAATAATGTTTAAATAATACACTGGGGACAAATCACAATGGAGTTTGTTGTAAAAAAAAAGAGTTGAAAAAAAATAATAATATTTTAAACAAGGAGTAAGTAAGAGCTGCTAGTTGAACTAGCAGAAGGTAACAACAATCAATGTTATTGAAAGAGATATGTATGTAACTGATACTGAGACAGATACAAATAGAATATAACATATAAATAATGAAAATGTTTTTTATAAAAAAAGATATTGTTTACAAACAAAGGTTGCCATTATATACATATAATCATATTTACATTTATAGACAGGTATATTAGCATGGTATCTGATATTTGAAAATAATAAATTAAAACTCTTAGGTGTATTGTTACTACACTTATATAAAATACAGCAAAATAAATCGATTATCAAAAAGATAAAAATCTGTTAACATATTGCAGTAGGTTTTTTAGACAGATTATTTGGAAGAGGAATTGAAATTGCAAAAATCTTAACACACGTTAGGTTAAATTAGGTTAGATTGAAAAAGGTGGCATATTCACGCCTCCACCCAGAGACTAAAAAGGCACATTGTGATCCTTTTAAAAGAAGAACAAGAAAATGAAAAATAGAATAGATGATAAATAAAAAAGTAAAGTTATGATTGCTCTCATCTAGTTCATACAGTGTGTGCCATACAAAATGTGCTCCACTGTCTCTAGCTCTTCTAATTCATCACACGTCCTATAAAAGTCTGACGTGCCTTTTTATTTTGTTTTTATCCTCAAAATTTTTGTTTTAGCTTCTAGCTTTTTTTCTAGCCTTTTTTGATATTTAACATAGCCTTAAAAAGGTTAAAAATTTACTAATTTTAGTTTTACAGAATCATCAATTTAAGCATTTTGTATATTAATTCCCACAAAAAATCTAAATTACTTATATTTAACGAAAATTTTCGTCTGTGGCGCTCCTTTCTACAAAAATATTATAATTATTTTTTAACAAACTTTATTACCCATAGAAACTATTTATGTTTTATTTATAAATTCACTAATATATCTTTAAGAAATTCCAAAAACTAATGAGATCATAAAAATAAATGCTTTTTTGAATAAAACATTATATTAGCTTTTTTCTGGCTTTATTTTTTGTGACATTTAGCCTTTTCTGACCTTTTTTAAAGTCTAATTTAGCTTCTTTTTTTTCTCAAGTCCTGGCAACACTGCGTGCCAATGTCCCATTTACTCTTCATATTACATACTGAGAAATAACCACTGATCATTCCTACCATGACCCTCAAACTACTACGACTCATACCCAGAAGGTGTTTCAAATCTGCTAGTTTAAGACTAAGCCATAATGCTCTAAATAACCTGCAGTCCATTCTATCCTTCCAAGCTCTATTCGTGTTGTCCAGAGTCTATTATTTTATGGCCCTAACAGATGCCTCCACAAAAGATCTATCCAGCTTCATGCCATTGCGAAAAAATCAGCATTCAAAAGAACTCTTTTGGAACCCAAATAAAAACTTATGAAATTTTGGACATCGCGAACAAAATTCATCAGTTATAGCACTAAAAGTGGAAAATGTTTTTCATACTGATTTCGCTTGCAAATCACGTTATTTAGTAGGCGAAGTTTTTGCTGGGAATGCGCTGTTTAGCAGCTTGAAAGTAATTAGTATTGCAATGACATCTAAGTAAAATATAGGAAAAGTAGTTGTCTCTAATGTCATCTCCGTGTTAAAATAATGAGTTATTCAGCTTATGTGTAAGCAGTGAAGAGCCATTATATTAGCTTCTTAATTCATTACATGGCAATCAAAGTTTTTGCTGGGTGACTTTTTATTTCAAAAAACATGTACTAAATACTGATATTTGAATCGAAATTTATGAATAAAAAATATAGTTTAAGGTTTAAGTTTAATTAAATAAATTAATAATAATTATCCTGAAAGAAATTTGTTTTATCTATTGCAACACCTATAATATCTTTACACCATATTTAAATGTTTTTTTTTTTTATTCAATATTTTCTTAATTTCTCAAAGATGTATTAAACAAAGTTTCAACTTTTTCCATATTCATTTTCTTAGAATTTTTATATTTATTACACCCACCATCAAAAAGATGGGGGGTATATTGATTATGTCATTCCGTGTGTAACATGTCGAAGGAATCATCTAAGACCCCACAAAGTATATATTTTCTGGGTCCTGGTTCGATTCTGAGTCGATCTAGCTATGTCCGTCCGTCTGTCCGTCTGTTGAAAACAGGATAGGGCTCGAACGGGACAATGTAGGGGAATAAAGTTTGGCACAAATATTTGTCTTATATAGGGTTTGTTATAGGCTAAAAACTAGAAACACAGGGTGTCCGTTTTATACTTTTCTGCTGATATTTCTTCAACAAAAGCATGTACGACAACGAAATTTTGTACGTATAGTTCGGTGATCGATATAAACTCAGAAACCAAAAATAGGCGTGGTCCGCCCTCTTTACCGCCCACCTCCCATATAAGGTGAAAATCAACGAAATTGTGTTCCGAATTTCATGAAGATCGGTCCATAATTGACCATAGCTCTCATATAAACTATCGGTTCACAACACCACAGGTCTAGAAAAAAGAAGACTCCTCCCCGAATTTTGATATAATTTAAATAACTAATCGGTTAATAGTTATTTACAAAAATAATTATGTTTAATAAATTTTAACTTGAACAAAGATTTATTGATTTGTTTAAGAAATGTAATCATTTGATTGATTCCTACACATTTTGCCTCTTAACTTTTTTCGGAAGCAATATTTAAATATTTCGACCATGTTGATTTCTTGTGAGTTTGATCAAAATGAGTGACAAAAAGGAGGTACATGCTAAAACTATTAAAAGTTTTCAAAAAAACAAAAAAAAAAAAAATCCAAATTGGTTCTACAAAAAAAAGGAAAAAGAATTAAAGGCCAAACTATTTCCAATGTTATTAAACAGTATCAGAAAAATTTGACCACTGTTAGGAAACCTGGTTCGGGAAGAAAAAAAAAGGTCCACATGATATTGAGAAGGAAAAGAAAATTTAAAGCATATTAAAAAGAGCATCTGGTAAACAAACAGCCCGGTTAGCTCAGTGCTCTGACTATTTGGTGCGAAAAGTTAAACCCAGTGCAGGCTTGAAAACATACAAAGTCAAAAAAGTTTCAGACAGAATTGTTGCAAACAATTTAGGAGCCAAGAATAGGACACGGAATTTAAGTCAAACTTCATAAAAAAACATTAATGTTGTATAATAGACAACGAAACGTATATACTGGCAAATTTTTCATAGCTTCCGGTTCAAAATTTGTATGTTGCTAATGCTCGAGGAAATGTTGGAGATAAATTTAGTACCCAACAGCAGACAAAATTTCCTAAAAAATTCCTAGTATGGCAAGCTTTATGCAGTTTTGGCAAAAGAAGCAAGTCATTTGTTACAGTGGTCTCTACAAATACCGATATATACATCAAAGAATGTTTGCAAAAAAGGCTTCATTCTTTCATAAGAGAGCACAAAGTATGCACATATTTTTGGCCTGATTTGGCATCATGTCGCTATCAATTAAATAAAAAAATAATAAAAAAAATCTAATATCAACAGTTTCATCAAACGTCTAAGATCACCCGTTTCAAAATTATTGAATTATAAACATATTTTATTTTTAGACAGGCTTATTATCATGGCATATAATGTTTGAAAATATTAATAAAGAAATGTCAGATATATTTTAAAAGGATTTCTAAGTAGCTAAATAAATGGTTTGTTATATCTAAGATATATTCGGCTTACTCTATCATCAACTAAATATGTACAATGCACGGATGTGTCTCTTGGACAGTTTTTCGGAAGAAAGTCCAGTTTTAAATGTTCGAATTTTGCAAAATTAAATATCGTATTCAATAGCGAACAATATGCTGACCTTTGCCCTAAACTAAACGTAAGTGTCAGAAGAAAAAAAAAATTTAAAATATTTTTGCTTAAAATTTTTAAATTTTGCTCATATCATCATTAATAGACAGGTTTATTAGCATGGTGATAATAAATGAGGACTTTCAGGTTATAAAAGGTAGCCAGTTAAATCGTTTACTAAAACAGAAAACGAAAACAAAAAAAGTCAAGATTCCGCTACTATTATATATTATAGAATACTGTTTAGAGAAATTTTAAGAAAGATATTCTCTAGGGGGATCTCACTTACATTCTCTATTACAATTACAGTAAAATTTACTTAAAGTTATTGGCATTGAAATTTATAAAAATCTATTCAACAATATAATCTATAAAAATCCGGTTTCCCTAGTAGTAACATCGGTTTATGGTTTCACAGAAATGCTAAGCTGAAGTTTAAGATTTTTCATTATTCAGAATTAATTTCATCCATCTGGCTGTCGATATAAACCTTATAAACAAAGTGCAGCAAAATGTCCCCTTTTGTAACCCTTATGGGGCGGAATCGAAACTTTTTGGAAATAAATCTGTAACTTCTAATCGGCTGGTTGGATTTACATAAAATAAAGGCATAGGAGTATATAATTTTAAGTTTTGAAAGGAGGCCCCAGCAGCGCGGCTATTGGTGCTTGATTTCAAATATTTTTACATCTCCTTAATGCTCTCGATAATACCTATAAAAAGCATGCTATTTATTTCTTACAGTTTTCAAATTATTCGCATTTGACATATGTATCAACTATATCAATTTTGCATAATCTTATTCCAGTTTTTTCAATATATAGTATAACCCAATATTTTAGTCCGATTTTGTAAAATTTTGCAACATTTGGTTGAAAAACAAAATCTATTGAATAAAATAAAGAAGAATTCGATATCTCCTAGTATAGTAAATAAAATGAAACCAGTTTCTTTTTTTAATTATCTGCTCTACAGTAGATACTGTTACAAGAATCGCAGACCATACGAAATTCATTACACCGAATTTATGATAAAAACCTTCAGTGTTTTATTCTCATTACACTATTTAAACCTTAAAATTGTTGCAGTAAGAAAATTGGATGCCGATTGACTTATTCCAACATAACCATATATTTTTTATCTGTATGTTATGTCAAGATGTTTACTTCGACTTGATACTTTGTATTTTATATATGGATATCTTAACATCAAAACCTCTTTAACCCTGGAAGGGCTTCGATATTTTTACCCTTCTGAGGGCTTCGTTAGTCGAAACGACTAACAGTAACTTTTATTCGAAATATTTAAAGATGTATCATTAAAATGAAAAATAAAACAATTGATTTTTAGTTGATGAATTAATTTAAATAAAATAACAGCAAAAATTCCTAAATACTTATCGTTGTTTTCAAAATATTAAGCAAAAACTGAAAAGACCTCAATTTTTGTACTTTTTCGGAGAATGTGTTATATAAGTACCCTTTGTGTTAGTTGTTTAAAAAATTTGGAACAGGCAACATATGTTTTTTTAAATGTATGTATCCCATAATTATTCTAAACAAATAAGAGTTAAAAAATAAATGTTTTTCATACTCTGTGCCTATTTGAAAATTGTCATACTTTTTTGAATTTCTTTACAGTATCCCTTAGTATTCACTGTTTTTTATCCACAGAAGCTGAAAACTTATTTTTCTTTTTCTACAATTTACACAATTGTTATAAATTTACATGGAGATAAGAGATTTTCCACAATTTTATAATGCTTGGTTAATATATTAGAAGAAGAACAAACTCGATAAGATATTTGTCGATTAACTAGATCCTTATGCAGTTTTTAACGAAATGTTACACAGAAAAAATTATTACCGTCTTTTTTACAATTAACTCAGTTGTTTAATTTTGCATCAAAGTTTAATAAAAATATTCAAGAAAAAATAAAATAAAAAATAAATTTTGGTATGATTTTTTTTCCTATACACATTTTTAATTCATTCAATCATCTACTTGATTGATTTAATTAATTTATTAATTGGGAATTTTTTTCTGTTTTGTATTTTTTATAGTTTTTAGTAATTGATATAATCATTTTGGTGAGAGGTGCAAATTTAAACAAGTTTATAATTGAATGAATTATTTTCATATATATTTGTTAATTGGTGACTTTTTTCTGTGTATAAAAAAATAGTCCTTTAATTGTTTTTAACATACTTTTTGAATAAACTATTATTATACTTAATGTTTATTTTGATGCAGAATATATAGAGCAGCACCGATATATTTTGATTTAGTATGATATTTCACTGCATATTTGGTCGAAAATATCAATCACGTCCTTAGCTTTTATTATAGAATTCATAAGATGGAGTCGATCTGTAATCGTTAGTACTTTATAATATGGCTTTATTCAGTCTTCAGCATGCTTTTTATATTTGATATATGATATAGAGCTTCCTCATCATCAATCCGTAATTGACAAAAAATATACTTATAAATATACTTATGTGTTGCTAAAATTATTTTTTGGAAGTCATATTGTATTTATTTTCCCCCAAAAAATATATTTCACATTATAGGAACAAATATTAAACTGCATTACTATATTTACTAAATTACTTTATCGCTAAAAGTTCAAAAAGTCACACTAAGTGCTTCGTTAGTCGTTTCGACTAACAAGGTTACTCAAAATACTAACTTCCAGACCGCTCACAGCAACGTACGGCTGGACACTTCAAGATCTTATTTATTACAGGTGTTATACCAAAATTCCCCAAAAAATATGCAACGAATAAAGAAATATCACTAAAAATAGCATTGTTGTTAGTCGAAACGACTAACGAAGCCCTTCCAGGGTTAAAAGGTTATTTATTGTTATTTAAAATTATTAATAAGAAACTACAGTTTGTACTACACCCTGAAAAAATCTAGGTGTAATTGGAAAAAAATGCCGGTATTTAAAGGAATCATTTATATAATCATATATTTAATATTAGGACGATAGTATTAAGCATACATATAACATTGTATTATAAAATTACTTTACACGCACACATACACCAACAATTTATATAATAGAATGCAAAAATCTATACAAAACCATTTTATTGCTTTTCCGGGTTTTGTGTCATGTATGAATACTATTGTGTTCTTTTCATATTGTTGTTGCTATTGTTTTTTGCTATTGTTATTTACAACTTTATATTTTTAACTGTATTGTTTAAACACATACATATGTACACAAACTTACAAAAAAAAATATGAGGGTTATAAGAGGGAGTTGGACTTTTGTCGATTTTTACTACTTTTATTTATACACACTTATGTACACATATACACAACAGACAAAAGTTATGATATCCTTTGTCACCTTTTTGGTCACAAAGTGCCATTTATAACACTTTGTTTATATTAAATACATTCCCATATAAATATATTAAATATCTACATAAACATCAACATATACATATGTATATAATGGTGTGTTTTTGCATGTGTGTTAATGTTTTTGTGATGATGTTAGTATAATGATAAAATAATAATGGTGGTTGTAATAGTGCGAGTAAGTAAAATGATGTTTGTTGTCGTTATGTTTTTTTTTTTTTTCTCCTTTTTTGTCATGGTGTTGATATTTTTGGTAGTCCTGTTGTTTTGGTTTTTTTGTTGATTTTGATGTTGTTTCTGCTGCTGTTATTTTATTGTCATTATATTCCATTGTTGTTGTCATTAATGTTATTTCTCTTCTTTTTTTATAGACATTTGTGTTTTAGTCTTTTGTTTGTATATGAATGAGTCTAGTCTGCATTTGGTCTCTGTGTGTGTAAAACATACATTAAAGTCATAACTTATGACGGAAGGGTAAATTTGTTTGTTTCCCTTTAAACTATACTATAGAAATAATGACGATAGCAACAAATATGCCGGAATAGGATTCTAAGTATAAACAGAGGCGTAAGATAAACTTGAATTAAATAAAAGTTAAAATTCTTTAGGTTATATAATAAGATAAAATGTCAAGGTTTTGGGTTTAGGTTAATTTTCGTTTGCTTAACTTCAAGTAAGGAGTGCGATCGAAAAAATCTTAACACACTAAAATTTTTCCGAAGCAATATTTAAAAATTTTTTTAATCTAGTTATTATTGAGAAATATGTCAGTTATTACTTTTAAGGACAACGATGTTGATTTGTAGTGAATTTAATCAAAATGAATGATGAAAAATATGTACGTGATATAAATTATTAAAAAATTTAAAAAAATTCAAACTGGTCATACAATTAATTGGTCAAAGAAATAAATGTCTGCTGTCAAACTGTTTCCAAGGTTATTAAACAGTATCAGGAGAATTCGACCATTGATAGAAAAGCAGCCCGGTTAGCTCAGTGCTTTGACAATTAGGTGCGAAAATTTAAAGCTAATGCATAGTTGATAATATATAAAGCCCAAAAAGTTCCAAACAAGAATGCTGCAAAAAATTAAGAAGCCAAGAATAGGACACGGAAATTAAAACTAAATTTCATACAAAAATACTTATGTTGTATAAAGAACGACGAAACGTATGTACTGGAAGTTTTTTCACAGCTTCTGGGACAAAATTTTTATATTGCTGATGCTTGAGGATATGTTGAAGATAAGTTTTGAACCGAAAAGCTAACAAAATTTCCTAAAAAATTCGTGGTGTGGCAAGATTTATGCAGTTATGGCAAAAGAAGTAAATCATTTGTTACAATGTTTGCTCTATAAATACCAAAAAATACATCAAAGAATGTTTGCAATAAAATGTTTTTCCTTTCATAAGAGAGCACAATGTGTCCACATATTTTTGGCCCAATTTTGCATCATGTCACTACGTAAGAAAGCTCTGGAGTGGTACCAATGCAATAACATAGTTTTTGTACCAAGAGAGGTCAATTCTCTAAATTTTCCGGAGCTAAGACCTGTGGAGAGATATTGGACTTTTGTGAAAAGAGAATCGAAGAGGACAGAAAAGGTGTCCCAAAATATTAAAGACTTTAAAAGGAGATGGACAGACTGTTTTAAAAATGTGACTGAAACAACCATTAAATTTATAATGGAAGGGTTACCAAAAAAGATCTACGATTTCCAAAGTAGTGAACATAAGTATAAAAGTTATATTTTTCTATGATCTGTAATATATTATCAATTAAATAAAAAACAATCAAAGCTCCAATTTATTGTTGTTATTTAACTATAAGGGTTTAATATTATCTTCTTTAGAGTTCCCCGACGAAAATTAGACCGGTGAGTTGCTCGAAGCAATACATTTTGCTGAAATTCTATAGAATAGAATTCTATCACTAATATACGCGCGGTGCCATTTGACTCAAAAGAAATGTTGGAAATTCTAAAGATAAGTAACCAGAAACTACCCAGACAGAACTGAAAAGCAACAAGGATTACTATAGCAAGAAAATTTAAAATTTCCAGTCAGTAAAAGGTATTTTATGGATGTGGAGCTATCTTCCTCCGAGTCTATTAAAATAAAAATTATAAGCCCCAAGCCCCGCAAAAACGTAAAGCATTTGAGCTGCGGTGATGATAAATCGATCACTAAATTGGTGGTAACTTCTTTTTTAAGAAAAAAAAAAAAAAAAACACTTAAAAGAACGTTCTATTGGTCTCCAACAATGATGTAGAGGATTCTAATATTCTAACATCTACAAAGATGAAAACGGGAATGTCACCTCTATTTATTTTTAGGATTCCAAAGCAACATCAGATGCTATACTTCTCCGGTTTGCTTAAAGCTAACAAGATCATATCGGTATCCTAGAAAATTATTTATAAATGCAGTAAAAAAATGGTAACCGAACGCCTTTCATTAGATGGCTTTAATAGCCAAATAAAACCGTTCAAATGACAATCCTGGAAGAATTTTGGAATAATACTGCACTTGTGGACACTCATTTTCAAGTCCAAAATATCTCAGAGCTGCTAAAAACTTTCATATATATACATAAAAACTTTTAACCGGTTGAAAAATACAGGGTGTTTTGGATACCTCTACAATTTCCATGATTGCAATCAGAATAACTTAATTTGTTAGCATGCAAGAATGAAATTTCATATGCAGATGATATGGTTGGTTGTCACTGAAACTGGCAAAATTTTGAATTAACGACCAGAGGCATTGGAATGCGCCTGTATTATAATGATTTAACAGCATTCTGTGTGCTCTCGGGGAAAGCTTCCTCTATTCATAAGTGTTATCTGTTTGGCTTGTATGCTCCCAATTCAATCATATTGAGAACATTGAAATCTGCTGTGGTCCAATGTTGATGACACAGCTATTCTCGGCTTTCATGAAAACCTCAAAGAAGCACCTATACTTCTGCGAGATCATGTATCTGATCTAGAAACATGGTAAAGGCAAAGGAAGATAAAAGTAAACGAACAGAAATGCATACATATAGCCTTCACATTACACAAAAAAAGTCACCAATTAACAAATATATATGAAAATAATTCATTCAATTATAAACTTGTTTAAATTTGCACCTCTCATCAAAATGATTATATCAATTACTAAAAACTATAAAAAATACAAAACAGAAAAAAATTCAAAATTAATGAATTAATTAAATCAATCAAGTAGATGATTGAATGAATTAAAAATGTGTATAGGAAAAAAAATCATACCAAAATTAATTTTTTATTTTATTTTTTCTTGAACAAATTTATTAAATTTTGATGCAAACTTAAACAACTGAGTTAATTGTAAAAAAGACGGTAATAATTTTTTCTGTGTAAGGAAAGAATCATGCCCAACTATTCGAATAAATAATCAAGATATACCCTAACAAACGGAAGTTAAATACCTTGGTATGCATCTAGATTGACGCCTTACATGGAAAACTCACATTGATGCAAAGTTAATCCAAATGAAGCTAAAAGCACTTGAGATTAACTGACTCATTAGCGTACCTCTGGTAACAAATGAAATAAAAAAACACGAATCAACATACCTAAGAAAGCTTTAAACACACCCAAACCCACTCGCTTGTAATAAATTAGGAACTAATGGCCTGACCTGACCAGATAAATTATAAACTTTAGATTTAAGATTTGAATTTATTATTAGTTCTATTTTTAAGAAGATACAATAAATAAATACAAATATAAAAAAAAATATATCAGAGTTTCGAAAACTTATCCTGAAAGTTTTTACCTAATTTTAATATACATAGCATTTTATTATTGTTTTTTCCTTAAATAAAACTCTTAATTTAGGATCTGATTGTTTTAGTTTATTACTTTCACTTATTTTTAAGTTAACAAGTTAGCAATTCCGTGGATCAAAAACGAGTGAAGTTTGCAGTAGTTCGATGAGCGGCCTGTCTACACTGCTAACATATTCATGTCAGCCAATCATGCGCAGCGTGAACAATTATCTTAAAATATCTCTTGAAGTCTTTAACAAAATATATAGTAAAATTTTAGTTTTTCTGTTTTTATTTAAATTAAAATGATTTCTATTTCCAAAATGATTTAATATTTTCAAAGAAAGACTAAAACTCAATTTCCTCGTACACAGAAAAAATATGGACTACGATTTATAAAAGATAAAAATTATTCCAATTACTTTTTAATAGCATAATTTTTTTAATTTATCGAAATTCAAATTTTCTAATACTTTTTACCAAAAATAAAAATGTGATGATTTAAGTCAGCGATCGCCACACTCATACATTCACAATTATGTTTATGTATGTTTTGTTTTACTCTCCCATTAAGAAATTGTACACCAAAAAAATAACTTCATTTTTATAGTAATTTAATTTTAAAAGTTTTTTTGTGAATTCAAGACTTTTAAATGGAAATACATGTTACTAGTTTAGAATAGTAATAACCAGGGTAATAACCAGGGATCGCAATGATTTTCATAAAAATTACTATTTAATCATTATTTTTATATTCTTTGATTATAACGATTGACATTTATTTTTTGTCCAAAATATGTTTAACTATTATTTTGGGATTTTAATTTTTTATTAAAAAGCATCGGTTAATAATATATTTAACTCGACACGAACGATTATTTAAAATTTTTATATTTGGTTTATAATATATTTATTTTAGTAAATTATAACCGTAATTCCTTAGTAAAAATATAATAGTTTTTTTTTAATTAAAAAACAAATCATTTTGACCAAACAAAAATCTTTAAATTAGTACTACTTGATATTAAACATTTTTCATGAGTGTATTTCAAGTAACACGCGTAACATAACCTCTTTGTTTGAATGCTCATGCGAGACTGACTTGCTTTGTGTGTTTTTTATTAATATCAAGAGCATAACAAAAGAGATAATAAGCAGGGCTGTCAGATGTGGCGATTTTTAATTGCTCTTGGCGACTTAATTTTCCGTTTTGCGACATGGCGAATTTTTTGGCGATTTTTAACAAGGTGGCGATTTATTTGGCTAATTTTTAAAATTTCATTAAATAGGTATTCGCATAGTAAAACTATTACGTTTTCTTACTAGCCAATGTCTTTTTTTAGTATTTTTCTATCCAAAACGGCGGTTCTCAAATGGAGGTCCACGGTTCTCAACAAGGGGTCCACACAAAGATTGTTAGGTGGTCGCTAAGACCTTTAGCTTGAACATAAAATCAAAAGTATATCTTCAAACAGATAACACACGTATCTATATTAATTTCTCTACTTATAAAATAAAGTTGCAAAAATATAGAGTAAAAATTCTAAAACAATTGTTTGTGCATGATTTTTATTATCATTCTGGTAATTTTTGCAAATTGTAAAAAACATTTAATAATATTTCGCCCTTGGAATAAGACATTTAGTAGCAATATTAAAATCCATTTTTAAATACAAATGTTTTATCTTAAATAATATTGACATTTGTGTTTGAAGAAATATTTTAAAAATTAAAAAATAAGAACAAAAAACTGAATTTTATTTTGAAATAATAAACTAATTAATTTAAAATATGTATATAAATAAAATTTTTTATTTAATATGGAACACATTTAAAAGTTTTTAGTGATTGTATCGTTTTTCAAATTGTCAAATAAAATCTACAAAAGTGACAAAGGTGCGTATGTAAATGGTATAGATTTTATTTTTTCGAAATCTCATTCAAACGAGATTTCAAGTATAAATGTAAATGTGGTATAAGAATTATTTAGGAATAACATTTGATTTGAAATTGAAAAAGTATCACTTTTTTTCAAATGAATATTAATTTTTATTAAAACTGAATTTTAATAATTTAAACTGCCTCTGAATTTCGCATATGGCAGCTTTAGGACGAACATTTTAAAAATTTAATTTTAAAATGCATTTTATTGCAATTGCATTTTTATTTCAATATACTATTAAAAATTTTAAATTTTTTAACATAATTGAAAAGTTTAGAATCTTTACATTAAAATAAAAGTGTAAAATTTTTGGGACGCGAAAATCTTATATGCATAATTCAATTTTTATAAAAACATGTTCACAATTGTTCATATAAAAATAAAATTTTTTCTTGTTTTTGGAATTTTCTTTAAAATTTTTGTGAAAGTTAACAAAATATAAAAAGTATGCAATTTGAAATATTCATATCTCTTGAAGTTATTGATGGATTTCTGTAATTTAAAAAGTATTCAAAAGGCCTTTTTTGTTTAATTCAGTTAGCTTTTCGAAAATCTACTTTTCGGTCCATAATATTTTAAAAATATAAATGCAGTTTTTATATGCATTTTTGTTAGTTGCGAATTTATTAAATTTTAATTTTTCAAAAGTGTATTTAAAAGTGATATGTTTATTATAACTTGAAACAGTAATTGGTCTGGTACATAAAGGTTTATTATTTTTAACGAATTTTTAAAAAATAACACAATAAATGTTTTTAAACAAAATGTGTAAAGCTACTCATAATACCAGAAAAATATATTTTTTATATGAAAAAATTTAAGCTAGTTGAAGAAAAACGAAATTGTGCATAGTATATGTGTGCGTCCCAAAAATTTAAGATTTTTATTTTAATATAAAGATGCATGCTTTCCAAATACGTAAAAAAATTAAAAAATTTTAATAGCATATTTAAAGAAAAATGCATTTAAAAAATGCAATTGCATTAAAATGCATTTTTAAAAAGTATTTTTATATTTGAAAAATATTCATGTTTAAGCTGATATAATTGCAAATCTAACGCCGTTTAAATCATACATTTCCGCAAAGCCTTCCCAGAAATATTTGAATTTAAAGTTGTAAACTTTCGAGATTTTTTAGGTTTTTTCGAAAGTAAAAAAGCGAAATAAAATCTCGAATTTTCTCAATTTAGGGAATCTATATAGACACCTCGAAGACCTTATACGTGTAAAATTTTATAAAAATCGAAAGACACTTGGTAAATTTTTGGGCGTTCTTTCATGGAATGGACGATATAATAAATTTCAATAAATTTTTAAAATTGTTAACCTAAAATTGAGCTATGTATGTCTGAAAAGTGTACTGAAATTAATATATTTTTTTTTTTTTTTTTTTCAAATTATTATTAGCTACAGAAACTATCATTGATTTTGTTGATGCTGAATTTACATTTTAAAATTATGCAAAATTTGAAGCACTAAATATTTTAGTTGTTTTTAGTTTTTATTAAAAAATATATATAAAATTTAATCTTGGCGATTTTTGGCGATTTCTGATTAACAATTTGGCGACAGAGGTTAAAAAAAATCTGACAACCCTCATAATAAGCACGCGAGCTTGTGTTTTGGCGATCGCTGATTTAAGTAATAGTCTCAAGATGATTTGAAAAGCAAACACACTTGAATTTCAAGTGTGTGTTTCATAGCCAACATGTGCAAAAACAACAAAGCAAGTGTGTACTGTGTATGAGCGACTGCAAATCAGAGATGCAAGCCGATTAAAAAATTTCGGCGGCGGCTGAATTACAAAAATTTTCGGCGGCGGCGGCTTAAAGGCTTTGCGCCGAGTTTTCTATTGAACCGAAAAAAATGTTCAGCTGAGCTGTTATTGATAACAAAATTTTGAGTTTATTATATTTTATTGAAATTTTAATTAATTATAGCTTAAAATATAACTAAAAGTAATCCAGATTTATAAATTTGTATATAGTTTCTCTTCTCTTTTTCAAACAAACTTAACAAACAAAACCAAATAATTTAAAATTTTATTGGTTTTGAAAAACGGATTTAACCAAATGGTTATTGTCGTGGACAATTTTCGAAACGAGTTTTGATTTATTTTTACGAAACAAGTATATGCTTATATTATTTAAAATAGGCTTATACTATAAAACAACTCCCAAATATTTACGATATACCAACAATTTCCAAATTAAATGTATACAATATGTCAGCTTTGGAATAAAATATTTAGGCAATAAAAAGTAGCGGGTAATCAAAAAAGTAAATAAAGTTGACTTAAAATTGAGCCGCCGATCAGCCGAACAACTCAGCGGCGGCGTGGCTTGTTAAATAAAATCGGCGTAGCAGATAGCCGCCAGCTGCGCCGTTACGGCTTGCATCACTGCTGCAAATCCGTGCGTTCAAATCATTTATCGTAAACAAGTGGTGCAAGTGGTGTGGCAAAAAAAAGCAAATCATACAAGACGTTGAGAAATGATTTAAAGATTTCAAGTGGGCTTAATGATTTGTTTGTTTTTTGTAATACGTAGTTGCTGTGTGTGGCAAAAAATCTTCATAATGTGTAAAAACCCTTTAAACATTTGGAAGATAAATTTGTTGCTAATCTTCCAGACGTCACTTCTTAGTGACTTCTAGAAGATTGTCGGAAGATTTTTCGAAATTCACAAAAACAAAATGCATTACTATCGTCCTTTGATCTTCCAGAAGTATACTTGGAAGTCACTTCTGGAAGATAATAAGATGATAATTCGAATTTAACAAAAACAAAATACATTACTATTGCGCAATAATCTTCTTGACGTGTGTTGGGAAGATTGTCAGTTTTTTTATGAAAAGAAAATAACACAATAAAGAAGCAGGTAAAATCATGTTTTCAGTAACAATTTAACTTTGGTACAGTTTGGCTTCAATAATAAACATAAAAAGAAAAATTTTCCTGATAATTACATAAGTGTTTTTTATTGTTAATAATTTGGAAATTATTAACAAATAAAATTTTTAAAAAGTAAGTAAATCTTCTTAATTTTTTATTTAGTAATATTGGATTTTACTTACAATTTACATATATTAATTTTAGGAAAAACTTCATTAAACAAATATTTGCATATTTAAAGAAGTCCAAAACTTTGCCTGTAAAAGTGTCTTGCCGCATTCTTTGTACAAAAGGTAATCTGAATACAATTTAACTATAAAAATTATTATTAACCTTCTTTTCTTCTTTTAAAGGTACCGGATTTGACCAGAAATTTCGCATGAAGATTTTATTATTAAATGTAAAATTACTTTATATGTGAATTATTTATTGTGTAGTTTTATATGTATAGATAATTGTGAAATAAAGATAATTATGAAATATAAAAAAATAATTTTAATTATAAACACAGAAATAAAAAAATGAAAAATCATCTTCTAAAAGAGACTAAGACGACACTTCTCTGATCATCTTCCGGGTGGCGCCCAGAAGAGTCTTCTTCGACACTTCCAGAAGTGACTTCTTCGGGTCGTCTGGAAGACACTTCCACGAGGAACAGTTCTTCCCGACGGAAGATGATTTTAATGATACTTTGGCAATAGTCGTGGCGATGAGTTTCAACTTCTGGAAGACTCTTCTTAGCCACTTCCGCAATAAAAAATGTTTGCAGGGTCTTTTCTAAATAAATGTAAAAGGGTGAATTCATAAAGTTATTAAAAAATACTCTTTATTAAGAGTTAAAAAAGTAAAAAAATTAAAGTTGACATTTGAAACTGTCAGTTACATATGTAAGTTAGAAAATTTTTATCTTTAGTATTTATTTATATTTTAAATAAAGTTAGTCTTATAATTAATTGTATGTTTATAAAAAATTTTAAAATTGTACTTATTTATATTATGATAGATTTTATTGCATTTAATTTATATTTACTAAGTAATCATTCTATTTTAAAACTAAAAGGAAATAATATAGAACAAAAAAACCTTGTAAAAAACTTTAAATATTTAATAAAATCCGTTTACTAATAAAACTTAATGCATGTTTCTTTAAATTGTTATAACTAGTAACATTAATAATTTATTTGATCGTAAATAACAATAAGTTTATAAACAATACTTTTAAACGACTGTTTTACTTACGAAATTACTTTATACAGTCATGAACGCACACACACACATATAATTTTAATAAAAAAGAAAACACAATTTTTTTCCTTATTGAAGCAAACAAGTGGTCAAAAGGCTTGTATTTTTTTATACAAGCCTTTGAGAGGCTTGTTTGGTCGCTATCATAGCACACTCATGATTTGTTCATAAAGTTGAAGCACACACGCAGTATTTGTATGGTTTTAAGTGCCTGCAGAACAGTATTTATTACTCCGCACACACACTGATAACAACACTTGAAAAATATCAAGTGGCTTGTACAGCCTTATAAGACACAGTTTGCAGGGCTCTATTAAGTAATTGAATATACAATTTTTTCATAGGTTAAATCTTAATTAATAAAATACTTAAATATATCGTCCCTGCGCTGACTAAATTACATATGTAATTTTTAATAACTTTTCAGGAAAGCTAAAAAACTGTTTAGTTTTGCAGTTTCTTCGTTACTTCACTAAATTTTTACAAATTTTCTTCGTTTATGAATATGCTTAGTAATACAAATTATATGTTTTATGAAAAAGAATGAAATTTTTGGAAAATTCACCAATATTAATATTATATGTATCAAACGATAGCTAAAGAAAAATTAATGAACCCGTATTTTATGATTTTCAGAAAAAAGATTTTAAATAAGATAAAATTAACGATTTACTAAAAATTCCTGAACTCAATAAAGTGCCTCGATTTGTGTGAAGACAAAAAATGTTTCAAGTGTACCCTCCTAAAATTAAAGATTTATATGTCTTAAACTAATTCCCAAAATATTAGGAATCAATTATTTCACTTTCGTGAGCTGTACCAATTTTAAAGTACCTTTAAAAATATTATTTTCGATCAACACTATACACAACTTTTAATTAAAAATCCAACATATAATAGGTATCGCTCAGATGACATTGACAGTACGGTCTCCCAAGCTTTTTCCTATTCTGATTATTAAAAAAAAAATAATAAACTTTATAATAATCTGAAACTGAAAGACAGACGGACAGACATCATCAAAGCTTTAGTTGACGTAAGTCTGTGTCAGTTAATTTTTGTGTAACTAGTCTTGGGATGTACACTTTCAGGCGGCATATCATAAGTATACAATAATAAATATTTTATGTTTAAATTTTAATATTACCATTTTCTCTAAGAATATTAATAATATTAACTTGTATGAAAAATTATGTACTAGGTAATTTTGTTGGAGCATTTTATATATGGTTTCACATAGGTAATTTGGAAAGCATAAACTAGTAGAGATATCGACAAATGCTTTGGTGGTCATATGTATAATTAGTAGGGGATCTAAATGCAGCAATAAAAAAAATTTCCAAAATTTTTACATAGGTAATTCTGTCAGCGCAGGGACGATATGTGTTATTGTTAATTGATATTGGATTTTAGATTTTTATGTACAATTTTAATGTAATTAGTTAGAATACTTTGATTTAATAATAAAAATATTTGAAATTATTTTAAAATTGTGATTAATAATTTTACAAAAATAAGAGGACTATAATTCTTTGTTCATATTACAATACCTATCACTTTAAATGAAATATATTATTGTAAAATGCCAATAACAAAAATTATTGACATGCATATAAAATTGTAAAATATAAATCATCAAATTTCATTTATTTTCTTAACCCATTTTAATTTTCAGCTGCCATAAATCCTTGCTTTTATTAAATATTTTCCACGTTTCTGTTTTCAATGTCTATTTGTCTGTTACTCTAAAATAATTTTCTTATGTTACATAATACCATCATAATATTTATAGAAAAAAATCTTTTGTTAACAAAAAAACGTCTATTCTAGAGGGGGTAAAAGGTTTTTGCGGTATTATTAAAATGTTTTGATAAAAGTCATATAATGCATATATGAATGGATTTTCTCCACACACTAAATAATAAGCACTAACACCACATTAACATATACTTACTCTTCTACAAGGATATTTCTATATAGAGTACATATTCATATGTATGTGTGTGTTTATTTTCCTAAGTTGTGTTAATGCATTGTTTATTGTTAACTTTTGCTATATTTCTACTCCTTCCTCTCAAATTTCAATAAAAATGGCCATTTTCATAGGAAATTTATTATGAAAACATGACTGTTTATAACAGTTTATATTTACAATACTCTCTCATTCATTTAGTCATTGGCAAATACAAATAAATACTCAAACTAACATACATTGAAATTATTAAAATATTGAGATTATCCTATTGGTATCCCTTTTTCCCCTGTTTTTATACATATTTGATTTGATAGTGCTAAAACGGAAATTATTGATTTAAACTTTAACTTACAATAAAAAAAATTTTATACTACAATAACAGTTACTAATAAATTTTTCCCAACAATCTGTTTTTATATAGTTTATTGTTATATTTAGTTAGTTTGGGCAAAAAATGACCAATTTTAATGGTTTTTATAACAAAATTATTATTTTCATATAAAATAATTTTAGGAGAATGAATTTTATAGTTAAAACTGTTAAAGCTATAATAATAAAATATAGTCAATGTATTTTGCCTTTCCTTAGTGAGACAATAAATAATTTTTGTTTTTTGTGTATGTGTGCGTGTTTGTTTGTATTTACAGGAAATGTCACATAATCAATAAATATTTTGTGCTGATAAACAATTTAACGATTAAGATTAAATAAAAAATAAAAAAAAAAAAGTAAAATAAAAGCATATAAAATAGCACAGGATATTAAAATTTGATTTGTTGTTGTGATAATATGCAGGAAACAGGGTACATTTCTTAGATTTTATATTATTTATGCTCAAAATGGCAAGGGCAATTATTGATTTAATTTAATAGTAACAGATTCTCATACAAAGAAAAAAAATGAATGTACAAGTAAAATATAAAAGGAACTATTTATAATATTATTTTTAATTTATCAGAGGATTGTAAATATTTAGTTTTAGATAAGAATTTATGAAGTAGTTTTTATTTTCAGCTGATGTATATTTTGTCCATTTAGGTAAAACTTACTTATCCGCAGAATATTCTTATCTACTTGCATTACGATTAGGCCTTACGTTCTTCATTCAGTCGACTTGACGATGTCCGTCCGTCCGTCCGTCTGGCTGGTGCATGTAAACCTTGTGAGCAAGGTACATATAATTCAGGAAATTTCGTAGATATCTTGATGAAATTCGGCACAAATAGTTGTTTTGACATAAGGACGAAGCCTTTTGGCTTAATCGGTCCATTAATTCACCTTTCCACCATACAAATGTTCTCCTGGAATAGGGGTTTAGTGGTCATAAACGCCTTAAATATAGCAATATTTTAATGAAATTCTTTAACTCTGCAACTAACTCTAAATCTCTTAACACCCTCTTTTATATCATCGTCTTACACCACTCGCTACTTTCAAAGTACTAGAAATTTCCCCGCGAGTAAATCCTATAGCTATCCTTTTCTCGTCTATTAAAAATCCGTTTATTGAATTGAAAATTCCATCCCGAGTGTAAGCCTTTTGTTATACTATATCTCATCCATATTTCTCGACACTAAAGCGATCTGGAACATTCTGTCGCACAGTGGTAACATTTTTTCACTTAAAAATCCATTATTTTCTTCTGGACCATACATTTTTTTCATGCTTTTAAATAATACTTATCATAAATGCATGTAAAACAAATGCGAGGCCAGTTGGGGTAACAGTCTTCCCGCTAGCCCTATCAGAATTTCGTTAATTTTAAATTTTGTGTTTTTAGTTTTTTGTGGAGCACAAAAATGTCAAAGCTGACATTAAAACAAAAATACCTTGGAAAGTTACCTCCATATGTTAGCTAAACACACAAAAAATATTTAATATGTCACGCCTCCTATAACGACAGGGTAACCATTTTACTGAAAAAAGTCAATTTTTGAAGCAAGTTTTCCCCGAACTGGAATTTTGGGTGTTTCGAAGTAAGAAATTGGGAATCTGTTTACTTTTTTCTTTTAACGACAAATTTTTTTTATATTATACTAAAATTTCACAATGATAGCTGAATTAATGTAGATTTTATTTAAGTTCAAATATATATATATTTTTTTTTTTTTTTTTGAAAAATAACACTAAATACAAAAAATTTTCGTTTTTTGATCAATTCAATAAACAAATTTAGTTGGAATACTTTATTATTTTTATATTATTTTTCAAGTAATAACCATTCCAAGGATACCAAATACTTGCACAAATACTTTACACAATCGTTTAAAAACTAACTGAAACTCCCACAAAATTTGCACATTTTCCTTCAATTTCTATGGTAAATGTGTGCTGAAGCATTTAAGTGCACAGCAGTTTCAACGTTTTTTTTAAATAACTTTGTTTAACTTTTGAATCGTTCAATATATTTCAATGAATGAATGAATGAATGGAGGAGCACAAGTTTCTGAGTGGTCTTGGGGCAGGGGGAAGGACCGCCGAAATGGGTCACCTCGGATATTATATAAGAAATAATTAAAAAAGTTGACCACTTTCGGAGGTTCTCCTCCTGCCCACAGACCAGCTAGAAACTTTCAAATCTTTCAAAATATTTTGGAAAATATTTCAGTAATAACTATTTTAAATTTCATTGAAATATTTAAAAAAAAAAAACATGTCCAAAAATGAGTCATCCAGCAGTTCTAAAGTAACAGAACTATTTCCAAAAAATTTCGTTTTGGGACCATTGTGTGTCGGTTAACAAATTTCATAATTTTGCAAATTTTAAATTTCAAAATCGTTTATTTTTGGACTCAGAAAAGATATTGGCTTTTAGTTTTTTTATATTCGATAGATAATATTGTTCTTTAGCTAACAGGGTTGAAATTAAAAAAAAAATCGAATAAAAATATTGGGATTTATAAAGAAAAAACTGGACCATGATTTGGCAAAATTGCGATGGTTCAAATGCAAAAAACTTGAAAATTATAGCAGTCAAAAGTAACCTATTTTGAGCCCTAAAATCTCCTCTGCTGAAAGGTATGTAAGCCCCATTTCCAAACTTGGAATTATATACTCTTCTCCTAGGCCCATATGAAATTTTTGGTAAATCGAACCAGCCAATTAGAAGTTACAGATTTATATCTTATCTTGTAGCTTATCTTGTAACTATTATTATAAAGTGACTGCAAGGTAATTTTTCTGAAATCACAGGACATATTCTACAACTTTTTAGTAATAGTGTCAGAAGATAAACTTCTTTTTTGTGTGTGGACATTACTTCTTAAAATATTACGAGCGGGTGAGTTTGGGTGTGTTTCAAGCTTTTATAGGTACGTTTTTGTGTAGTTTTTGTTTTGCAATAGTGAGTAGTTGGAATACGGGGTGCACCAATGTTTTCCACATATGTTTATTTTTAGTGATTTAGTTTTTCGATACTCTAGAAGCACATAGAAACATTTTTGGTATTATCTTCTCTATGATTTGATTTGATCTACAAAGTTGTCACTCCCTTCGAACTCTTCTTATTTAATAACCGTTCGATATAAAAAAAAAATTCTATTACATTTGTTTCGTAATAAGAGATCGATACCTTGCAGCGTGTGTGCCTAATAAATATGCCAGTGGGGAATGCAATTGTGAACATAGTTCCAATAAAGATAAAATTTGTATTAAATTCATTGAAAAAATTGTATATAACTGCAAAATCGATGACGTCAGGTATTTTATTTGGATCAGACTAGTAATCGCATTCAAACCCATTTTAAAAATTGTATTAAATAAAACATGAACTTTATGGTACTTGTTGTTGTTGTATAACAGCTATAACTAAATAATCCTATCTGGATTATTTAGTTATGCTTGAGGGTCAATGCCAAGATATTACGCTACTTCTACGGGACCAGTCTACAAATTGGACTGAGTAAAGTATTGTTGGTCAGACAGCTAAATATGTGATAGGTGTCATGAGGACTCAGTCCACATGCTGGGCATATATTGGAGGCGGCACGATCAATACAAGACCAGCAGAAATTAAACCTATTGCTTCATTCCGACTTGTACCATAATTAATCTAGTTTTCCACGGTGGGTTCTACTTGTTGTTTGTTGCGATAGGCAGTTGGCAGCCTTCAACTACAACATATGGAGGCTATCGAGGGTGGCAGAGATACAAGCCGATCAGCCCCAAGCCGGCAACGCGCCGTTTAATTTTTTACTTCATGCGCCGCCGCACAGTGTCCCGCTTCAAAATAAAATGGAAATAAATCTGGAATTTCCAGAAATTAAGTCAAAAATTGGAAAACATAAAAAAATGGATCAATTTTAAGAGACCCTGGTTCACGCACTATTAAAGTTTTTAATTATCTTTTTTTTTCCTTCACACAATTCCCCATAAAGTAATCTTTCAGAAAAGTATAAATACTATATATGTTGTTGCGATTAAAATAAATTTTACCATAATAAAAATAATAATTACATTTTAATATAATAGTAATAATGAAATGTATATATTTTCATGAAATAGAAATTAAATTTTAAGATTTGTATCACAAATAATATTTAAATTGGAAAGGATTTGTTACGTATAGTAATCGTAATGATAAAATCTAGTTGATTTACCATTCGTAGGGTTAAACATTCAGAACACTTCCATTATTTTGACATTTGGTAAAATTGACATAAGGAAGCAACGAGTAAGGAGGTTACGATTACGATCGATCTTTTCCTTTTTGCTCGCTGACCCACGAGGTTGTAACTAAAAACAATTAATAAAATTTATCGAAAGAACATAGTGGAAGTTAATATACATAGGAAAGAATAATTCGATAATTAAAGAAAGAAAGACGAGAACTTCGAATATTTTTAACGTTCCCATCGAACATAAGAGTTTGATGAAGATTTTACTTAACATTAAAAAAAAAAAAAAAAAAAACGTGACCTATGTGACTGAGATTTCTGGATGAGAAACATGGGCAGGTTTCACCAGAGACAAATTCATGAATTGTCTCGAAAAGGAATATTTGATTTATTTATGTGCAGTAGATGAACACAATTCAATAACCTAAAAACAATCATGAGTATTTGAAGAGAAAATAAACACCACCCAAAAACAGGTTCTCTTAAGTGTGGTGGCAAAAAGAAAATAGTAAATGATACAATAGCACAGAGTGAGTTTTATTTTTTTTTATTTTTAATACACAAAGAAGCAGTAGAGAAAAAAGGAAACAATAATGTAAATATTTAACCCTCCAAACGGCCATTCATTTTGTTAGTTCAACTTAGATTTATTTTGAAAAAAAAGATTAGATTATTTCATTTAAGAAAAGAAAAAAAAACAAAAGACCTATGTAAAGAATTAATCGTTAAAAAAAAAAATTACATATATATATATAATAAATAATGTAATATTCAATAATATTCAAAAGAAAAAAAAAATAATAATAATAAATAATATGTATTATATACAGGCCCATGATGAGGAATTTTAAAATAAGCAAATATATATGTACGTAGATTTAGAAATTAGTATTAACCAATACTAACAATTTATATTTAGGAATTATAGCGCAGAGTATGAATATAAAAACATGTATATATATGAATATTGAAATAACAACAAATTTTAATAAAATAATATAAATAATTGAAAAGGAATTTATGTGTGTATGTCGAGGGAGCAATCTATGAGGGCGAAAGGACTGAAACAATATGACTTAGGATAATTTGTACGCGGATTTTGAATTCGGGGCTACGATAGAAATTAAATTTGAAGAGACCACTGTAGCAAGGCGGGAGGGATAGGTCTGGATTGTCATTAATATCTACGACAGGGCTAGGAAGTTGTGTGAATAGAAGGAAATTATGTACAAATAAAAGGTGATAAGCGGGTACGAAGCCAAATATCTTTTAAACTAAAAGAGATAGCCTACACATACGTTTTTTGTAGATCTTGACTAGCAAAATCCACTCATATAAAAATTTTTTAAATCAGCTGAGATATAACGAATCTGGATCGCTTTAAATTTTTTGAACACCCGAGGTATCCAACTTTAGGACCCTCTGGATCCGCCCCGTTATAGTTATAAGGTCCAAGCTTAAAACTTAAACTTGCCTACACCTCTACTAACACTGTCTGAAATTTTATTATTTTATATTATTATCAACAAAAAAATATTTTTCTATCTACTGTTACATTTTTACTTACATATGATAAATTTATTAGAATAAAGGATAATAGAACGTATAAAAGTGAATTAATAATTAATAAATTATAAAATTCCCACTTCTATTTCAACTACTTCAAGTTTTTTTGTAGATGAACGCAGAGAAAAACATGGTTACAGCATGATCACCACAACTATTCAATGATTATATAGCCGTTTTTCATTGATTTAAATATACTGTGTTCATGATAGCAACGTTTATGTTATGTTTAATCATTTAATGATTACCCACAATCAAAATTTTAATATGGTTCACTGAATTATAATATGTATTTAAATATGTTTATATGAAATCATATTTATGAATAAATTCAATCATTTAGTCAATTCCACAACAATTTAGTTAATTACATAACCATTCATTTCATTTTACAAATTTGGTTAATTCTACAACCATTAAGCCATTAACTTTTAATGCCTTTTGAATACTCATTTTTGTGTATCATGCCAGTAGTTATAATTCTCATTTAGTTTATATATTAACAAATATAAATTGACAAGTTCTGTTTTTATTCAGTATGATGATTGTACCACATATCGTGGTACAAATGAATATAAATATGAAAATATGGGATCATATATATGATAAAATGGGATTATATATATTGTAAAATGGAATTATACTTATGATGGAATTAGTTCATATATATGATAGAATGGAATAATATATATGATAAAATGGAATTATTAAATGATAAAAACATAATGAAATTGAAAGCAATACTTAAGAAAATGTTATAAAACTTACTATGAGTTATTAATAAGGTTATGAACTTTACTAATAAATTATAAATTGGAATCATAATAATGATTACGTACAAATATACTTATTGTAACCTGGAATCATATATTACAATCAAAGTATGTTGCTCTTAGTTTTTGGTCACAGGAATCATATTTTTTCTTTGCGTGTGGGGAGCACCCGGGCCGCACAATATAATATTTACCGAATCACAGCCGAAAACTTAGCCGCCGCCGAAAATGTTGCCTTTGCTGGTTTCTCTGCTTCACAGTCTGAGTTTGAGCTTTATTAACTACGTTGCCCAGCACAGTGTCACATTTGGCAGTTTTAGAACGACAAAAGTCCAATTTTGGAGATATTGGTCTGAAATTGTATATTCTGTTAGTATATAAGGTCCTAAATATTCCCACTTAAAATGGGCGGGTAGAATCACTGCCACTCCCATATTGAAAAAAAAATGTATTTATTTGTATGAATTTCCTGCATATTTTTGTAAATTTTATTAAAATAAGGAATATTTTAAAAGTAGGCGTTGCAAGATCTAATCACATTAATCATAGTGTAACACTTGCATAACAAATTTTCAGCCATTCTCATAAGATGTTTAAATAATTCTTAAGAAATTCCTTAAATGAGGTACTTCATATTTTTTTTAAAAGATCGCAAAAAGTCGCAGCCAAAATTCTCAGATATAATTTTATAGATATCATTTTATATTATAACTGTATTTTTAAATTGGAACTCGTTGGAACTTTTTTGTTCCAGTCCATTAAAAATAGAATTTCCAAAAAATTTTATTTTTTAATATTATGATTTCTTTTAAATAAAAAACAATATTTTCAGTATTTATTTTTTATCTTAGAAAATTACAGCGGAATAATTTGGATATTTTATTATTACATGCCAAAAAATACATATCAATATCTGCAGTATTTACTGAGATATATGAAGTTAATATTATCATACTTTTTTACAAAAGTTGTAAGTAAAATTAAAATATTTTTAAGTTACAACTTTGAAAGTCCATAATTCGAACTAAAGACACTTACCAACACTTTAAGCATGTTTTCCATATGTTTACTAATAAATGCGTGAAAAAGTACTTCAATTAAGAAGGTTTTATTTTCGTATTTTTGTCGTTCTAATGTGGATAAATGTGACACTGTGCCCAGGTTCATTTTGTACCACCTTGCTACGCGCAGTGAAGAAATTGTGGATTTCATTTATAAAACCATTGACCAGACTGCATAGGTCATCAACGTTTTGGTCCGTTGCCATAAGTCTGCATAGGATAACACGTCAACTCCTGGTGTAGGCGCTGGAAATTTCGAGAGGTAGAAGTTAAACAAAAGTGGTGACTGGACCCCGCCCTAAGGGACTCTTTGTTCCACTCTACGATGTTTTAAGTATTTGCCACGAAACTCTTCTAATGACTGATTGCTATTTCTTCAAATTATTTGGCATTGTGGAAGTCCTGGAAGAATGTAGCATAACTTACGATATCGAAAGTCATCGATAGGTCAAGAGCCACGAGGATAGTCCATTCACATGACCTCTTCCAGTATAAACCATGTGCGATTTGAGTCGCTATGGCAATTTATGCTGTGGTGGTGCTATGAATCTTACTGAATCCATACTGGTGACGAGCTGCTGATAGGTGATGGGTCAGTTGGGTGAGGAGAGTTTTTGGGCCTCAAGGGTTTTCGCAATTGGTGACAGGCGGGGAATCGGCCGGTATGATTGTCCCTCGTTCGCGTAAATGGAAATTCCCTTGTCTTAGCAATGCTGATGGCTTCTGCAATTTCAGATGGCATGTACAGTTATAGTATGTCCGTGACCAGAAGGTTGTGTAGTCTGCGAACAAAACTTTGTTTCGCCTTGTCTCTCTCAGGATGCTCAATAAATTGTCGGTAAAAAACATGGTCGGTTATGGTAGTGTCTGTTGACCATAACTTACTAACTCTTGTACTGCTTGCAGATGTTCAAATGATCTAACTATTACTTCCGCTTTGATAACCTGCTGGGTGATCTTAGGATTGTCGAGGTTGTTATTTTAGACATCATTACGTCCATCAACGAGTTTTACTGATTTGACTGTGAAGATCGGAAGCGGATATTCGAACAGCAGGAGAAGCGAGCGACTACTGCGGTGATGGTTTCATGCAACTTCCTCTCGGCAGTTGGTACTTCGGAGGATGTAACTAAATCATTAAAATAGCGGTTGGTAAATTAAATTATGAAGCTGAGGTAATCTGCTTTTTTGTTGATAAATCATGTGCGGCGTTAAGAGACGACCTTGTGAAGATGGCAGCCTATAAAACAGCTGGCTAGTACTGTAATGTAAATATTATAGAGCTAAAATTCAGCGTCTCCAAATCTGACCGCAATACCTTGGACCTCAAGATACTGATCTCCGAAATTAATATCAAAAGAGTGAAAGAGAGGGAGACTTCTATAATGTAGCGAGTTCTAGATGATGAATGTAAACTGTTGTTTACATTTGTTGTATATTTTCTTTTAAAATTCATATTGTTATGTTGGCGTTCCTTTAGCTGTAAGTCAACTTTTTCCTCGGTTATCCGGACGATCTTGAAATCTTCGTATTTTTTATGACTTTAAAAACTTAAATTTTTCACCTACCTCTATAAAAATTGAGATTTATATCGTTTGGTTTTCTATAGAGAATTTCGTTCTCATATCATTTAATTTTTTATATAAAATTTCATTCTCAAATCGAATAATTTTCATAAATGTCACAAAGTTTATATGACTGGTCGAATAGGAGGACGGACATAATGCTTTAAAAATACTACATCTACTGATTCGCAATTGAATCTAAATTATAACTTTTTTGTATACTTCACAACAAAGAGAAAATATTTTAAGTAAAACAAGCGCGAATGCTATATTCGGCCCGGCCGAATATATGTACCCACTATCAACTTTTTCAAATTTTACGTTATATGGGAAGGGTCGGTAAAGTGGGTAATAAAGTGGGCGGACCACGCCCATTTTTTTGTTTCCGAGTTTACATTGGTCCTTGAACAATTTGAACACAATTTTGTCGATTTTCACCTTATATGGGAGGTGGGCGGTAAAGTGGGCGGACCACGCCCACTTTTGGTTTACAAGTTTATATCGATCCCTGAACTATACGTACAAAATTTCGTTTTCGTACATGTTTTTATTGAAGAAATATCAGCAGAAAGGTATAAAACGGACACCCTGTGTTTCTACTTTTTAGCCCATAACTTTTTTGTTTATTAACCGATTTTGCACATTTTCAATCCCAAACAAACCTTATATAAGACAAACATTTGTGCCAAATTTCGTCCCCCTCCCGTTCGAGGCCTATCTTGCTTTCAACAGACAGACAGACGGACGGACATAGCTAGATCGACTCAGAATCTAACCAGGACCGAGAAAATATATACTTTGTGGGGTCTTAGATGATTCCTTCGACATGTTACACACGGAATGAAAAAATCAATATACCCTCCATCTTTTTGATGGTGGGTATAACAAGTGGGATTTATAAATTCTAAAGGAGTAATAATTAATTCGAATAATCTGGAAATTACGCATATATTTTTAAAAGCATTTGGTCCGGAAAAAATGCAAAACTCATCTGTATCCACTTAACTTTTTATGGAATATTCGTTGACTACAAAAATTGTATGTTTTTTTATCTTAATTCTATTTTTACTTGTAATCAATATTCCCTAGTTATGAAACCATTATTTTAGCAATTTAACTTATTTTAAATTGATTAAAATTATTTGACAAACTTCGAAAAGTATTATAACAATTTCCTTTATTTATATCCGTATCCACACGTTTACTTCCTTTAAAGCTTTTAACTTTATGGCAACTTTTTCATCCTCAAATCCCCCACATTTAAAAGTTATTGATATGAACAACAAAAAACTAAAATCCCCAATTGATTCAATGACATGACAAGTTTTAACTATTCAAATAAATACGAATTCAAAAAACCTTTTAATAAAAAAAGTCGTTGAACGAAGGGATCACAATGTAACAGCTGGTTGACTTATTTTTTCTATAACTATCAAATATATAATAAAATATGAGGGGAAAAATGTAATAAAAATGCCCGGGCATATGTTAAAAGTTATTGATAAACAATCATAAACATTTTAACACAGGTGTAAATATTTAATCAAAGATTAAACAAAAATATAAAATACAAATAAATAGCAAATGGAAAAAAAGCTTAAAAGGAATTCAAACAACCCTTGTTGTTGACAAAACTGACAAAGGGATAGTAATTTGTTCATTTTTATTTTTGGCTTTTGGCAGAAAATTATTAAAAAATAAAATGTCATAACAAAGGGAATTGAAAAATATATGATTTTATGGATGATTTGTGAGAAGAAATTATAGAGAAATTAAAATTTATTAAAAGGTATGTAACACAATAAATTAAATTTAACTAAAAGAAAGGAATTAATAATAATCATACGACCTAGTGGTCAGAAAAGTTTTATTAATAAATTTCTCCAGAAGTATTAATTTAAATAAAATAAAACTTGGAGCCGCTTTAATAAAGAGAATAAACTTTCCAAATTTATTATGAAGAAAAGTCATATTTAAACTGGACTTTAACTAATAAATGTTAAAGAAAGGAATTAATAATAATCATACGACCTAGTGGTCAGAAAAGTTTTATTAATAAATTTCTCCAAAAGTTTTTATTTAAATAAATGGAAATTTGGACCAGCTTAAATAAAGATAATAAACTTAGGTAATATATTTTGAATAGAAGTCATATTTAAACCAGAGTTTAACTAATTAATATTAAATTTTATAGTTTTCTAGTTTCAAAAATTATCAAACATTTTAGGGTAAATTAAATAACCTCAATTCCAAAATGTAGGGTCTTCTTCTTTGTCATTATATCTTAAGAAATTCCTCCTTCTTTATTTATTTTCAATTGAATTAAATCTAAAAAAAAACAATTTTTTTCTTATGTCCTAGTTGTCCTTAAATGCAAACAAATCCTTGTTAAATGTCAAAAATGTTATTTAAACTTTTTTCTTTCCATTTATTGTTGATGTTTTCGCAACTACTTAAAAGCTTGTATTGAACTCCCCCTTGCAAATAAAAATGTCTTATGCTATGAAAAAGCAATTATATTAAAATTAATACCATGACACAACACAATTTTAAATCCTTGTTATTTTTTTTTTTTGATTTTTCATTTACAACTTTCTCGCATCTTGGGCTGCCACTTCAAAGTGAAAATATGGCAATTCATAAATTCGATTAATTTTGCAAATGAATTCCTTAACAAGTTTTGCCTTGGAATTTTATACAGACTTTTTGTTTTTCTCTTCTTGTTGCCTGCCATTGAAAATGAAATGACGCCAATGAAAATGCTAATTTTCCAACAAAATTTATTTACCTACTTAAGACAAATAAACCACCAAATGCTTTTTATTATTGTTTCTACAACTACAACAACAACCATAGCAATGTTGACGGCGCGTCATCAACTAAAACTACTTTCTTCTATTTGCCCTTTTAAAAACAAACAAACATTCATTCATTTAATGTTTTTTTGCTTCTTGAAGAAGCGTTATAACTACTTCTTTGTTTTTGTTTGTATAAAGAAAAATCTACTTTCTAAATGAGAAAAACTGCTGTGGTGTTGATTTTAAGTTGTCTGAGTGGAATTTACGACCCTATAGAAGAGTTTATACCAATAAAAGTCTAATACTTAAAGTATGAAAGTCGATGTGTTGATAGGTAGAATAAATATTAAAAACCATCAAAAAGTCATAAAATTTGGTGGTAAGGAAAATGGGGAAAAATCCACTTGTTAAAATAATATTATTGTAGTAAATTCACAGAAATTGCAATTTCCATTTTAATAGTTGTAACAAAATTTATGGTGTTACCCTTCTACTATTTTGAATGTAATGACACTTAAAACTTGAAAATAAAAGTAGCTAGACATAAAGAAAATAAAGGCGAAAAAGCCACAAAATGTTTATTTAAGTATTAGCCTCTAAAGTCTTGAAAATAGTCTAAATTATAGAAAAATGTACAGTCTAGAATAAGTTTTCCCAAATGGGGATCTGTAACAACATTCCAGGGGCTCGCAAGAAAGACTGAAAATTTTTACGGAATTATTTTACATGATATATTTTTTATATTTCGGCACATACAGTAAACTCTCGATAATGTGAACTAATTAATGTCGGGGTAGTTCATATTTTCGAATTTGTTCACATTTTCGATTGTGATTTTTTTTATATATATTACTAAGTTATTCTTTCTAAAAATCATTTCTGCAAGGAATGAAAATGCAAAGATTACTAAAAAAAACTTTTTGTAATTTATTTGGAACATAAAAAGTTTTTAAAAATCCATTTTATAAAAAACAAACAAAATATTACGACAAAAAAATAAATAAAATTTACAATGAAAAAAGATATGTACATACATATATAATTAAATATGGAAATAATCGGTTATTATTTTCTGTTTTTTCTTTTGTTCGACCAGCTTATTTACCGCTAATTCCCTGATTTTTTCAATACTTTAATGTCAGTTTGATCGACCATTTGAAATTCAGCCCATTGGACAGCTTTGTTAAAAATTTCGACAGCTTCTTTGGCTTTAATGTTGTTTTCAGGCGCTTCAATAAAACAGTCGTCATCATCGTCGGACTCTTCAATTAAATCATTTTCATCAAATGGCGTGACGTCCTCACAAGGATTATTGATCCAATCTCTAATGTTTACAGCAGTAAATACTTCCTGAGGGCACAATGTCTGTAGAAGATCTGCAGCAGTATTTTCTAAAGATCTAACCTCTGATTGCCACTTTTCTTTTAAAACGCTCCAAGGAACATTAAATTCAGGAATCGACTTCATCATTTACCATATTCAAAATATTTTTCCAACAGTTAGATAAACTTTCTTTACCAACTCGGTTCCAGGATGCCTCTAGAATAGAAACTCCTTCTTTAAGTGTGATTTTTTTCATCGATTTAAGCAAATCCCCCTCTTTTGCAATAATTGTTGCCAGAAGACTGTTCCTATAATGAAGTTTGGTGATTCTAATTGCATTTTGATCCATTGGCTGGATCAGAGCCGTTACATTTGGAGACATAGCTTCTATGGAACCATCCTCGGATTTAAGGTCGGATTCTGGTGGATGGGATGGGGCATTATCTATTAGGAGTAAAGATTTTACTGGTAATCCTTTCTTCGTTAAAAAAATCTGTCACCTTAATGAAAAATAAAACAGTAAGAATCCCAATTGAACTATTTTTACATGTTTACTTACCTCTGGCTCAAAACAGTTGTGAAACCATTCTTTAAAAATGGAAGAAGTCATCCAAGCAGACTTTGAATTTCTGTAGTTTACGGGAAAGATAAAATTTTTAAAACTGAGAGGATTTTTCGATTTTCCTATTACTAAAAGTTTTATTTTATGAGATCCTGACGCATTTGCACAGCATAAAAATGTTATCCTTTGCTTTTCCATTTTTGCACCTGGAGCGCTTTTCTCCAATGACATTACATATGTCTTTTGTGGGAGAAGTTTCCAATATAGACCAGACTCATCGGCATTATACAACTGATCATTGGATAAACCCAAATCTTCTATCTTTACTATCAATTTAATTTTAAAAGGATTTACGAACTGAGATTGCGCAGAAAGTTTTTCACCGCTTATCTGAAGGAGCCGAATTCCGTATCTCTTTTTAAATTTTTGTAGCCACCCATCGCTAGCACTGAAGTCATTTCCGTTTTCACTTATGTTTTTGTGAATTTGTTTGGCTTTCTCTTTCAACATCAACCCACTTACAGGGAGGTTTTTATTCCGCATGCAAATAAACCACTTATAGAGCGATTTTTCCATTTTTGGAAGCTCTGAAGATCGTAATGTTTTGCGTTTTCCGGATCCATAAAACGTATTGTCTTTTTTATTTTTTATTGAACATATCGTTGATTTTGCAACTTTTTTTTGTTAAGTAACACTCGATCCTTTTTTTAAATATTCCAAAATTTCGCATTTTCCATTTAAGGATAAAAACTTTCGACTGTTTTTAGACATTACTAATTTTAAAAATAAATTCACGAACCTACCGCAACAAGTTACATAAAGCGACTAGCATTAAATACCTTTAAAATAATGGCATACTATGGTATTTATTAATTCGGGGATTCCCAACATTAAAAATAAATGCTTCTACAAATTAAAAAATCCCCAAAAATTAAAAAAACGAAATTGTTTACTATTTAGAGCGCCCATATAAAAAGCTGAGTGTTCACATTAGTGGATAGTTCATTATATTGGATGTTCACATTACCGCGAGTTCACTGTATATATAATTATATGAAAGTAGCTTTCTGTAGATGCCAGTAATATATAATGATATAATAATCGATAAGCCCACAAAAGAAAAAGTCATAAGAATCCCTCTGTCAAATATTTACTATTTTTTATTTTTGCTATTTTTTTTTTTTTTGCGTAAAAAATACATATTATATATTATTGCTTAGGAAATTTTGTCTTCTTTTCAAACATATATACAATTTTTTACAATTCGAAAATTTATTGAAGACTGTTTGCAAAAACACTGAGAAAAGATGAATTTGTGATTTTTTGCATATTTTTCATTTTTAATTATGCAATAAAATTCTTGTTAGTTAATAGTTTTGAATAATATTTTACACCTGAGTAGACTTTTAGATGCTTAGTTCAAAGCACTATTTACTTTTTCAGATTTGTCTACAAAAAACCCGTAATTCTCAAAAAACTTTGAAAAATTTCCAAAAATGGGATTTTTTACTTTTCTTACTATATCTTTTCAACCGATATCGGGGAGCAAAAATTTCTATTGCGAAAAAAATTAAAACACTTTAGACTATATAAAAAGTAAGACTTTTTTTGGTTTCCATCTTTGCGATTTGAGAAATTAAGGTGAAAATTCGAAATTTGTTGGAAAAATTGATAAAATTTGGAAAACCCTGGTTCTCGAAAAATTCAATTTCAAAAAGTTTTTTTTTCCTTTAAAGTATTTTATGTTTAGTTGTTTTTCAGAAAAATATAAATATTATATATGTTACTTAAGAAATTTTTTTTTATAACAGAAAAAGAATATGACCACTTTTTTAGGAAAAAAACGGGAAAAATCGACTTTTTTCAAAGTTCAACTTTAAATGCCTGTAACTTTTGTCTCCGTAAATATTTTTTCGAAACTCTTTCTTAAAACAATTTTTCTATTTGTTGTTAATGAAATAAAAAAAAAACTTAAGAAAAATCGGGTGATAGTTGGATTCGCTGTAGCGATAAAACTTCACCAAGACAGGCTAAAAAGTAAAAATTTTTGAAGCTAAATATCTCTTAAACTAAAAGAGATAATATATGCATACGACAATTGTAGATCCTTCTATATAAAAATCTTTCAAATCGGTTCAGATATAAAGAATCAGGATCGTTTTTAACAAATGTTACACCCGAAGTGTCCAAATTTGGGACCCTGTGGACTCGCCCCCTGTAGGTCTATATGGTCTAAGCTCAAAACTTAAACTCGCCTACACCTCTGCTATCACCATGTGGAATTTCAACAGCCGTTCCAAAGTTCCATAATTATTTCCATTTCATTTTTTGAATCGCACACTGTGTGACACTGGCTTATGTCATTTAAAACTTTAATGATGGCGGTCCGTCCATATGTCTTTTATTTTCAGATTATTATGAATCAGAACAGAAAAAAAAGCCATATTGTCAATGACATATGAGCGTTACTTTTTATATTTTTTAAATCACAGTATTTATGTACAATTTTGATCGAAAATAATATTAATATTATATATAATAGAGGTATTTTAAAATTGATCCAGCACACGAAAGCGAAATAATTGATCCTTAATATTTTGGGAATCAGTTTATGACAAATAAATCTTTCATTTTAGGAAGGTACCTTTGCCACATTTTTTTCTTCACACAAACTGACGTATTTAATTGAGTTTAGGAATTTTAAGTAAATCGTTAGTTTTATCTCATTTAAAATCTTTATTCTGAATTTTTCATTAGCTATCGTTTGATATAAATACTTATATTGGATTTTTTTTTTTAATAAAAATTTTTTGATCTCCCATATATACTGAATAGAGAAAAACACATTTTGTTCTAAATTCTGGTGAGATCAATATTAAGATTGAAGTAACCATTGGAAATAGGGTTTCTACGGATCAGACAATATTTAATTTAATAGGAGCAAGGGCACATCTAGCCCACCTAAACTCTCGCATTTAGTAAAAAATTAATTTTTTTAAATTCACTGATTTTAGCGCCCCTCGTAACCACCAAAAAAAAAAAAAAAAACATTCTTAGTAAAAACTACACATAAAGACTCCATCGTTATATCTAATTCAAACTCAAGGCATAGATTTCCAATCTCCACAGATTGACATTCAATTCAAATTTTGGGCAACTCCAGTTTGTCCCCGTACGCCTTTTCCGAGTTCTTCATCGTGCCTTTCTCCAATCCGGAGATGCCGAGCTACTCTTCCAATATGGTTACCTTTTCAATGAATCTATCTTACTTTGGCCCTTATTTCAATTCATTGCTCCAGGGCTTTCCCAACAATATCATTGAGCTTATAATTTAACGACTGTTTCTCCCTCTACTTCAATATAGTTTCCAAAGACTTCGTATTTTGATCCCTGCTCTTCTTATTAGTATTGCACCAGTAACTGGTAACTTTAGCGATGTTTGGATTGCTTACCCCATTTTTGGAAATATAGATCCTTTCAGAGCGTAGTTCATCAGTTTTCGTATTATAGAAACTTAAATTGTGAACTAGATTTTTTCATAAGTCGCGTAGGCAGGCTATAAATTCACTCAGTCTCTTAAGTATATCGAGATAAATAGCATTGCTCCTTTGCTCTTGCTCTTATTGTTACTTTATTGCTGCTCATTCTAATTGCTGTACAGTCGCATCAGGATCCTATGATTATGTTTTCAAGCATAGAGGCTTGCTAGAATTGACATAAAATATTCTGCCCATGACAGATCTGCACAACCCAGGAAGTAACATCTTTTTGAACTAACTATGAGACATAGCAAATTGTATTGAAGCGAATACTGTTTTGACATAAGCTTAAAAGCAATAGTACAAAAGTTAAAGACTTTTAAAGCTATAAAAGTTGCTAACAAAAATGCCTTAACTAAGAACTTATTGTACTTAATGCAAATGCTTTTCTGCGCCCGTCTTCATCACTACCTTTCCTTTACATACAAGAGGTAGTCTTCACTTTCCTTATTCTACCTCTCAAGAGGCTACCATTGTAGTAAGCTAAAATATAGTTATAGTCATCCTGTTAAAAAACTTTGATCATTTTAAGACAATCTCCACTTCTGCTATTAAGTATTTCCGATTTTTCTCTCCTAAATATACCTTTAGAGTAAGAGCCCTGCAGTGGAAGTTGCATACAAATGACCTAACCGACTACATTAGGGTACCACTAGTCACTTTATTAGCTACGTGACTAGTAACTTTAACATGGGCTTGTCCTAGGAGGAAGTAAAACTTTTTTGCACACACAACTACTTTACTGGTTGCATGCAAAGAAAAAATATGGTGAATAGCAACCATAATCGAGTATTGTTATATTATGGTTGGATTTTATGGTTGTTTGTAAATTATATTACGGTTAGATGTAGCACCATAATATGGTTGAATCACAATTAAAATATTGTTGAACTGCAACCATATTTTTGTCATATATGTACTTGATTCATGTATATAACAATAATATGGTTAAATTAAACAAGCGCGAATGTTATATTCGGCCCGGTCGAATCTATATACCCACCATCAACTTTTTTCAAATTTTACGTTATATGGGAGGGGGCGGTAAAGTAAGCAGTAAAGTGGGCGGACCACGCCCATTTTTTTCCGAGTTTACATTGGTCCTCGAGCTATTTTAACATCATTTCACCTTATATGGGAGGTGGGCGGTAAAGTGGGCGGACCACACCCATTTTTGGTTTCCGAGTTTATATCGACCCCGAACTATACGTACAAAATTTCGTTGTTGTACATGCTTTTATTGAAGAAATATCAGCAAAAAAGTATGAAACGAACACCCTGTGTTTCTAGTTTTTAGCCCATAACTTTTTTGTTTATTAATTTATTAACCGACCCATCAATCAATTCAATCCCAAACAAACCTTATATAAGACAAATATTTGTGCCAAATTTCGTCCCCCTACGTTGCCAAGTTCGAGCCCTATCCTGCTTTCAACAGACAGACAGACGGACGGACATAGCTTGATCGACTCGGAATCGAACCAGGACCCAGGAAATATATACTTTGTGGGGTCTTAGATGATTCCTTTGACATGTTACACATAGAATAACAAAATCAATATACCCCCCATCTTTTTGATGGTGGGTAAAAAAATTAAAAATACAACCATATATTTTTTTTTTTTTTGTATATGTACTTCATTCATGTATACAGCAATAATATGGTTAAATTACAATAAAAGTATTGTTAATCTGCAACCATATTTTTGTTGTATATATTTATTATTCATGTTTACAGCAATAATATGGTTGAATCACAATAAGAATACTTATATTGTCGAGAAACAATTATTATGCTTAAAAATAAATAAAAACCAATTAATTTATTGTATGGTAGTTTTTATTAAAATTAATTATAATTTGGTTATGTAAAATAAATCACTTTGGTATAAAAAGATATATTCATCACCGGTGAATGATGAAAAGTGAGAAATTTCACGAGGTGACACCATTTTTTAGCACTTCGAAGATAACTTATTATATAGTTTGGTTTGCATATTATCTATTTAAAATATTTTTACAATCCGAAACACTTATTTATTTCTAGTTTAATTTTAATGAAAATAATTTATTTTAAATAATTCACTTTTTTAAAAATACATTCAGTATATTCTCTGATGCATTTTTAACTTGCCGACGGACAACTAGCTCTATGCAAGAAGCACAATAAACTGAATAAAAATCAATATACTTACAATAATACTTATTGTCAAGTACTAATAATATATATTGTTGCCAATACAAAACAAAATTATGTTGTCAATTCAAAATTACTAACACAATAGTATATTCAGGTATTGAAAATAATTTTTTTGCATATGTAATTTTAGCAACAATAATGTGGTTCTAATTTAAACATATTGTTTAACATGCTTTGCCAGCAATATTATTGTGAATTGAGAACAAATGTATAATTGCTACAACGAAATTGTTTTTAAAATAAAATATATTCAACAATAAGAATGCTTGCCAAGGAAAATTTTCTTTGCGATGAAAATAATATTGTTGAGGCAACCATAGTGAGAAATGTTTTTTCTCTGCGTGCACAATGAGTCTGTTTAAAATTGTTGATTCTACTTCCGGCTTACCATAAAGTTAGTAAATTGGCAATTGCAAATACGCTCATTGGTGACCGATGAAGAGCGGTAAGTCGATATATACCAATGAATCTAATAAATTGCTGGGAGTAAATAAACTACAGTATGTTCTGCAGACTCGTCTATCTTATATTTTCCTCCATGATCTTGTATATGGCCTAATCAATAGTATTTTTAATTTAATCTTGTATATGGCCTAATCAATAGTATTTTTAATTTAATCTATATACTATTTATTTTCCATTCTGTCGCCTATCGCTTTTATTATGTTTCATTGTTCTTAGTTTTCTCTAACTTTTCCTTTTTACAAAATTGCCATCATCTTTGAAAAGCACTTATTCTATTCTATTGCATTTGGCTGGCAGTTAAATAAACGAATTGACGATGAATTTTAGCCTGAATTTCATTAGTTGAAATTCAATAGAAATTGTGGCATTTGGAGTAGTTTATTAAACATTCATTTATGCGTTTCATTGCAAAATATTATTTGCAAATGACTTGTGAGGTTGAAATTAAACAGAAGACAGCAATGATTTTTATCTTTTGCATAAGTAATGGGAATATTAAGTATAGATTTAAGAAGACTAAGAAGAAAATTCTATTTGCAAAAGAGGGGAAAAGAATGAAATTAAGACAGAATGTTGATAATATTAAAATAATAGAAAAGAACCAGCTTTCTAAGAGAATATATTTTAATTTCAATATTAATTAAAGATTTTAGGTATCTTAGGTAACCGAAAATGGGGTTTCATTAAATATAATTTAGTTTATTATTATTTTTTAATATTAAATTACCTTAATTTCTTTTAGAAATTATTTAAAATCACTTTTGAAATGTTTACCTTATATAAACTACAAAATTCTTATCATTATCATCAGCAACCATGGTAAAGCATTCTTTTGTGCTCTATTGAATATTTATAATATTTCTTTCATTAATATCTTTCAAGGTGTGACCCTTTATATTCGCCAACCATGGCGCTAACAGCAAATGTAGGAGAATTTGCTTGCTCAATAAACTTTTACCATTTATTTGCTTATTCAGCTCCAACCAAAAAGTTGTTGTTTGTATTGCCAGCTACTTGTGCCAGCACTTTGTGTAGAGCAAAGGAAACCTCACGAATGAGGTTTTTGTGTTGCTTAGAATCTTTATAAGCTTTTTATATGCCGCCAAAAGGAATGTCTCTTTATAGGAAAATTTTCCTAATATTTTAAAGTTTTATTTTTATTTCTCTAAAAAATACTTAACCTGTATTCAATAAGCCACTTGAATAGAATGTTAAGCAAAACTTAAGGATATTAAAAAATTCTAAATTAATTTTTAAAGGAGAAAACGAGAAATATTTATAAAATTATTAAGGAAAAAAAAATGTGGAAGATTTTAAAATAAAAATTAATAAAAATTAGATTTTTAAAAGAAAACTTAATTAAAAACTTTTTGTAAAACCTTAAATGCTTTCAAAAACAATTTGAATGCATTTCTAAAATACTTTAAAAACACTGGTCGACCAAAAAAAGCTCCTTCAAAAAAAACACGTAGACTAGATGGAATTTCGCATGCTAAACTCGAATCTGCTTTCAGTTTTTTTCCAACAGGTCGGGATTTTTTTATGGGCATGTCTAATATTGTGCCCTAAATATGCCGATTACTCGAGTATATTTCACTATTACTTGCGAACGGTATGCATAATTTATATAAAAGATATACCACGATATGCGGAATAAAATTAGCTTTAAATCGCTCTACCAGCAAACTTTTATCCGCTCAATAGTTTAGGAGATATTTCGATAAAAGTGTCGGAAAAAATTATCGAAAAAAATATTTAAGTTTATCATCTTTATCTCAAAGCTGGCAAAACTACGATTAAATAAAGCCACGTATTATAAAAATTGATGCACAAATCTTGATTGGATTCACAGTTAAGTTTGGATACCCATGCATACCTATAGCTAAGTGGAAATACACTAGCGGGCAAAAAAAACATAGGCGGATTAGATGGAATTCAACGTGCTAAATAAGAATCAACTTTTACTTTTTTTTCTTTCACTCATTGATTTTTTTTATGGGCATGACTACTATGACCCCGCCTTAGGTAGTCACACTTGTGTAACTCGAGAGTAGTTTGTTCAATTAAGATAAATTGAACTTTAATATATAGCGACCTAAACTATCTTTGAGCTGAATTGATATAATTTTTTGTCCAGGTAATATTTCCGTAGTTATTCGGTAATTAGTACCAAAAATTTTAAAATGTATTTTTTTTTAAAGTGGTGAACATTTTGATCTATAACTCTGAAATTCTTGAGCGAATTAAAATAAGGTGATGATATTAGTCATGCACATAAAAAAATCAGTACCCAATAGAAAAAAGTGAATGCGGATTCTTGTTTAACTCGTCAGAATCCACTTAGTCCACCTATTTTTGTTTCAAGAAAAAATAGAAAAAAAAATTTTTTGGCCACCACTGTATTTCTACTCAATTGTATTTTTACTTAAATGTGAATAAAATTTAGATTTCTGCATTAATTTTGAAGATACATGCCTTATTTTATTCACAGCATTACCAGATTTAAGATAAAGATGATAAACTGTAACATTTTAGATGTTTTCATTTATTAAAATAAACTTTAGTAACAAAAAAATCTAAAATTTTGCATGAAAAAGATTTTTTTCGGACACTTATTTCAAAATAACTCCGAAACTATTGAGCGCATAAAAAAATTAAGTTGGCTGAATTTTAAGATATTTTTAGTCCGCATCTTTTGGTGTATCTTGAGTTATGAGGAAATATACTAGAGTAATGGCCTTACTATGGGCGAAATATTAGACACGCCCTTAGAAAAAAATACAGATCTGATGAAAAAAAAAACTGAAAGCAGATTCGTGTTTAGCACATCAAAATACATCAAGTCCAACTATTCGTCTATGGGAGAGGATTTTTTGGTTGACCAGTGTAATTATCCCCTCTCTTAAACGCAATATCCTTTAAATTTATTCCTTTAAGTTCTATTATTATTTATAGTACTCCTAAACTAATTATTCGCATTTGTGGTTGTGGTATAAGTAAAAAAGGATTTGTTTCTGCTTAAGCTTAATACAATTAAATAAAGCGAGTTAAAGAGTGTGAGAAAAAAAGAAACAACTTGTTAAAAAAATATGATGTAGCAACAAACATCAAGTTACACGATAAGACACGCAATAACAATGTTGCAATTTTCTACAGTTTCATGTAGATGAGTGCATGACGTTTATTTAGATGTATTACAAATACATATGTAAGTATATGTATAAAATAAATGAACACATACAAACAAAGATATGTATTGCATAGAAAAGAAATATATAATAAAAAGTCATTAAAGCAGAGATGGGAGTTATTTAAATCGGGCAATTTCTATAAAGAAAAATTTTATAAAAATTTTCTATAAAAAAAAAAAAAAAAAAAAAAACTTCAAGAAAACTCTATAAAAGAATGTTAAATTTTATTTTTCATAAAAAGAAAATGTAGCAAATATTTTTAATTAGAAAAAAATTTTCGAAAAGTTTCAATAAAAGGAAAATTTTACGGAAATTTTCTATAAAAAGAAAATTTAACAATTTTGCAAAAACTTTCTATAAAGATAAAATATATAAAACAAAAGTTTAACGAAAGCTATCTATAAAAAGAAAATTTAACAAATTTTTGCTATAAAAAAAATTTTCTATACAAAAAAAAATTCTACAAAAATAAAATTTGATGAAAATTTTCTATAAAAACTAAATTTCCTATAAAAGAAAATTTTTTATAGATAGAAAATTAAACAAAAATTTGTTGCAAAAAGAAAATTTAACGTAACATTTTTATCAAAGAAAATTTTACAAAAGTTTCTAGGGAAAATATTTAACGAACCTTTTTTGTGAAAAGTAAATATAAAGTAAATTTCGTAGTAAAATTAAATTTATCAAAACTTTTCTAGTAAAAGAAAATTTATCGAAAATTTTCTAATAAAAGATAATTTATTGAAAATTTTCTAGTAAAAAAAAAAAAAAAAAAGAATTCGTAAAACAAAATTTTAAAAAAATTTTCTATAAAAAGAAAATTTAATAAAAATTCAGTCAATTCCCTTGCAAATGAATTAAACATTTTATGGTTGAAGTTTATATGCAGTAGGTTAATAGAATATCTGGGGGTGCACAGTGGGGCATAAGCGAAATTTTTTGGAAATAAATCTGTAACTTTTGATCGGCTGGTTGGATTTGTATGAAATTTGGTACAAGCGTAGCTGAGGAGTTAAGTTTGGAGGGTGGACTTAACAGACCCCTCACAAGCGGAGTTAAGGTGTCTCAAAGTTGGGCAGCTCTGACATAAAAGTTATATTTATCTCTAATAGTTTTTAAGTTATTTGCATTTGAATTTTTAAGTACTTCAATTTGCATATTCTTGGTCCAGTTTTTTTCATATATATCCTTATATTTCCGAACGATTTTATTTGCTTTTTCATTAGCTACTTAAATAACAAAATTGAATAAAAAATTTGAAGTCGATATCTTTACCGAGTCCAAAAATAATGGAAGTTGAATTTGAAAATTGCAAAAATGACTACTTTTTTTTGGCCGAAAAAGTATCTACACTCTTTTTTCTATAAAACAAAATTTTCTTTTACAACATATAATAATTTTATATTTTTCTGAAAGGTATCTTCACAAAGAAGACATTAATATAAAAATATGATCCCAATAACGCAAGCGGTCAAGGTACACACCTTCCCGAATTTGACCCATTTTATATGAAAGTTTTGACTTTAATCAACATTTTCTCAAATGCCAAAGCAGGAATCGGCAAAGGGAATGCAGTTTAAAAATTTATAATATATTGTTAAAGGTTTTTAATCAAAATCAACGGGACTTCGGAAGTTTGTAGATTTTATAACCGAAAATATGAAAAAACTAATTTTTGGGATTTTCAGCTTTTTTTTTTTTTTGGGAATTGTGGGATTCTTTTTACAAGTTTTGGTTAGGTTAAGTGGGCAGCTATCTGAAAGGTACTAGATAGCTCATGTGGGTCCAGTTTAGTCCCGTTTTGATACCCTAACGGATCATGTGATATTACCTCACATGTCCGAAACTACGTGGGCGGACCAATAACTCCGTGACTTTTTGCATGAAACACAGTGTTTTTTGCAAAACAAAAATTTATTTTTCAACATAATCTTTTTTTAACTCAATATACTTAGTCCAACGTTTCTCCAGTTTTTGTATCCCTTCCAAAAAATAGGATTTTTCAAGGTCCTTAAAATAGGCATTTGTTTGGTCAATAATTTCATCGTTGGAGCTGAATCTCTTTCCACCGAGTCATTTCTTTAGGTTTGGAAATAGGAAGTAGTAACTAGAGGCTAAATCCGGAGATTATGGCGGATGAGGTACCAATTCGTAGCCCAATTCATAGAGTTTTGCCATTGAGACTGCACACGTGTACACCCGTGCATTATCTTGATGAAAAAGAACATTTTTCTTGGCAATATGGGGTCGTTTTCTTTTTAAATCCTCGTTAAATCGGTCTAATAAGTTGGCATAATATTCGCCATTTATTGTTTTTCCCTTTTGAAGGTAATCGATGTGGATTATCCCGCGTGCATTCCAAAAAACTGTTGTCATCAACTTATTGGCCGACAAACTTACCTTTGCCTTCTTCGGAGCAGGTTCACCCGGAGAAACCCTTTGTTTAGTACAGTAATGGATCCATGTTTCATCCAAAGTTACAAAACGCCACAAAAACTCATTCGGATTGCGGTTAAACAACTCTAAACAATCCTTTGAAGTTGTCACACGTTTACGTTTATGGTCAATTGAAAGCAAACGCGGCACCCATCTTGCAGACAACTTTCTTAAGCACAGCTGATCATTTAAAATCGAAACCACACTGCCATATGAAATGCCTATGGCATCAACAATCTCACACACTTTTACTCTTCGGTTGGCCAATACCATATCGTGAATTTTTTCGACATTTTCGGGTGTACTGACCTCAATTGGCCGTCCAGAACGTTCAGCGTCATTTGTACTTGTGCGACCACAACGAAAGTCAGTAAACCACTTTTTTTACCATTGAAATCAATGGTGCAGAGTCCCCATAGTATTTATCGAGCTTTTCCTTGGTTTGATTGACGTTTTTTTTTTTTTTTTTCGCAAAAAATAAGTTTAATGAGCACTCGAAATTCACTTTTTTCCATTTTTAAAAAAATACACGAGATTGTATGTTTTGAACAGCTATTAAACGCAAAGTAAATGAGGACACTAGCACAAAATTTGAAAATTTTAAAATTTGATTTGGAAATATTGATCCGCCCTCGTATATCAATTTATCAACAATTTTCTATAGAGAACATTTTTTGAAATTTCTTTTAGAAAAGAAATTTTATTGAAAATTTTCTATAAAGAGAAATTTTTAAAAGAACGAAATTATATCAAAATTTTTCTGTAACATGGAAATTTTATCTAAAACCATAAAGATAAATTTTGTCGAAAAATATCTATAAGAAGACAATTTTAAGTAAATTTCTATAGAAGAAAAGTAAAGAAATTTTCCATAACTAAAAAAGCTGTCGATAATTTCATTTAAAGTAAATATATCTAAATGTTGCTATAGAATGAAATATTTTACGAAAATTCCCAAATCCCGCCTCACAAAAACAGCCGTCAAATGAAATTTTAAATTCCCCCTCACCTGTCTGCACTGCTGCTGGGTATTTCATTATAAGCACTTTATTCTATTATGAGTAAATTTAAGTAGATACATTTTCAAATTAGTCTTAGTCTCAGTTATTTTTTTAACATCTTTCTATTACCTTTTGCAAGCGTCCCATTAATTTCAATACCAATCAATAACCTCAATTATTTTCCCCATTTTCCAATCCTTTTTTAATTTTTGCCATTAACGTAAATTTTCCCTTAAAACGCCTAAAGCTATACTATCAAATTTCACTAGTTTAGTAACTAACATTTCAGTTTCATTATACCAAAACAAAAAGCCTCCCAACTCTGCTATTATTAAGGTTTTTTTTAATTCTTTGTGTAGTTTTTTTTCCACTGGCTTAAGAGTTCCATACACTTTCATTACAACTATAATGGAGTCTAATGATTTTTGCTTTTATGTGTAGTATGTGTGTGTGTATATAAGCTATTGTTACTTTCTTTATTGCACTCCAGCAGCAACTGTGCTCAAGGGATATTAATTTTCTTTGATAGTTCGGTCACTGAACCAATACGTCGTCTACTGACCTAATTTTTTACTGCGTCATTCAAAACTAATATCCCTCTACTATTATAGCTGCAAGAATGCAAAAAAAAAAAAACAAGAGTTATGAGTTATATATACACTTAAACATTCATTCACATTTACTGTAATATACTACTAAACCAAATACATACATACCTATTTTTACTTATGAACATTTAGAAGTGCATTAGTAACTTCATGTGATTTTTGTTCATATATTTTTTTTTTTTTTTTTTCTTCTTTTTTCAAACATTTTTTTGCATGTTTCAAATTGCATTTTTATTATATGCTTTTTCCGTAATAAAACATATTTTATGGTAAAAAAAGAACATTCAAATAAAAAGAAATTTTTGGTAGTGTGAGTATGAGTAGATTATTTAATAGCAACAACTAACTCTGTATGAAACTATGGATAATAATTCTTTCTACTCTACTATTTTCACATTTATTTTACATAGAAAATTGTTATGTTGTTTGCCACAAAAAATTATATATAATTTTTTAAAACTAGTTTAATTTTTGTGGACAACAAATCAAATTATTGTACGCTACAATAAGAGTAGGGGCATTTTAATTGAGATTTTGAAAATCTAATTTGTGAATCACATAAGTTTGTCCATTTCATTATCTTACTTAATGATAAAATAATTGCACAATTTGGCTAGAGTAGGTCAAGTTTCTATCAAGTTTTAAGCAAAATTATAAACTTTTTATACAAGTTTTTAGTATCTAAGAAAACGTTAGATTATGGAAATAGATAATTTATGAAAAAGTAGTTGTGATATGTAATTTGATTGCCAAGTTTCTTGAAGGACTTAAAATTTAGCATTTTTGTGTTTTTTTTTTTTTTTTTTTAACATTAAGTTAATATTTCAACTTTAATAAAATTTAAACGAATAGTGATATTTTATTAAAATTTCAGTATAATATGTATTAACTTCTTTTAAAATCACATAATTAAAAAAATTACCACTTTCTTACATGAAAATACCCAAAATTCCAATTCGTATAAAACTTGTTAAAAAAATGTACTTTTTTAATGGAAATTCTCATTCTGTCGTTATAAGGGGCGTCCGGCAGAAAATACTTTTTGGATGTTTACCTTACATATAGAACTAGATAATTAAAATAATTTTAAGTCGAGACTAGGTTTGCAATTTGAAAACTTAACAAAAAAAATTTAAAGGATTTTTAAAAATTGTCAAAGTTTGAGTAGGATTTGTGGGCAGATATTTGCCCCAAGCTCCTCCGGATTTACCTTACATGCATTTGCATTAAGATTTCTTTTGAAAACATTAAAAAAGCGCAGAAAACAATCAAATTATATCAGTAAATAAGTATTGTCACCTTTTTGGAAGAAAAAAAAACAAAAAATGTAAAATTTTTTTAAAGTTTCAACTTCAGATTAATATAACTTTTTAACGGATTAATATATTTATATGATTCTTGCAGTAATATTATTTAGAATGTTGTAAGGAATCTGGCCAATATTGTAAAAAAATTTAGAGGCAACATTAAGCCCGCCAAGTTAAACAAAAAAAATTTAAAATGAGTTAAAATTTTGTATTTCGACCCTAACATCTTTTAAACTAAAAGAGATAACCTACACATGTTAGCATATTTTTTATACAGACTTACAAGGACTACCTAGATATAAAAAAAAGATAACCTACACATGTTAGCATATTTTTTATACAGATTTACAAGGACTACCTAGATTTAACATTTCTTTTCTGTTTCATATCATAAATGAATTTTAGGCGATTTTTCAAAAAAATTTCATACCCGAGATAGCCAAATTTGGAGAGCCACCCACTAACCACCTGACCCACTAGGAGCCTATACTCTTCTAAATCAACTCGAAAACACCTCACCTCTGACTACATATGTGAAATCTTATTGAGATATCTCTAACGGTTCAAAAGTTACAGAATTATTTCCAAAAACAAGCGTTTTGAAACTACTTGTGATGGTTCAGCTAACCCAACAAAAGAAAAGAAAATGAAAGAAATACTTTTAAAGGAATAACATTGTCGTTAATTAAAAATAATAGTTTTTAACTTTTTTAGAAATGATTTTAAATTAATTCTGTAGGAAGGATAATGAATTTTTAGTAAAATAAGATTTTTAATAACTTTTAATATTGATTTCAAATAATTTAAAAGAATAACTTCCTAAACAGTGACAGATAATAATAAAAATTTTTTAAATCACATATTTCCACTCCCTGATAAAAAAAAAAAAAATCTGGCTTTGTTAGGATTTGTAGGACGAATTATATTATAAATAAGCTGATTTTTAGCTTTTTACATTATCTGTCAGCTTCAGAAATCTTTGCAAAAAAAAATTGCTTAGAAAAAGATACATAAATCCTATTATATCCGCTCCCTGATAAGAAAAATAAAAAAAAAAAAAAAAAAAAAACTATGCAAAATTTCAAAAACTATAGGACGAAAAGTTTTATAAGTGAGTTAAATTTTCTGTCTTGGAGTTTTAGAAATTTTTGGAAAGACAAAAAGAACATAGGAAATGTCATATATATAAACCAAAGTATTTCCGCTCCCTTATAAAAATTCCAAAATCTATCCCCGTTAATATTTGTAGGACGAATAGCTTTATAAGTAAGCCGAAATCAAATCAAACACATCTGGGAGCTTTAGAAATCTCAGGAAAAAGACAAAATGCTTAGAGAATCACACATAAATCCGCTTATATCCGCTCCCTGATAGAAATTTCAAAATCCGGCTTCGTTAGGATTTATATGCTCCTCCAAAGTAATTGGAAACTACCTCAGTAATGAATATGTTAAATTTCATTGAAATATATTTTACGGTGCAAAAGCTGCACAAAATTATTTAAAAAAACACGTTGAAACTGCTATGCACTTATGTATATAGAATGCTGCAGCACACATTTACTATGGAAATTAAGGAAAATGTGCACATTTCGCTGAAGGGGGGGTCAAGTTTCAGTTAGCATTTAAACGATTGTATAAAGGATTTATGCAAGTATTTGGTATCATTGGAAAGGTTACTACTTGAAAAATAATAAATTATAAATAATACAGTATTCGAACTAAATTTTTTCATCAAATTGATCAAAAAACGAAACATTTTTGTATTTAGTGTAATTTCTCCAAAAAAAAAATTTATATTTGAACTTTAATAAAATCTACATTAATTAAGCTATCATTATAAAATTTTAGTATAATGTAAAAAAATTTGTTCTTAAGAGAAAATGATAAATAGATTCCCATTTTCTTACTCCATAGTACCCAAAATTCCAGTTCGGGGAAAGCTTCCTTCAAAAATTGACTTTTTTCATTGAAATGGTCACCCTGTCGTTATAAGGGACCTCCGTCAGAAAATATTTTTTGGGTATATACCTTACATATTGTTCTAAAAAACTAAAATAATGTTAAGTCGATCCCAGCTTTGCGATTTGAGAACATAACAAAAAAAAGGAAAAAACATTTTCCAAAATTGAAAAAATTTGGATAGGGCTCGTGGGCAGATCTTTGCCCAAACTCCTCCGGATTTACTTCACACGCTTTTACATTAAGATTTTAATTGAAAACGTTAAAAAAATGATAAAGCTCAGAACAAAAAACTAATTTTATCACTGAATAAATTTTGCCACCTTTTTGGAAAAAAACCGAAAAAATTTTAAATTTTTTTAAAGTTTCAAATTTAGATTAATATAACTTGTTAACGGATTCATATAATTAAATGATTCTTGCAGCAATATTATTTAGAATCTGGCAAATGTTTTAGAAAAATTCTAGGAGCAAAATTAAGCCCGCCAAGTTTAAAAAACTAAAAAAAGGCGAGGCTAAAAATGAGCTAAAAATTTATTTCGACCCGAATATCTCTTAAACTAAACCTACACATGTAAGCATATTTTGTATAGAGATTTACAAGGACTATCTATATATAAAATTTCTTTTCTGTCATATCATAAATGAAGTTTTGGCGATTTTTTTAAAAAGTGACATACCCGAGATGGGCAACTTTGGAGGGCCACCCACTTCCCCCTGACCTGCTAGGGGCCTGTAGTCCTCCAAATCAACTCGAAAACACCTCAGCTATGACCATGTGAAATTTTATTGAGATACCTTTAACGGTTCTTTAGTTAATGAATTATTTAAAAAAAAAGCGTTTTGAAACCACTGTGCGTAATAGTCATTAATAAAAATATATTTTTAAAACAATTCACCCTTAGTTTGGTTTTGTTTTCATAACCAGATTATTATGCACGGATTTTATCGTGCACAGTCCTTGGTTAAAGAAAAAATTACCTATCGAATGAAAGAAATTTTAAGTCAATATCTTTGTTGAGTTCAAAAATAAACGATTTTGAGTTTGAAAATTTGTAAAAATTAACAAAGAGGTAGACGGTCGGACATCAGAATTCTCTCAAACAAAAAAACTTTAATTTATACATAAAAATATATAAATATAAAAATAAAATGTAAACATTAAAATATTGATATCACCTAAGTACCATTTCAATCCCTTTCACTACTATACGCGACATTTCTGACAAATCGATTCTTCCGGCAGAGAGAAGCCAAGAAGCAATGCTACAGGCGGTCTCGTAAGGCTTTTTCGAAGCAACCTTAACTATTTGTTTTTCGTTTGCAAAAAGCTCTATACAACTACACATTATAAGCTCATAAGTAGTATTTTGCACAAAAGTTGTCTTTATCACTATAGTGAGCAAAACTTTTAGATAATAAAGAGCTTTCTCGAATTCTGTTTTAAATTTTTTTATAATCGTTAATAACTAGTTAAAACCTTAAGTCATACAAATTTTTTTGATTTACCTTTCTATTAATTTCTATTAAGTTGTTTGATAAATAATAAAATAATTGACTACTTTAATATAATAAGTCGTATATTACCCATTTACGTAACTATTTATTATTAACAAAATCCAATGATTTCCATCAACAATAACAAACAAACCATAAAGTTCTTTTGTGGTTTATAATTTAACAAAAATATATTTATGATGACAATTTAAATAATCACTTTTGGACAAACGCAACAAAAAAAACTGTAAAGCGAAATAAAGTAAATTTTTTTAGTAAATATGCACAATTGTGAGCTAATGATTTATATGGATTATTTATATAAAAAATCACAAAAATCACAATTTAAATATTGTATATTATTTAAAAGTTAAATATGTTTTATTTTCAGCAACAAATGGCTTTTATAAAAAAGCAGATTTAAAATCAATATTAAATTTTAAAAAACAAATTATTTGTTTAATAAAATTAAGTAAAAGATAATAATAAACAAAAATATAAGCGAATTTATTAACTTTATTTAGTTGATATTATGAAAAAAACTCAAACTTATTTAATGACAAACTAAATTTAAAATTGGATTAAGTGGCATGTGTGTCATGTTGATAAAATAAAGTCGATATACATAGTTAATCTTGATAAAAATAAAAAAAAAATATCGAAAAAAAGAGCAGAGTAGCAAAAATTGTTAAGACTTAAAATACAATTTCCGAAAATTCTTCAATATTTTTATATTTCACGTACCACCATATGTATATAGGTACTATTTTATGCTTTGGGAGAATTTCCTGTATTTTAAAGTTACTCCCACTGGTTTCAAATTTTACTTTGTTCGATTTTTTTTATAATCCTCTACATTGTTTTTCATATAGTAAAATATTACCACTTGTTTAAATTATTTTTTTCTGTTTTTTTTTATAGAGTGATAGTTAATTTTCGTGGAAACTATAAAGAACATACTGGGAAAAAATATTTATATGAAAAAAAAAAAATAAAAATGTACAAAAAACAAACACCCAAACGTAAAGCAAGTTGTAAAATATATTGAAAAATATTACGTTCAACACATATTTTAGTTGTTTTCATCAAAGCCATAAGAAGAAAGATTCACGACACTACTTGTATAGCAAAAGTAGCACAATGTTTTGGAAAAAAAAAAATTCTAAAGGTTCAATAGGAAATTTAATGATAATGATATAATTTCAGGAACTAAATTTGGGGTATGTTAGTATAATAAACGTTGAGGTTATAGATATGATTGTGCTCATCTAATATCCAGCTTGATGGACCATAAAAAAGTAGCAGTCGAAAATTGTATTTGTTTTTTCTGTTTGGCGGATCCAAACCAAAGTTTTTGGATTACAATTGTACAACAGAAGAACTTCAGTGCAACAATACACTTCATTAGCATTCCTGTTTTCCTATACATTTCGGATTCTTTTAAATGTTAATATGTACTTTCTTTGCAAATTTTCAGACATGAAGGCAAAATAAACAGTTTCGTCTGTCCAATTTGGAAAACCAACAAATTCTTTTACTAATACCAAAGATGATTACCGATCCCATTAGTGATCTAAACATGTTTTAGACACGAACTCTATTGTTCTTCCATTAGTTTCTGACAAATATAGGGATATTTGTGAAAAATAAAATTATATTGTACCGTAAAATTTATTCAAACTATGACCTGAAAAATTTAAAATTGAGATTTTAAATATATATTTAAAAAATAATGTTAGTATTTGGACAAGAAAATCCTTTTTGGTACAATTAAGATAAACTCAGTTTAAAAGCATAGAAATAAAAACAAGCGCGAATGTTATATTCGGCTCGGCCGAATCTATATACCCACCATCAACTTTTTCAAATTTTACGTTCTTTTGTTTAAGAGATATCAGCAGAAAAGTATGAAGCAGACACCCTGTGTTTCTACTTTTTAGCCCATAACTTTTTTATTTATGAACCGATTTTGTCCATTTTCAATATCAAACAAACCTTATATAGGGTAAATATTTGTGCCAATTTTCCCCTTACGTTGTCCCGTTCGAGCCATATCCGGCTTTCAACAGACAGACAGACGGATAAACGGACAGACGGACGGTCATAGCTAGAGCGACTCAGAATCTAACCAGGACCCAGAAAATATATATTTTGTAGGGTCTTAAATGATTCCTTCGACATGTTACACACGGAATGACAACATCAATATACCCCTCATCTTTTTGATAGTGGGTATAAAAACTCCGACAAAATCCCAGTTTTGGGTAAACTGATTTCAAAAATTTAGTTTTTTTCATTAAAGTAACCACCCAGACGTTTTCCAAGACTTGGCATAAGGAATAACATATGAGGCTATATAACCAAAATATTTTTTCTTATATCGGCTTTGACGTTTGAGAATTTTACAAAAAAGCTTTTCCAAAATTTACAAAGGATGGGCTTACAAAGGTTCTATAGTCCAGAGCAAAAAAAAAAATAAAATATTTTAGAATTTGAAAAATATTACAACTTTTTTAGAAAAATTACCCCAAAATATGCAATTTTTTAAAAGTTTCAACTTCAGATTAATATAACTTTATAGGATAATATTTACAATTTTGCAAAAAATCTAGTGGATATTTTATACCTTAATATTTCTTACACATGTAAGCATATTTTTTTATTAGTATTCAAGTCATAAATTAAAATTTAGCTAATTAAATTAAAAAAAATACCTGAGGTGACCAACTTTGGAGGTCTAGCCCTACGATCCTCTAGGGACCTGTACTCCTCCATATTATTTCGATAATACCTCAGCTCAGATCATATGAAATTTATTTAAGATATCTGCAACGCACAGTAGTCCCAAAACGAAATTTTTTGGAAATAATTCTGTAACTTTAGAACTGCTGAATGTATTTGAATGAAATTTCACATGGACAATCCTGAGGTGCGTGACAATTGACTTGGTGGAGGACACGTTCACGTCATGTTATACACGGAATAACAAACTCAATATACCTTCCATCTTTTTAACGGTGAAAATAAAAACGTTTTATCAATTTATCAGTTTCTCTATGTCGAACGAAAGCTTTTTTTCGCCTTCTAAGCGAACGAAAACTGATTTGGGTTTCTCTAACTCACTTCTATGCGAACAATGAGTCGAACGACAAGTCGAAAGAAAACGTAAGTGTTTTCATATAAAATTGGGTTTCTGTATTTCGAACGATAAGAACAAAAATGTCAAAATCAGTCACCTGCTATTTTGCTTTCGACTGGTTGAATTTTTTAATGAAAAATATTAAAATTGCTAATCAGAACACTGCAAATGTTCCTCAATCATGTATGTATATTATGTATCGATAAATGACGATTTTGCATCTAAAAAACAATTTCTAAAGAAATCTAAATAAAATTTTTGTTTTTTCATTTTTTTAAATTATTTTATTTTTGTTTGTTTATTCACTTGGTTGTATATACGTTTAAACAATTTAGTAGTATTTTTCATATTTTTACGAAAAAATAGTTACTCTGAAAGAAAAATAAAACAAAAACAATAGGAAAAGACGTAACTCCATGCGAACGAAAGCGTAGGAAATACAGAAACCCAAAATGATTCGAATTCGTTCGACTTGCTTTCGTTCGCTTTGATTTTCGTTCGACATAGAGAAACAGGCTAACAGTTTTCATGTGGAAATTAACTTCATTTTCATTTGTGTAGTAGAGAAATATGTTAAAGATTTAACTTTTTATAAGCAAAGTGTTTACACTGTAATGTTTCTTTCTTTATTCTAATATTTTTCTCAGAAAGTCCAAGATACACACATATCCCAAAAAGGTTATTGATATTTGGACCCACTTTACAATATTTATTTGTCCTTTTTCAGTTTATATAATATATATAATGAAAAGATGTGCAAAATAGAATTAAAGTTGTTTATATATCAAGGGGTTTTAACAAATTATTACTGGCAAAATAAGTCAACTGATTCCAGTTAAAATTAAAGGTCTTTTGTAAACATCCTCTGGTTCTTCACTTCATATTTATAGTAAATTCTCCTGAATTTTAAATAACTTTTTTGATAAAATTTAATTGTACTTTGGTTTCTAAAACTTTATATTCTATAACTTTATATTAATAATTTTCAAATTTTTTCTCTTATATTGGTAGGATAATAGTCTTTAAGAAATGGTTTGATGATTCACTGTACCGTTTATACCTGCTGTGTTATCAAATATTTTCTTAGGTCCTAAATATATTTTGTACCTGTCTGGTCCCATCTGTAGAACACTTCTTCCATTTAAATGATATTACTCCAAATTATTTCTTTCTATTTTTACTTTACTTGTTCATATAACTCAAAAATAAATAAACCAAACCTTATGAGTTGGAATAGATGTCTTAAGTATATTAAGTATATAATTTTTATTTTTTTAGCATTTTTTATATTACCTATGAACATAGTATAACGTAATGTAAAAAAAGGATAAGTCAGTGGTATTTAATTTAAAAATAAAACTCATGATGCCATTAACAAAGAAGTCAGTGAAATTACAACACTACAGCCATTCGAATTAGAGATATACGGCCAGACAATTGAAGTAAGCTACAAATTAGTGCTAACAATGATTTATGAAAAATTATACAAGGCTTTGACTGATACAAAGGCTTTACCCAGCTGCATTATATATCAAACTACATCAAACCACTTAAACAAAGTCCCGGAAAAATCATTAGATAATATTAATGCATATGAATTTGGATTATCACCGCTACATAAAAAATTGGATTTTAAACCAATAGGATCAATAACAAACAACGACACCAATAAGTAGTAAAGAAGTTTAAGAAAGAAAAATGTACACAACGAATTTTTTAAATATGGGTCGATTAAACTGGTCAACAAAAAAATCCTCCCCCACAGACGAATAGTTGGACTTGATGTATTTTGATGTGATAAACACGAATTTGTTTTCAGCTTTTTTCCATCAGGTCTGGATTTTTTTTATGGGCGTGTCTAATATTTCGCCCATAGTAAGGCCATTACTCTAGCATATTTCCTCATAACTCAAGAACGGTGTGTACGATTGATCAAAGTGATACACCAAAAGATGCGGACTAAAAATATCTTCATATTCCCTAAACTTAATTTTTTTATGTGCTCAATATTTTCGGAGTTATTTTGAAATAAGTGTCCTAAAAAAAAATATTTTCATGCAAAATTTTAGATTTTTTTGTTATTAAAATTTCTTTTAATAAATGAAAACATCTAAGATGTTAGAGTTTATCATTTTTATCTTAAATCTGGTAATGCTGCGAATAAAAGAAGGCATGTATCTTCAAAATTGATGCACAAATCGTGATTTTATTCAGAGTTAAGTAAAAATACCCATGTTACATACAATTGAGTAGAAATACAGTGGTGGCCAAAAACAATTTTTTTTTTTATCTGCATTCACTTTTTTTCTATCGGGTACTGGTTTTTCTTATGTGCATGACTAATATCATCACCATATTCAGCGGGCACACTATAAAATTCGAGAATGGTTTGTCAAACTTAGGCTATAACTCAAGAACCCTTTACACGATTTTGATAAGTGATACATCGAAAGATGCATACGAAAATTGTCTTCAAGCTATATAAGCAATATTTTTCATTCGCTCAAGAATTTCAGAGTTATGGATCAAAGTTTCCACTTAGCTATAGGTATGCATGGGTATCCAAAATTAACTGTGAATCCAATCAAGATTTGTGCATCAATTTTTCTGATACGTGGCTTTATTTGCTCGTAGTTTTGCCAGCTTTGAGATGAAGGTCATAAACTTAAATATTTTTGATGCTTTTACTTTAAAAAAAAAAAAGTTTTAGTAAAAAAAATAAATCTTGAATTTTGTATGAAAAAAAATTTTCCGACACTTTTCGAAATATCTCCTAGACTATTGAGCGGATAAAAATTTAATAGTAAAGTGATTTAAAGCTAATTGTATTCCGCATATCTTGGTGTATCATTTATATAAATCGTGCTTACCGTTCTCAAGTAATAGTGAAATATACTCGAGTAATCGGCATATTTAGGGCTCAATATTAGACACGCCCATAAAAAAAATTCCGACCTGATGGAAAAAAACTGAAAGCAAATTCGAGTTTAGCATGCGGAATTCCATCTAATCTACATACTTTTTTTTTTTTTTTTGAAGGAGAAAAAAAATTTTTTGTCGACCAGTGTTATAGATACCAAAACAAGGATCAGGAACACATCAAGGAGGTTCTTTTCAGATCCGGAGAAAGCATCTGACATAACAGGTGTTGATATAGATGTTATTTAAAGATTTAAAACAATTATCGATGTACTTGTGTGCAATGAACAAATTGATGCTAAAAAATTTGATGATTACGCGAAGGAAACTGCACGAATACAACCAAATATCCATCCGCTCATGAGTAAGACAATGGAGTTTGTCTATCATCTAAAACAATTTTTATACTACAAATTTCTATTTAGGTATATTTAAATATTTTTCCTTTCTTTTTGCTATTGGCCCTTTAAAAATTTTACTATTTTTTTCTCCAAAATTCCTAATGTTCTGTATACGTTGCAGCAGGTGTGTCAAAATATGAAATTTGTACGTTTATTTGTTGCTAAAACAAAATGTTCAAGTGTGGATATTGATGTAGGTGTGTAGATGTTTTGCGATTATCCTTAAGAAAATGCTCATATATTTATATTAACTCATATGTATAAATGTAAAGAAACTCTTGTTTTTTTGAAAACACATAAACAAAATACTAGTAATACTATAACTAAAACTGATTATTTTGTTTAAAGACCCTACAGAAAACTGTGGAAGTAAAATTGAATAAAGAAATAATTCAGTGAAATACAAATTTATAATTCATATGCTTTTAATAGCTCAAATAAAGTAATTGTTAAAGTGTTTAAAAATTTCTAATTAAATTTGTGTTCAAAAACTATTATTTGAAAATTTATAATATTGGCAATTTTCTTTTTAATTACATATTAATTACTTTGTTTACTTTTTTATTTTTTAAAATATTTCCTTTCTTGCTACTCTTTTATATTTGATTTCCTTGCTTATTGAAAAGTAGAACAGTTTGCTAGATTTTGTTGTTCGTTAGTGATTGCCACGTACGTGTTGCCATATTTTTTGAATCAATGTTAAGAGTCTTGAGTCAATAGTGTTAGTAGTGGCATTAGTAGTGGTAGTAGAAACTATAGAATTAGAATTACAATTATTACCAAGTGTGGAAGATGCAAAAAAACACAAGATCTTTACAGAGACAAAGGGTATACCAGCAAGATGTTTGATAGATGCTACAAATAAGACTCTGAATAAATTTAAGAGAAGTATCATTATAAAAATATAAGGGTTTGAAATCGTTTTTTCTTTTTTCTTCTAGCTCAGCCTACGCCAGCTATGGACTCTTATATCTTATGTAAAACTCCTGTTTGTTCTTCAGGTATAGGAAAAATATATTATTGAACTTAGTAAAGCAATGAAGATTTTAGATATTAAGTATCAGAAATTCGAAGAACTTTCTTCCATTTAATAATATATTTTGATATGGAATTAGGACTCTAGCCCTATTACCTATTAAAAGTTGCCTTGTTTATATCTGAACTATCTAGTAATGATTCTCTTTTATAATTTAAAAAAAAAAAAATATAAAATCCATCATTTTCAAAACACCCTTTCAATAACTCCAAATAAAAAAAAATAAAACCTCTTCGAAATGCTAGACAAGAGTACGTTTTGACATCATGCTATCAAATAAGGAAAACAAATACATATGAACCTCCAACTTACACACACATATCCAACCAACAATTGGTGTGAATATACATATGTATGAGTGTGTAGAAAAATATATGTAGCAACTACTAGAAAAAAGTGCCAATTACGTGGTGTGAGCAAAATCACTCGTGACATATTCGTGATGTAGCTGCTTTAATTTTTTATCACCAATTTTTTCATGTTTTGTAGCATATTGGCATTCTTATACACTACTATAGTATTTATTATGTACATATAAATTTATATATACATACATACCCATGTGTATATAAGTATGTAAGCTAGTAACACTTTTCATCAAGTGTTCTTATATTCCTGTTGTTTTTCTTTATTTTTTTATACTCTCTTCGCTCTGTATAAAAGATTTTTCGACAGTATTTTTTTTTTTTTATTAAAGAATTTTTCAAAATTAAGTTTAACAATGTATCCATCCATACATGTATAAATAAATATATTTTATATTCAAACGTTCAGGTAAGTAAACAAGCTACACATATGCAAGTAAACACATACACGCACTCAACAATTTAACTAACACCTTTAAACTAATCTATACACTTACAAGTATGTACATACATTGGCTCAAAAACATACTTACACTTCTACCGAATTATATTAATTCACTCAGTCATTGAGTTAGTTTATACCAGATGTTGTTGATTGTATTGCATAGTGAAAATTAGTTTTTTTTTTTTTTTATTTTGTCTGTATGTGTGTGTTTATTTCAGTTTTTTTTTTCGTGGAATTTTTTTCAAATTTAATATTGTTAAAATTTGGTTATTTTTTATAGTTGTTTTCCAGGTGAAGTAATAAGGATAAAAAATTGTTTACAATGTTTGTTACATGTTTAAATATTAAACAAAACTATTTCACAAAATAGATAAGAAAATATTTTCATAAAACGAAAATTTTATAAAATAATTCCTTAAAACAAAAGTTTATTAAAATTGCCCGTAAAACGAAAATTTAACGAAATTTGTCTATAAAATATAATAAAGGAAATTTTATAAATAAATGTCTAAAACAAAAATATTTCTGACAAATCTCATTCTAAAAAAAAAAAAAATTGACCAATTTTCTCTTTCAAAAAAAAATTCGTTAAGTGTTTTTTTAAGAAAAACGTTTCCCTTTCAAGTTAAATAAAATCTTTTTAAAAAAAATCGATAAATTTTCTTAAAAATAGAAAAATCCGTAAATCTTATATTAGACCTGTGTACAGTATTCGATTTTAAAATTTTGGTGGCCAAAATTAATTACACAAAAACTATAAACTACTTACATATTGAAGAATTATTGGACAAAAAATTAGACAAATCCGCCTACCGCCACGCTCACTATTAATTACCCAATTATGAAAAATAGTCAAAATTTAAAAATAGCTTCTTTTATAATTCTTTTTCATTTGAAAATAAGTTTAATTAAAAATACTAAATAAAGATTACGTAATTCATCATAATTTTTTAATGAAAGTATAAAAAAGTTTAGTAAAAAAAAAAAAACAAAATCATGTGGAATCTGCACCAATATCACCGTCATTTTCACTATCAGACTCTTGTATAACATGCGTTTTTTAGTAGTTTCAATATATTTGGCGTTAAAGTTCGTTTTTTAACTGGTGGAGTTTTCCTGAAGCTGCAAATATAAGGATCTGATGATATTAATAGCCTTTTTATTAAATCTGCATTAGTCTCGGTCCGTGAAGTTTTCCGCGTGAACTGCAGTCTATAACGTCTATTGTCTTTATTCCTGGATTTTTCATCTTCTTTAGATAATTGACCAATAGGAAGGATGCAATGTTCAATTATAGCTTTTCCATGCCAAAGAACTTTGTGGACACTGACAGGCATGTAATACCAGGGATATAGTTTCAAATAAAGATTTCTTATTTCAAATGTTTAACTTTCGAATGCTTCCACGTTTATAGTATACCCAGATGCTAAGCATTCCAATATAACATGAAAACATTTTTAAAGTTCTAAACTTAACCCAGTTATTTGCGTAGATATTTCCGCATTTCTAAAAAATCGCCTGGCTGTATTGCCATCGTTAGTATTTCCCGATATCTGTTTAGACATGTCTGTCAATAACCCCATTTTTTTCTAAATTCGTCTTGAATAAAAATTCTTTTTTTTTTTTTTTTTGTAAAACTTTTACTTTGTTATCTTCACCTCTAACTTGCCACATTTTTATATCTATCCTGTAAGCTATATGTAGTAAACATTCCATGAATCGTATCCAGGAATGACATCTTAAACAAAAATAAGTTCCTTTTCTAGCAAAGAAAAGTTCCACTATATAACGGTTAATTGCTAGATGGAATTATTCACCCACGATCTTGTAAGCTCTCAACTTAAACAAAGGTATTCATTTAAAACATACATTCTTTAAAAGCAACTTACAAATAAAATGGTATTCAATTTTTTGTTCCACTTAGAAGGATGGTGTATCTTTGTTTTGAATACTTTGTTCGGCAGGGGCAGTTTCGGGCAAAAATTTTTTTTAGTTTCTATTAAAGGAGTATCCCTAGATCTCAAAACAATCAGTATTCTTTAAATTTTCCACAAGGTCATAAGTAGTTGGACCCCAGCTGATAACAGAAAAAAGTATTCGTCTATGCATTTTTGTTTTTGACTTACAATTTTTTTTTAAGAGCTTCCCTATTATATCTTTCAATATCTAAAACTATCTTCATTCAAATATATACAAAATACCTGTTTTATATTTTAAAGGATTTTTATTTTCATGTACAAAAAGAATTTTTTAAAAATATGCCACAGACAATTTTTTATTCATGTTCAAAGTTTGACTAATTTTCGAGCAAAAAAAAAAAATATTTTTCTTTTGTATATTTTACCCATCATTCATGTTATCGTTAGAAGCTTTCATTGATCGATTTCAGCTAAAATGAGTACGGAAATGTCTTAACTGAATAGTCTATTTTAATACCCAAATATAATTTTTTTCCTCCTTTAAAGTTCATTTTTGGGGTTTTGGCCAGCTAAATTTTAAAATCGAACACTGTGCTGTGTGGACTTATATTAGGCCTGTGGCCAATTGTAGACAAACACTTTTACTAAATGTAAAATAAAATATGCAAACACAGAATATGGTGTTGGTACACAGCAAAAATTTGTTTGCTTTTGGTAATGACTACCACTTACTAGAATCATTACCAGATAATGAGTTGTCATGATTTTTTTTATTTTTTTGAGTATTACCTGGTAATGAGTTGTCGTTATTTTTCTAATTTTTTTGAGCAGTAGAATAAATAACGAATCCATTTAGTTCTGCAATGGTTCAGTTCGCTAGAGCGACTACTTAGCACTCAGAAGGTTGTCGGTTCAAACCCAAATTAAACGCATATTTTTTTAAGAATGTATTTGAATTTCTACTGATAAGTTAAAACTGTTAAATTAGACATATTAGTGGCGTAGGGAATAAAACAGTAGTCTTTGAAACAGTTTTTGCCTGGGTTCAAATCTCAGTTGAGCCAACTTTTCGCTTTTATTTTATTTCATTAACCACATATTTTATTGTTTAAAATAAGTAATCTAGTAAGGAGGACCCATGAGTTCGTGTACATCACCATATAAAGATAATTACTTTTTCACCCGAGTTATAAGTAGTTACCTCTTTTAACAACCAGCTTACAGGGTAAGTATAGTTTTTCTGGGTATGATGTATTTTAGGGCGTTTCCCGGAAGTGGATTTATATAGTAGCTATGGTAATTATGGATCGATTCTCATAAAATTTGGGATTGTCAATGCTACTTATACAAAACTTATTTGTGTCGAATATTAACTTGATACTAGGAATTTATACACGTTAATGTGATTTCCGGAAGAGGAGTTTATATGGGAGCTATGGTTAATTATGGACCGAGCTTCATGAAATTTGGTAAGGAGTGCGATCGAAAAAATCTTAACACACGTTTTGCCTTTTTCGGATTTTTTTTATCTAGTTATCATAGAAAAATATGTCAGTTTTTATTTTTAATAACAGCCATGTTGATTTACGTGCTACAAATTATAAAAAAAAAATCAAAAAAAACCAAATAGGTCCTGCAAATAATTGGCAACAGAATTAAATGTCTGCCGTCAAACCGTTTCTTATATTATTAAACAGTAACAGGAGAATTTGACCATTGATATGAAACCTGGTTCGGAAAAAAGGACCACATGATATTGGGAAGTCCAGAAAATTTAAAGAATATTGAAGGACTCCAAACACATCTGGTAGAAAAGCAGCTTAGTTATCTCAGTGCTTCGACTATTTCGTGCGAAAATTTAAAATTAATACAGAGTTGATAACACATAAAATCCAAAAAATTCCAAACAGGAATGCTGCAAACAATTTTAGGATCCAAGAATAGAACATGGAAATTGAAACCAAATTTCATACAAAAATACTCAAGTTATATAATTGAAGAAGAAACGTATGTGCTGACAGAATTCTCGCAGCTTATGTAACAAAACTTTTTATTGTTAATGCTCAAGGCCATGTTGAAGATAAGTTAAGGACTCAAAAGCAGAAAAATATTCTTGCAAAATTCCTGGTATAACAAGCTTTTTGCAGTTGCGACAAAACAAGGAAGTCATTTGACACATTCGAATCTATAAATACCAAAATACGCACAAAGGAATATTTGCAAAAAAGAATTCTTCCTTTCGTAAGAGAGCACAACATGCCCACATATTTTTGGGATCATTTGGTATCATGCCGCTATGGTAAGAAAGCTCTGGAGGGGTGGTAAAACAATAACATAGTTTTTGTACCAAGAGAAGTCCATTTTCAAAATTGTCCATAGCTTAGACCAGTGGAGAAATATTGAGCTCTTGTGGAAAGTGAATTGAAGAGCACAAAAAAGGTGTCCAAGAATACCGAAGATTTTAAAAGAAAATGTGCACTCTGTTCTAAAAAAAGTGATTGAAGCAACTATCAAATCCCTAATGAACGGGTTACCAAAAATGGTCCACAAGTTCATAAGTAGTGGTTAGAACTATAAAAGTTATATTTTTCTGTGATCTGTTATAAATTATCAATTAAAAGAATGAAGACTCTTAGAACAACCATTTCCAAGTTATTGAATATTATATATGTTAAGATTTTTTTGGAACGTACCCCTTAGTATATACCTTATTTTGATCAAATATTTGTCTATTCTGAACATGCCTTTATGGAATAAACTGAAAACGGATTCGTGTTTAGCACATTAAAATCTATCAAGTACAAATATTTATCTAAAGGAGGTTGCGGGAGGCCACCCCTCTCGCTGGCCCTATTTTCATTTCATCATTGCCATATAAAGCAAGCGCGAATATTCGGCCAGGCCGAATCTATATACCCACCATCAACTTTTTCAAATTTTACGTTATATGGGACGGGGCGGTAAAGTGGGCGGACCACACCCATTTTTAGTTTCCGAGTTTACATTGGTCCTTGAACTATTTGAACACAATTTCGTTGATTTTCACCTTATATGGGAGGTGGGCGGTAAAGTGAGCGGACCACGCCCATTTTTGGTTTCTGAGTTGATATCAATCCTCTAACTATAAGTACAAAATTTCGTTGTCATACATGCTTTTGTTGCAGAAATATCAGCTGAAAAGTATAAAACGGACACCCTGTGTTTCTAGTTTTTAGCCCATAACTTTTTTGTTTATTAACTGATTTTGCCCATTTTCAATCCCAAACAAATCTTATATAAGATAAATATTTATGCCAAATTTCGTCCCCCTACGTTGCTCCGTTCGAGCCCTATCCTGCTTTCAACAGACGGACAGACGGACGGACATAGCTAGATCGACTCAGAATCTAACCAGGACCCAGAAAATATATACTTTGTAGGGTCTCAGATGATTCCTTCGACATGTTACAAACGGAATGACAAAATCAATATACCCCCATCTTTTTGATGGTGGGTATAAAAACAAATACGTAGTTACCACAAAATTTAAGAGCACTAGATCTTTAAATATGTCATGTTCTTTAGATATGTCATTAAGATTATTTGCTTTGTATGAGGAATATCATTTCCTCTGGTCTTACTAACTCCATTTTCATCAAAACTTATGAAGGTTTTAGACATAGTTATTCGTATAAAATATTAAAACTTTTGCTGTTTTATTTCCTAAGATATACTATATTTAATAATTTCTTGTATGGGATAGTACATTTTCCTCTGTTCCTATCCCTCCCATTTTCATTTTGAGTTTGGTAGTTGATGAGAAGCTTATTATCGAAAAACGTTCAGACTTTTGCTTTTAGTATATTCTTTGTATAGGAGATATTCCTCAACCTTAACCTATGCGCTCCATCTCAATTATGTAATTTGATAACAAAATCATTTTCACAAAATCTCAGGACTTTATCTCTAATAGTTCTGGAGATCTATGATAATAATTATTTACTTTGTATAGGTGCTATAATTCTCCCTGCTTCTATCTAAAACTAAAAATTTATTCGATTTTTTTATAAAAAATTAAAATTTTCTATAAAAAAAAAAAAAAAACAAAATTTAATTTTTCAAAGCAATTAAAATGAAAAAATTTGTCTGTAGAGAAAATATGTGGAAATTTTGCTTAAAATTAAACGAAAATTTTGTGTAAAAAAAAATTTAGTATTTTTTTTTTTATATAAAAAAAATTTCTATAAAAAAATTATTAAAAATTTTCTTTGGAAAAAAAATTTTGCATATTTTCTCTTAAAGGAAATTTATTGAATATTTTGTAGAGCATCCTAAATTCGTTTTAGCTTTCCATAAAGTAAACTTGTATTCTCTTCTAATTTTCAGTATATTTTTTTAATACAAAAATATAAAATCATCTTGCCTTAAGCACACATCCTTAGAAACGTTGTTAAGGTGGTTTATCTCTCACATACTAAATATTAAACTAATCAGTGTACGATAATGTCATTCACTTTATATGTCTTGAAGCCACATTATTAACTTGAAGAAGTAACAAATACCAGAACAGGAGTTGAAGCAGAAATTTACAGTAATATTGAATTAAGTCAATTGCAATGCTCAAATTAAAGCAAAAGATAGTAACGTTAACATAAGGGTTAAAATAAAATTGCATTAAATGGAAACTGTAAGAAAGGATAAAGGAAAAGATACATAAGTAATTCCAGGAATAAAATAAATAATGACAATTAGGAAATGGTATAAATTTAGTTTGGCTTAAAGCTGTGAACTAATAAATAAATTCATATGAAAATGGAAGGTGAAAAATTTTAAAATAAAGAAATATCTTAAATAAGGATTCAGTTAATATATAAAAGTGTATTAGTTTACTAATAATACAAAACTTTTTATCATCAATACCAGCCAATGCAAGTAGTAAACAGTAGAGCTATTTACACTTAAGAAGTTTCTAGTGTTAAAATTGGTACAAAAGGCTTTTCGAGAAATAAACCATAAATTTTCAAAAATTCCATTAACTTCATAAAAATAATGCATTTTAAATCTACATACCTTAAGCACCATTCCAACTCCATTTATCTCTTCCAAGACATTTAAATACTCCATCCAATTGATTTATATTCAAATGCTTTAATTATTTTTAAATTGCCTATAATTTGAAAATAGCAGACATAAAAGCCACACACTTTTAGAAGAAGAAAAAAACCACGCAGACTTCAAAAGAATTTCTTAAAAACCATATACAATTTTTAAATCGCATTTTATAAAATCGCCAGACTAAAGGAGTCGCAATGAAATGGAACAAGAGAAAAAGAAAAGAAACAAATGTAATAAACTCCATTACGAATGTAGAAAATTTGTTTAAAATTAAGCATATTGCAATTGTAGGTATTTTTTTCCAAGTCTTTGCCACTCTATTAATTTTTATGGTATTTTTCCATACACTCCCCACTCCTTTCTTACTCATTTGGTCTATTGTTAAGGATATGATTGTAGAAGGGAGCATGCATATGTTTGTCATAGTGTGAGTGAGAAGCAAAAGTAGCACAAAGAACGTTTAAGTATTTTGTGGTTAAAAGTAATTTTTTAATACCAGACACTCGTTTCTATTTCGAGGGTTGTCTTAGACTAAAGTAAACCAATTTAAAACAATAAAATGAAATTAAATACAGGGTGACGAAAAATATATGAAAAAATATGAAATATATCGTCCATTCCAGGAAAGAACGCCCAAGAATATTTTTTATGTCTTCCGATTTTAATAATATTTGGCATACGCATACCTTATGGAACCATTTAAATATCTCTATTTTTATTATTATTATTATTTTTTTTTTTTTTTTTTTTTTTTTGAAAAATTCGCGAATTTATTCGCGATTTTGATTTTTCGAAAACTCAAAAAAATCGCAAAAGTGTCTAAATTTAAACAGCAATATTTCTTAAAGTTGTTAACAGATTTTAATGATTTAAATTGCATATTTAAGAAGAATATGTCCACTATAAATGTAGTAATTTAAAAATAATATTATCATTTAAAAATGCATTCATAATGCAAATGCAATTTTAGTATGCATTTTTGAAAAATTTCTACCCTTTCAATTTTTTTCTTCTTCTGATATAAAAAACTTTATTATGTTTGCTAAAAATTGCAATATAAATTGTTCTGGGACAAACAAATTTTTAAAATGTTTCTTCAAATTTTTTCAAACAACAAAATTTTTTTTTTTTTTTAATTTTTGTATTTTTTAATTTTTGTGAGCTTATTTTAAAATTAATTTTAATCATAATATTTCATAATTTGTTATTTGCAATAGAAAACCTATTTGTCCCAGATTAAGTGCTAACGTTTTATATAATAAACACATTTGTCTTCAATATTAAGTAAAAATATTTAAAATCAAAAGAGTAGAAATTTCTTAAAAATGCATCCGAAAATTGCATTCATTTCGTGAGTGCATCATTAGCAAAACAATTATTTTTTATTCATACAATATAATTTACAATATCTATTGTAATAAACTTTATACTAGTTCTTAAATCAATAAAATCCGACTTATACTTAAGGAGTTATAAACATTTAAAGCTACATATTACTAAAAGAGTACAATCAAAAAAGTTAAAAATCTACATTTTTTGAAAAATTTAAATTTTTGAATGAAAAAATTTATGAATTTTTTTTTTTTTTTTTAATATTAAAAATAGTAGATTTTATTGTCCCAGAACAGTTATTTTTGCATAAAGATATTGCTTTTTAAGATATTAAAAAAAATCAAATCGAAAGGGTAGAAATTTTTCAAAAATGCATCCTAAAATTGCCTTTGCATTATGAATGCATTTTTAAATTGCAACATTATTTCTTAATTATTACATTAAAGGAGAACATATTCATCTTCCACATGCAGTTTAAATCATTAAAATCCATTAACTACTTTTAGAGATATTGATGTTTAAATTTACACACTTTTCAGATTTTTATGACTTTTCGAAAAATTAAAATTGTGAATAAATTTGCGAATTTTTTTTAAATTCAAAAAAATAAAAATAGAGATATTTAAATAGCTCCATAGGATATATGCATGCCAAATATGAACAAAATCAGATGACCCTCTGTAAAAAATTGGCATTTTTTATAAATCTTTCATGGAATGGAAGATATATGTTTTTTAGAAAAATTTCAATGTTTTCTTTTAAGAGAAAATATTTTATATACATTTTTTTTCTATAAAAAATTTAAAAAATTCGTTTCTGTAGAAAATTTTTTATATAGAAAATTTTCAATAAATTTTCTTTCTACAGAAATTTTTTTCGAAATTTTCTTTTTATAAAAAATTTTCGAAAAATTTTCTTTCTATAGAAATTTTTTGATAAATTTTTTTTCTATATATATTATAGAAGGTTAAGTTTGGTTATAAGGGTCGCCCGCTATTACGATTGCACTCGGAGGCCCTTAGGCCCATTGTGATGCCCTATATACGAAGGAAGCTTCTCTCCCTTTCTATAAATTTTTGGATAAATTTTCTTTCTATAGAAATTTTTCAATAAATTTTCTTTCTATAGAAATTTTTCGATAAATTTTCTTTCTATAGAAAATTTTCGATAATTTTTTTTCTGTATATATTATAAAAGGTTAGATTATAAGGGTCGCTCGATATTGTAAGTGCACTCGAAGGCCCTTAGGCCCATTATGATGTCTTATATAGGAAGAAAGCTCCTCTCCCTTCCTATAAACAAAAAAACTAACGTTCCGTTAGTCCACCTTGAAACCAACCCGTACTCCTAACAAACCTAATTAGGTTTGACAGTGGAATGTCATTGAGGTAATCCAGATCATGGAAGAGTTGTCTACCGAGGTATCTCAGTTTACGCCCTTTCAGTTCTGGACATTAGCATAACAAGTGTTGTACGGATTCTTCTTCTTCCTCATCTAAACAACTTCCTGTTTAATGCCCTATTATAATGCCTACAAGAAGCCTTATCGATGACCCGCCAAGAGATAGTAATGCTCTAATTCTACTCCTGAACCGGAGTAACCAATTGGTGATTGAGGACCACCTGAGTTCCATTTCATTCACCGCCCATTTATCAAGAGTATTGGATACAGCAACGAAGGGGGTGAGAATGTCCTCGCAAGCGAGTGCCTCGTCAAAAGACGATGCATTTACTGCGTATTCATCCGCCATTTCGTTACCTCGTATACCTGTATGGCCCGGAACTCATATCAGCTCCACCTGAAAGTGTCTTAGCTGACTTAAGGAGCGTATACAGTCGTCAACATATCTCGATCTTACAATGGTAGAATTCAGAGCCCTGATTGCTGCAAGTCTGTCTACATATATATCAATGTTCGAAGCGCAGACATTAAATTCCTGAATTGGGTAATTTGGGTAATCTGAGAGACATCGAAATGTCTGTCATCAGAGAAAATACCCGAGCCAGTGCCAGTATCCGTCTTCGATCCATCAGTGAATACTGTGATTGCATATTTCTTAAAGACGGAATTCTGACTCTTTGAGTCGTTGAGCGGGCTTTGCGGAGATATTTCTAATGAAAATATCAAGGGTGGAATGTCAAGCATAGTCTCCAGACTGGCTTGGAGACTCTGCACTTTATTTAGAGCAGAGGTATGTGTCTTCGTGCCTACTGTCCTCCACCACACAAGAGCTCCGTAGGTAAGAATGGGTCGGTTTCAGACCCCATCTTTTCCCGAAGGTTTTCTTGCATGTCTAGAGAGCACATAGTGCCTTCTGCATACGATTCTCAGCATTACGTTTCCACGAGAGCTTAGAGTCCAGAATCACGCCATGATACTTGGCTTCTTTCGAGAGTTCGAGGGTGATACCATCAAGACGTGGTAGCTTGAAAACCGGAAAAATTAGGATTTACTCCCAAACCGTTATGTCATGTCAGTATTACACCCAGAGCTGATTCCATGAGTTCACTAATCGTGAAGAGAAATTTTCCCCTGATGAGGAGCGCAACATCGGCAGGTACTATGGTTTATTTTTCCTGCTTTCGGGATAAATACCACTGTAACCACTCTCCATTCTCTAGGAATATATCCCAATTCAAGACTACGCTTAAATATTCGGATCAGCCATGGCATAATGCCTGATATAGATTTCTTCAGTAGCGCCGGGAAGATCCCATCTGGCCCCGGTGATTTGTAGGGTTCAAAAGACGATATCGTCCACGTTATCTTTCCACTATCAACAATAGAATCTACTAATTCACTAATGTGAGTTGGTGACGCTGGGAGGTTTCCAATTACGGACTCCTCGTTCATATCGTCCCTGCAGCCCAGAAAGTGAGTGCTCATCAGTAGTTCCAGAGTCTCCTTACTACTCTTGGTAAAGGTACTATCAGGGTTCATGAGGAAACCGGGCGTGCCAGGATCCTTGTATAGTACCTTCCGTAGCCTAGATGCATCCGTATTGCTCTCCAAGTCTAAACAGAATCTTTCCCAGGATTCCCTCTTAGCCCTGCTGGTCTCCCTTTTGAAAGTATTGAAACTGCGACGATAATTGTCCCAGTCCACTCAATCTTTCGACCTTATCGCCCTATTGAAAAGTTTTCTACATTCATTCCTTGGACACCACCACGATTGTCGAGGTTTCCCAGGACCATGAAAAGCTCTACATGAAGAATAGTAAGCAGCCCTTAGTGTCAAAAGACTTACGGAGTCGTCCAGATCCGGTGTGCCGGCCAACCTTTCCGTTTCAGGCGTTTGAATGGTCTCCACAAGTTTGCCGAATTTATCCCGATCCCATGACGGGATCGGTGCCTCTTATACTACACCAATTGACAAGTGTACAAGTGTACGTACGGTACGTGGGGTTGGATTTTCTTCATCATACGGTAGGTAGGCCGAAGAAATTATCAGGGTCGGTAACCCTTGACGCTCCAACGCCGCCACCGTTAAATCACTCGTGCTGTAATTGGATATGAGAAAAAGCTTTACATCTTTTCTGACCAAAATACAACTTTTAGTTTTACCTTCTGTGTTGGGAGATAGGAGCATATAGTTTCGTGACCGGACGCCTTGAACTTGCCGGCTACAAGCCAGGGTTCTTGGATTAAGGCCACGTGGATAACCTCTTTCTCCATGAAACGCTGCAAATCAACCGTCGCTGCTTCGGAGTGATGCATATTAATCTACACCACTTTCAGGCCGCTTGGGACCATTGCTGCTTCTTCCTGGAAGAATCAGCCGAAGCTGATTCAATCCGTATTTTACGACGCCGTTTGAAAGACGTAGGAGTCGGAGGGATTCTGAACCGATTTTGATCTAAAGATCCTTTCCATAAATCTATTTTATATTGTTTCCCCTTTGTCTCTTGCGCGTCCTCTTTCGATCGCCCAATCCTCCGTACCAAGCCCATTATTCTATCGCTTAATGAGAGTAAGTTCTTACATAAAAATTTGTCCATTAAATTTCGTTCTATAGAAAATTTTCAATAAATTTTCGATTAATTTTCTATCTGTAGAAATGTTCTTTTTTTAAAAAAATTTCAAAATTTTTTTTTTTTAGAAAATTTTCAACAAATTTTATTTTTTCTTTGTCAAAAAATTTTCGATAAATTTTCTCTTCATATTAAATTTTTTCAAAAATTATCTGTTTTTAGAAAATTGTCGTTAAATTTTTCTTATTACCCTGTATTCTATACCAAGCTCTACATTCGTACATTTTTCACCCACTTACAATCCTTATTTCCACACACACCAAAAAAAACTGAAACGGTAACATAGCAAATAAATAAATACATTTCCATATTAAATCCTTAGATTACCACTCATTCATGTATTATGGAAACAAAAAGTACTGTTCACAAAGCTTTATTATAACTTCAAGGTACATTTGTATATGCAAGCATGTGTGTGTCTGGCGAAAATTACATACAACCATTCCCTTTTTGCAAGGGAGTTAAAAAATAGAGTCCCTTAAATTGCCGTAAAACAATCAATTATTGTAATTACTACGCAATGAATTTGTTTCTGCCTCCATTATTTTTTTATTCGCTAAATTTTCTGTCTGCCCCAGGAGCAGACATTAGGCTATGAAAGAGTCGTTGAATAAAAGTGTATATTGTTTTGTATGTATGTATTTATATGGAAAACTTTTAACAGGAATATTTAATGGTTTGTTAGATTTATAGTCATATACACAAACAATGTTCGACTTAAACAACTTTCACTTAAATTGTAATAATTTTCTTTAATTGTTTAACAATTTGTTATTTTGTGCGGCCTTTAATATTTAAAAGACAATTATTTATATTTTAAAGGGGGAAGTTTATTTTGAAGGAGGAAAAAAGGATTTTTTGGTGTACGTTAAACCAAAAGGCTTTGGTAATTTTAAGAAAATTCGTTAAATTTTTAAAAATTTGTTTAATTTGATACCGTAAGTAAATGGAAGTTACGAGTATTAAGCTTTATGTTAATTTAAAAGAAAAAAATAGAATTCCAAAATTATATACACCCAGAGAAATATCAATCACATACGTGTTGAAAACGATACCATTCTGTGTCAATAGTGAATCTACACCGTATGTGTTCAAAATAAACACTGCGTGTTCAATTCTTATTAAAAATCGATACCTAAGTTGAAACCATTTCGGTATCAAATTGTTAAATTACATATGTTTTCTACTAAATTTGTTAACGAAAGGTATTAAAAAGTGGTTACCGTAAATTACCAATGTGAGCACAACCGTTGTTGATTTTGAATCGAATTTTTTCCCTTAGTGTACAATACATTATTCTACGTATATTGTCTGTAAATGCTAATTTTAGTTAAGATTTAAGTTTTTTTAAGTTTATATTTGACAAGATTACAAAAACTTTATTTTCCACCAGCTTTATGTCACTTGCAAATAAATTACTCAATAGTCTTCATCATGAAGGCAAAACTTAACGAACCCTATTATCTTTTAAACTTAAACCTACATTATTGATACAATGTTTTCTAATCCATAAGTCAGTCACTTGATGTCCATATTGTACTAAAAATGTAAGCACATAAGTGTACAAAGCGATAACATTCCGTGTCAGTAGTGAATCAACCAGTTATGTGTCCAAAATATATTCCATATTAGTATAAAGTTGATTCAAATATATTATGTTTTCTATTCTATTTATTTTAAAGTTACAAATGACATCAAAAAGCGAACACTGTAAATAATAAGTTGTTACCATGTGGAGTGTAGAGTGGATTTTTATAGGAAATTATAATTCCTATAAAAATCCATCCTTAACAAAAAATTAAATAAAATAACAAGGACGAGTGTTTGGGATCTTTAAGGAGAAAAAGTCTCTTTGATATCTAATTATTTTTTAATTAGACAAATTTTTGTTGCAAAATAATAAATAAGAAAATATCGCTTATATTATATGGTTGGACCTCAATCTTAACTCGGTTATGCCTTGGCTGGTGAAAATATATCAGGTCTGAATCTCTTGGTCATTCGTTCTCCGAGAGTGGTCCTTTAGTGAGGTAATATTATATATATATATATATATAATGATATGGGTGCGCGGACACGGGACTAGTCGAGACAAATATATTGCGGACGAACTGGCAAAGAAGGGTGCTATACTGCAGGATGAAACTATAAATCATTTCTGTGGCATCCCTCTCAACGCCTATAAACAGGATATTGAAGCTGCAATGTATGAACTAGCACAGCAAAGGTGGGTAAATGAACCCAAGTTCATTACAACGAGAATGATATGACCTAAGTTGGATAAGCGTATGTCGACGTTGATTTTTTCAGGTATTCTTTAATTTCCTCATCGCACAGCCCAAACGGTTAAAGCTAGAAATATGAAATATGGGACTGTAGATTGGTCTCCTATCAAATAGATCCGCTAAGATGGGATATTTAGAAATTCAAATATATTGTGGGTAAAAAAGGGTAAAATCGGTAACCTTATATCTCCTAAACTAACAGAGATACAAAAAAGTTAAATAGTTATCGTTATTTATTAAAAAAAAATAATCTGATAAGTATTTCGGCTACTTTTTTGGAACCCTATCTATCTTTTAACCCAGTAAACATAGAAATAAAATGGCATCAAATTAGTATCTTATCGAAAATTGTCGAATACAAATTTGGTACTTTTTGGAAATTCGAACGTTTAAGGGGTAAAAATCGTACCTGGTATTTTTTTCATAAAATATTTTTTTTTTTTTTTTACAGACACATACATATGAATATTTTAATATTTAATAAGTACATGTTGAATTTTTTTGGCGGAAAATTCGCGAATTAAATTTCGCGATCGCGTATTTCAAAAAGTGGTATTTTTAAATTCGTGAAAAATATATATTTAGAGGATGGAACCATTCTAAATGCTATCAGTAAGTATCGTGAGGAAACTTTAAATAGTTTATGAGTTATTGAAAAAAGTCGCGCCTAATAAAGTGAACAAATTTATGCTTGAAATTTCTTTAATAATTATTTTTTTGTTTTACACTGCGTTATATTTTTGCAATAATTCAGAAGCTATTTATAGTCCCAGCACGATACTTACAGAGAGCACTCAGAAAGGCTAAATCATCTACATACATATTTTTAACGAATTTAAAAATACCACTTTTTGAAATACGCGATCGCGAAATTTAATTCGCGAATTTTCCGCCAAAAAAAATCAACATGAAAACTTGTTTCAGGTATCATTTTAAAGGTAATTACATTAGCTTTAAATATTTAATGAACATTGTAACGTAAATATTTTGGAAGATATTTGTATTTTTAAAAACACAATTTTCCTCATTTTTCAGATATTACAAATCGCGAAATATTGCAGTTATCAAACTTAAACTCGGCATTTGCGTTATCAGCATCAATATTAATATTCTTATCGAATTTCATTAAATTCGAATAATTTTTGGAAAAAATTTGCGATTTATCAATTTTATTACAAACAAAACAATATCAGTTGCAACAAATATTTCGTATTTATTATGACATTTATTGTAATAACTCCTAAAATATTGCGAGTCCCAGAATGCCACTTACCACGCTTATAGAAAACATTTTAACCATTAACATATATTTTTTTAAAATTTTTAAAAAGACCACTTTTCGAGATATTTGCCCGCGAATAAAAAGTCGCGAGATATGGACCATTTTGATGTTGAGAAAAAAATCATATTATACATCGTATTAAAGGTAATTTTAATACCTTTAATATGACATCTCAATAAATCTTATATAATAAATACTCCGAACGATATTTGTAATTTTGTGTATGCAACTTTGTACGCATTTTGAGCTATTTTGCACTTTCCAACCGCGATATTTCGCGAACCATTTGATGAAATTATCTGAAATATTGAATAAGTCTTAGTCTTCATAAGAATAATAATTGTTCCAAATATTATCAAATTCGGAAGAGGTGAGAAAATCAGCTGGTTGGTTTTAAATGGAATGACTCAATCAATTAATGATAGGACCATATGTGGGTAAAAATTCAATTCAATATAATATTGAACCTACAAATATGAAATTTAAAGTATATTATCCTAAGTAAATGAGAATCCATAAAAGACAATTTGTGGTACTTTTTTGTTCTTCCAATGGTATTTTTTTAATTTTCTATAATATTTAAGCTAAAATCATGAAATTAAAGATATATGGCACTAATAGAGTAATAATACATAAGAAAGTATTATAATATTACTCTTTGAATTTTTTTTTTTTTTTTAAATAATTAACTTTTAAACATAAAATTAAAAATAAGGACTGCAAATCTGCATATAGAAACTAAACCAATGGGTGGATTTTTTTAAAGTTATATTTTTATTAATGACTGTTATGTTCAAGTTCCAAACATAAAAGAATAAATGATTTCCTGTTGGTTTTTAAGGAAATATCTGATATTTTCCAGAATTACTCTAATTAAAGGTTTTGTTGTGTTTCCTTCACGTTTTTGCTCAAATAGGTCCACTTATTTTTAAACTCGGTTTCATTTTATGCTGTGCTTTTAATGTACTTTAAACTATTTTTTACTAGAGCATAATATCTTTCAATTTCACGGAGTAACGGACAATTTGATGGATTAGCCTCTTTTGGTATAAACACTTACAATTTCTTTGTTACCGCTCCATTGTTTTGTTGTTGTAATGAGAAAAAGCGGGATCAAGCCAGAAAACAGCGGATACACTGCATTTTCTTAGAAAAAGAAGAAATATTTTTCAAAGGCAATCATTCACGTATATTTCTGTGTTAATGGAACCATTTTTAAGAATGAAGTGCTTTATTTTCCCGCATCAAATCAAAAACTTTTTTGGGAATTTTGATTTCTTTGATACACGATATTTTTTTGCCATACTCCCTTTAGCATCTGCAACATAGAATTCCTGGCCAGGAAGTTGAAAAAAGTTAGCCTTTACGAACGTTTCATCGTCTATATACACTAATCATAATTATGGAAAAATTCGTCTGAAGAACTTTCACGTTATTTTTCTTACCTCCAAATTCTTGCTTTCGTTTCAGTTATGATCTTTTTGTACTTTATACGTATTCAGGCTAGATTTCCTTTCAACTTTTCTAATAATAATTCAAAGCAATAAACTTTTTGTGTCACTTTTCTTCCAGAGATGAGGGAAATTTCTCTGAAAATCCCTTCTATTTTGTCTGAGTCCTACAGCCTGAAGATACTATTTTTCTTCCAATACGTGATTTCCATTCAGTGACCATGACTTCTTTGTATAACATTATGACCCAAAAAACTGTATTTTTTGACATAACTGCCTTCCTAGCAATTGTTTTATATGACCAATTTAAGATTTCATGAAAATTTTCAATTATGTATTTTGGTGTTTTTTGTTCAATTTCTATTTTAAGAAAAACTAGTTTCGCTATAACCTTGGAACTTACAACATAGCTAGTGAGCATAGTACTAAATGTAAACCAGTTAACAGAATTATTTATTTTTCACCTCATCAAAAATTATAAGCCCAAGAGCATACACGGATTTTTTCGTGCGCAGTCCTTATATGGTTCTGTGTTAAGAATACACGAGCACATTACTCTCTACTAAAATATAATAATAGAAATCATTTGGTCGTTTTTTAACCTTCGAACGTTAAAGATGTAAGAACTTGGTAACTAAAATATTTAAAAAGCTTATTGTTTTTAATTCTGACAGAAACCGAAGTACTATAACTGTTCAAGGGAGCTAGAAATCATTATGCCCGAGGAAACGTTTTTTTTTTTTTTTTTTTTTCAATTTCGATAAAGGAAGACCTCTTAAACAATGCGTAATGATTAGCTAAATACGGAAAATATATCTAAACTATTTTTTAAATTAATTTTCAGCTCCATACCATCAATTGATAATCTCGTCTGGTACATTTTGGCCGAAAAAAAGTTTAGATTTTTTCGCGAAATATATCTTAAACAAAATGTGTAACTTTCAGCTTGTTACGGAAAAAAGTTTTTATATAAAAGGAATAAACTTATACAATTTTTATCTATTTTGAAAAAAAATATGAACTTATATTTTTCACGATGTACTAAATTGACCAAAACCAATCTCTTTGCAAAGAATTTGTTTAATATTTTGTTCATAACAGACTCAAAATTACGAGTTGGTTAATATCCGTTTCGAACACAAAACTTTTTTGAACAAAATGTAGCAGATCTGTAAACTTCAATCTCTGATAGAAAACTTAAAATCAATTTAAAAAATTTTCTAAATATTTTTCCCTACCAAAGTTTTTTCTAATGTTTGACGGACAGACAGACGGACATTATTATTAGAATTTAAGTAAGCTAAAAGGTATGACTTAGCAACATAATATAAATTGTTATAATTAATGGATATATGTCGCTTTTAGATTTGTTTGGAATAATGATGAAATTAAAACTAACATTAAGTATTTTGAAGAAAATTCAATTACTTCTTCTCTAAATACTTAAGTTAAAAATATTTTTCCTTTAAAATTGAGTATGATACTATTGTGTTTACATTTCACAAACATATATCTTTCATAATTTATAATGTTCTCTCTTATGTCCAGATGTTTCCCCTTCAATTGTTATTGCAACTTAATGATCCATTCAATTTTAAGTATCTCTTGTTGTTCATTATAATTTTTGTTATTTATTTCTACTTAAATGATTTCTTAGTTAAAATTATCAATCATTGTGTTAAATATTTATTTCTGTTAATGTTTATTATTTATGTTTTATGAACAATTCTTGGCTAAAGGGCAGAGAAACCTTTAAAAAGAAATAACCCAAGAATTGGCAAATACTAAGTAAATAAGAAACTAAAATATTTCTTTAAAGACTTTTTAAGGACACAAATTACTAGGAATGAGTTATATTATTTTTTGTGTAAGTTTGCGTGTTTAACAGTGTTTTTTTCTGTTTTAGGTTGGTGTTAAAACTTTTTTTTTTTTGTTAAAAACACTTGAGTATCTTTATGTTATTTTTCGCCCTATGGTGGCTTAACTAATGGTCATTAGCAACAGTAGTCATGGTTTAAGTAACACACACGGCATTATCGAATGACCATTAGGAACAGGAAGTGAACACATATACATACTTAAAAAACACATACTTAAAACAGATACAAAATTAAACGGAAATAATATTGAAACATTTAAGTACTAAAGTAGAAGGTAAATAATCTAAGAGAAACTTTTCAAATTAAGCAATAAACTTAGAAAAAACTTTTTTGCCTTTTTTTGTTAAGAAATTAAAGATTGAGTTTAAGTTTTCTTTAAATATTTGCTGTAAAAGTTAATTGGGGTTTTTCTTAATTGCAGAGAAAGTCAATAAAAGGTAATTACGTTTGAACTGTTGAAAGATTTGTTGGACAAAATTAAAAGAATTTTTTTGGAAATAAAGTTATATGTCAAAGAGAGACTAAAATATAGCACGTTGGGTTAAAATTTATAAAAAGTGGAGATTATTAAATTTTAAAGTTTGGTCTTGATCAAGTGTTTTTCACATAAAGCCCAACATTTTCAACTGATTTTATTATTCTTTATTATGTTGTAGTTAGATAAAAAACAAAATTATCTTTCGATTAAAAAAAATCAGTATTAAGTCCAAAAATGAACGACTTTCAAATGCAAAATTTGCAAAAATTAACAAAAAGAAGGACGGATGTCAGAATTCTCTCAAGAAAAAATTTTTAAGTTCCAAAAATTTTTTCATTTACTTTTCGATTAGTATAAAAAAGAAAGATAAATACCTAGATATTATTGCCTTTTCCCGAATTAAGCGCTATTTTTTACCCATTTAACCCAAATGTATAGACGGACGGATATTAACATTCAGCCCAAAAAATTTTTAGAATTCTATAAATACACTTTTTACTTCATAATAAATAATAAATTTAAAATAAAACGCGATCACTAAAATACTGATATCACCTTTACAAGAAATAAGCGCAGTTTTCGACCCATTTAACCCCAATGTACAGACGAACGGACGGACCGACATTACTATTCTGCTAAAAAAAATTATAATTCCAAAAATTAATTTTTTTGTTTACTAATAAATAGAAAAATAACGTGGTCATTAAAATGTTGGTATTACCTTCCCTGAATAAAGCAGAATTTTCAACCCATTTTACCCCAATGTATAGACCTACGACTGACGGAAGGACGAACATTAGGATTCTGCCTAAAAAAAAAAATAAAATTCTATAAATATATTTTTTACTTAATAATAAATAAAAAAATATCACCTGGCTATTAAAGTTTTAATATTACGTTTCCCTAAATTAAGCAGAATTTTCGACCCATTTAACCCCAATGTATAGACGGACGGACATAACTATTCTTGAAAAAAATAAAATAAAATTCTAAAAATAAAATTTCTTACTTAACAATAAATTAAAAACAAAATATCATCATTAAAACATTCATATTAACTTTCCCTGAATTAAGCGCCCCTTTCAACCCAATGTGCATAGTTATAAAATTTCTTAAATTTAACTAAAATTTATTTTAAATTTATAATTCCTAATATTTCATTTAAATTTTCTTTAACAAAAAAATATCTCTATTATTTTATTTTATTTTATTTTATTTTTACAACAAATCATAAAAATACCCTAATGACAGGTAACATATCAAGTTAAATTATCGCCCTTTTTCTATGGTCCCATATCTTTTACAATATTGAAATAAGTTGCTGCTGCAAAAAAAAATATCTAATAAAAGATATTTTAGTAACATTACAGACATTATTGGCTTGTAAAACTAATGCTATTTAAGTCTATTTCTACCAAAAACTATCACATACATTCACAAAAATAACTAACAAATCATAGTGAATAGCAAATGTTTTATACTTATGTTGCAAGTGGCAGTGGCAACATACTAAATACATTTGTACTTTATACAAATCGATTTTTGAACATAATTGAATTATTAGATTGTGTCTTCCATTCACCCATTCTAGTTCGCGTTTGTATTTTCTCCAGTTTTCTTTTTCATGTCCTGTAGTACACATTATACCAAATATTGGCAACGACACAATGGGAATTGTGAAC
>OX596075.1:20541836-20861836 GCA_951394005.1 Protophormia terraenovae
AAGTAAGTAAGTAAGTAAGTAAGTAAGTAAGTAAGTAAGTAAGTAAGTAAGTAAGTAAGTAAGTAAGTAAGTAAGTAAGTAAGTAAGTAAGTAAGTAAGTAAGTAAGTAAGTAAGTAAGTAAGTAAGTAAGTAAGTAAGTAAGTAAGTAAGTAAGTAAGTAAGTAAGTAAGTAAGTAAGTAAGTAAGTAAGTAAGTAAGTAAGTAAGTAAGTAAGTAAGTAAGTAAGTAAGTAAGTAAGTAAGTAAGTAAGTAAGTAAGTAAGTAAGTAAGTAAGTAAGTAAGTGTTTTTTTTTTTTTTTTTTTTTTTTTAAATTGATATTTTTATTGAATAGTGGAAAAAGCTGTAACAAATATTATTGAAATGTTCTTGTAATCATAATACAAATTTTATTATAGTTCGTCTTAGGATGACACAGTGTACCCGATCGCAAGGGTCGGATTATTGCATTACTTCAAAACTATTTCTGCAAACGCTTACGATTACGCTTACGAGAAATAAATTCCTCATCATACTTTATAATTGAGATGAAAATGGAAAAGACAGGACCAGAGTTATGATATCTCCCATACAAAAGAAAAATATTAATTATTGGATAACTTAAAAACTATCATAGCAAAAGTCATAACATTTAACGGGAATGCTTTTCTCATCAACCTCCAAACTTAGAATAAAATGGAATAAAAAGGACTAGGGGAAATGATATCACCATACAAAGAAAATGTTACATATCGTATATCTTAAGACAATTTTGTAGGAATAACCTTCATAATTTAGGATGAAATTTAGACGAGTAAGACCTGGGAGTAAAGAAGACCTATGAAAAGTAACTATTAGTTATCGAATAGAAAGGGGTAAAAATCCGCACCAGAAAAAGCTAGTATATTTTAAAAATGAGATGTAAGTTTCTTTGTTTGTATATCTATTACGTGTAAACGCCTCAACTAATTTCAATGAAATTTGACACAATGATAGTACCATTTCTGGACGAGGTTATATCTTCGTTATTTCACGTTATTAACGAAGATATTAACATTAATTTTGACACATAGAAAGTAGTTGCACAAGATAATATTATAGTCTATGTAAGATCTTTATCGAATGCCACTTTTTTAAAACTTACCAACCGTTGAGCCGATTTTTACACCATTATCATGTGTGTCCCTTAAGTCAAGTATGATATTTTATTTTTCGATACACAGAAAAAAGTCACCAATTAACAAATATATATGAAAATAATTCATTCAATTATAAACTTGTTTAAATTTGCATCTCTCACCAAAATTATTATATCAATTACTAAAAACTATAAAAAATACAAAACAGAAAAAAATTCCCAATTAATAAATTAATTAAATCAATCAAGTAGATGATTGAATGAATTAAAAATGTGTATAGGAAAAAAAATCATACCAAAATTTATTTTTTGTTTTATTTTTTCTTGAACATATTTATTAAATTTTGATGCAAAATTAAACAACTGAGTTAATTGTAAAAAAGACGCTAATAATTTTTTCTGTGTAGGGGAATGGAGGAATGACACCCATATATATAGCAAATGTTAATTATGATAAGTAACTATTATAGTGTAGTCACGAATCCACGTGGAAAAAAAGGAAATTTCCCTCCCCAAATGAAAAAGTATAATTGGAAAATTCTGCTACAGCATAAAATATAAGGAAACAATTAAGAAAATTATTATATTTTCCTCCCCCAAATGCTTGAACAGGATTCTCGCCTGTTGTAGTGAGAGTCCTCAAACTTCGTTGTAGAAATAATGTACGCAAAAAAATAGGGCGGATAGGCTCACCATCCTATTAAAGGATGCCTAGAATTCATGGACCAGTGTTGATGCGGAGAGGAAACCAATCAGGCATTATCAGATTTACAAAAGGCTGTAGGTGACAACAAGAATATTCCTATCAGAAATCTGTGATATTGCATTTTTATAGGCGACATCTCGGTCTGAGCAATGCTATATCTATTCGAAACCATCCATAGACATCTTTGATCCGAAGAAAGATCAATATCTCTCTGAAAGACAACCCTGAAATTTCTCTTGAAGAAAGGTGTAGAAATACAATAATCAATATGATCCAGTAGATCTCTTATGATAATTATTATACTACCATGCGCTCTACTCTTCAAGTCTCCTACTGTTTTTAACTTTCGCGCAGTGTTAAGCATGATTTGTTCATTCGTGCTTAACACTGCGCTTCTACTTCAACAACATTTAACTTAGAAAGAGAAAAAAGAAGAGCTTTGAACTTTCCAAAAAAAAAAAAAAAAGTTAATTTTTATTACGATTAACTCCATTTTTTATGCACCATGTACTAATGTTTAGAGCCCTCTATATCTAGAAAGGCTATAGTAGTAAAATTTTTGAACTCCTGACAATGTTCAAAAATTATACTACCGTAGTTTTTTTTAATTTTGTTTTAACCGTCTTAACTGATCTTTCACTTGGTCCTATTAAACTACAGTGTGAAGTTTCTTCACGAAGCATATATTCCTTTTAACTCCAAAATATTATAGTAGATGCAGCTCTTTTAAAAAAAAAAAAAAAAACCTTTCGTTCGTTTGATAACCGTTCACAATGTAAGAATGGAATTAACACTGTGAATCTCCATTAAGATTCCATTCCTAAAATAATTAAATCATTTTTAATTTTTTAAGCCACAAAAAATATAAAAAGAAAATTATGTCCGGAATTTTAGAAAGAAAATAAAGAATACGACAAATTTTAAATACCAATTTTCTGATATGAATAACTCTATACTTTCAAGAAATTAATATCAACTTCGAAGATATTTGGCACAAATTCCTTCTTTCTAAGGCTGCGAGATCGAGCCCTCTACTGCATTCAACAGAAAGACAGACAGACAGACAGACAGACAGACAGACAGACAGACAGGCAGACTGAAGTGCGTACCCTTTTTTTTAGTTACATGGAATTTGAAGTGTACCTAAAATTCGACACTGATAAATATTGTTATACATACCTTTTTTTTTATAATTTACTTTTTTATTTATAAAACTATGTATGTTTATACTATGTACTAAAGCATTAAAGTAAATAAAACATACATATACAATCAAAAACTCATCATCACTATAATCATTGATGCCATTATGAACACTTGCTGCAGTACATTTTTTCTTTTATTTTATTTCCTCATTCCTGAACATTTCATTTCTAAACATTAAACACATAAACTTCCTTCAAAAAAATAAAAATAAAATACTACTTACTACTACTAAAAACTACATCTGTTATTTACTATATTATATATAGATTTTATATATACAAATGTCTGTTCCTAAAACTTTGTATATATGTGTGTCTTTAGTATTTTTTTAAGTTCCTGGAAAATATGTATACAATTGAAAATTGATTGTTTACTAAGAAATATTTTTTTTTTTAATATTTATTTATGGTCGATAACTAAAAGAAGAGGTAACTGCAGCAAAGGAAAAGAAAAATAGAAAATGAAATAAATTTAACAAAAAATAGTTCAGCAATCACCAAATAATAGATGATAAATATGTTGGTAACAAATATGACATTTTACAAGAAAATTATTACAAGTTTTGTAATAATTTTTAGGGTAGAAATGAAAAAACTAGAGCTTCTAAGAACTATTAACAAAGTGTTTACATGAAGTACATAAATATTTATAATGGCAAATAAAATTATAAGTAAATATCAGTATGATGACAAAGTGAGAAAAGTAAATTAAAATTTGAATATAAAAATATTTGTTTACATTAAATCATTTTGAAGAAAATAAAAGGAAAATAATTCTTAAAAAAAAAAATATTTTAAAAATTATAAAATTAAAAAAATATTATGAAGTTCTACATGAATTTAAAATCAATTTTAGGTACATTAATCTTAAATATATTATTATTATTATTATTTATTTTCATTTTTAAATTAAACTTGTCCTTAACATTCTCCTTCATATAAATAATACTTTTCAACAAAATTGCAATTGTTTATTTAAATATTAAGAAACAATCATATTTTTCTTAAAACTATTTTTATTGCGGACTCTGGGAATTTTTCTTTTATTATTTTATATAAAAATACTATCTTTTCAGCTTAAAATAAATTTTATTTTTCCTAGAAATAAAAGTTTGAAAAGCAAAATTATACAAAAAAAATAATGCACTTGACTTATGAAGGTTAAAGAAGGTAAATTCAAGTTAAAGAAAATATTAAAGTTTTTACAAGATTGCTTTTATAATTTTAAAGTGAAATTATGAGAAAGTTTATCAGACTCAAAACCTTGTTGAAGTTTTTCTTTGCACTTTGATTAAAATAAAATTTACAAGTAAACTATTTTACATTTTCTTTGCTACAATTCAATTTAATTCAAAGAATTCCTATAGTGGTTTGAACACTGAAATTCTCTTCTGAAAATTATTGATAATTTCTTCGTAGTATTTAAAAAAATAGCAAAAAAAATCTGCTATTGAAATTAAAAAAGAAAAAAATGGTGTAAATATAACTTATTTTTCGTAAACAATATTTTGTAGAAAACCTATCCACTCATGAATAATATAATAAAAAATATTAATAGAAACGTTGAAAGATTGTTACTAAGTGAACGATTTAAGCAATTTTACTTAATTGCTTAATTTTAAAGCAAAAAATTAAAAATTATGGTTACTATTTTTTAAAAATATTAAAATATTTACATTTTTAGATCCTGGTTTTTCATAATATTTTCATGTTGATTACTTTTTTTATACTTACCATCAAAAAGATGGGGGGTATATTGATTTTGTGTAACATGTCAAAGGAATCATTTAAGACCCTATAAAGTATATATTTTCTGGGTCCTGGTTCGATTCTGAGTCGATTTAGCCATGTCCGTCCGTCCGTCTGTCTGTTGAAAGCAGGATAGGGGTCGAACGAGACAATGAAGGAGGACGAAATTTGGCTCAAATATTTATCTTATATAAGGTTTGTTTGGTATTAAAAATGTTCAAAATCGGTTAATAAACAAAAAAGTTATGAGCTAAAAACTAGAAACACAGGGTGTCCGCTGTAGCTCAATTTCATACTTTTCTGCTTATATCTCTTAAACAAAAGCATGTAGGACAACGAAATTTTGTACGGATAGTTCGGGGATCGATATAAACTTGTAAACCAAAAATGGGCGTGGTCCGCTCACCTCCCATATAAGGTGAAACGTCAAGGAAATTTTGTACAAATAGTTCAAGGAATAATGTAAACTTTGAAACAAAAAATGGGCGTGGTCCGCCCACTTTACCGTCCATCTCCCATATAACGAAAAATTTGAAAAAGTTGATGGTGGGTATATAGATTCGGCCGAGCCGAATATAACATTTGCGCTTGTTATGATTGGTAATTTTTTTTTCTCCGTTTTATTGACTGTTTTCGCTTTGATTTGTTTTTATACCCTTCACCACAGGTGTAAAGGGTATATATAAGTTTGTCATTCCGTTTGTAATTTCCACAATTTTCGTCGGAGAGCAAAAAAGTTTATATTTTCGGAATCCTTGTAAGAAGCGATGACGATTGGACCATGTCCGTCCGTCCGTCCGTCCGTCCGTCCGTGTGTCGGTTGAAATGGCGTTTATGAAGCCCACCGATAACTGACATATATAATATGTATGTCAAACGATCGGAAATGCTTTCGAGAATTTTGCTATTGGAATTCAGCAAGATAGGTCCATACAATGCGGAGATATGTTCAAAAAACCGGTTTTTTGAACCGGTTTTCCAGTTTCTGAAGCCTCTGTATACACTACGGACTTCGTTTTTACAAAGAATTCTCGGACATTTTTTTCTGAATTTTTGTTCTGAAATAATGAAATAAATCAGTTCAGTAATAACTGAGATATCGGACAAAACGCATTTTTTATTTTTTGAAGACTTGGTTTAAGCTGTAGATTTTTATTTTTATACAGATCGGTCACAAATATTTTTATAAAATTTCAGTTTTTTGAATCAGGAAGATCGGTTTATAAATGGTGGAGATATGCTTTAAAAACCGGTTTTTAAAACCGGTTTTTTAGTTTCTGAAGCCTCTGCATATACCAGGGACTTCGAATTTTTAAAGGGGGCTCGAAAATTATTTTCTGAATTTTTGTTCTGAAAAAATTAAATAAATCGGTTCAGTAATAACTGAGATATCGGGGAAAACGAATTTTTTATTTTTGAAGCCCTTGTTCAAGCTACAGATTTTTATTTTTATATAGATCAGTCATAAATATTTTTATAAAATTTCGGTTTTTTTAATAAACCAAATTCGTTCATAATCAACAGAGTTATGGCCCAAAAACAAATCTGTTAAGAATATAAATACACCAACAAACATGTATATTAAGCATTGTAATGACTATTAGTGACGTTTTTTTGTTTTTTGTATAGACAAGTAGTGTAGTTATCAACAGCAGTAATATGATGAATAACAGTGTTGTTGTTGTTGTTCTTTGTATATGCAGTCTGTACAAAAATAAATAGATATGGAATTGTTGTTGTTTATTTTTAAAAACTAAAACATATCTGTTAAGAATATACATAAATACATACACAACATGTATATTAAGCATTGTAATGACCAGGGAAAGTTTTTATATGCACAAAAAAAATTTAAATATGCGCTTGAAAAAGCACGAAAAAATGGTATAATATGCAGAGAAATATGTAAAAATAGCATGAATATGTATATGAAAACTTACGAATTTATGCATTCTTATATATTAATGTGTAGAAAATATGCACAAATATGCATTTTTTAACTTTTAATCTCTAATAGATTTCGATGTTTATAAAAATATAACTATCTTAATTTTAAGTATCATATATGAAGCTTCCGAATTTTTTTCTTTACAATATTTACAATGTACTCAAAATACTCACAAAAAAAATTTTAGAAATCATTTGATTGAACTCCAAAAAATCACCAAAAAATTGTGCTTTTGTTAAGAAAACTAACTTTTGTATCCATTATATGCAAATTTATGCAAAGATTTAAAATATAAGCATATTTTGTTAAATTCTTTTTAAATATGCAAATGCTTACTTTCCAAGCGAAAAGCTTGAAAAACTTGCCCTAGTAATGACTATTAGTGACGTTTTTTGTTTTTTGTATAGACAAGTAGTTTAGTTAGCAACAGCAGTAATATAATGAATAACAGTGTTGTTGTTGTTCTTTGTGTATTAAGTCAGTTTGTACATACAAAAATAAATATATATGGAATTGTTGTTGTTTCTTTTTTAAAAGCAAAGCCTGTTATGATTGTTTTTTTTTTTCATATTCAAATTTTCGTAGTTTGAAAAAAATTTAGATTTAGAAAATATGCAAGCATACGTTAAGGCGAAAATTTTATTAATTGTCGGTAATATGGTAATATGATGTCGATAAGATGGTAAGATGGTAATATGGTGAAGGGTATCAAAGATTCGGCACAGCCGAATCTTTTTTCAATTTCATTTTTTTTTTGAATTTTGTCGACTTTTCTATTTGGTGTTTCTTTTTTTTTTTTGGTTCCTTTTTGTGACTTTTTTTTCATTTCATTGATTTTGTTTTTCATTTCGGCGAGTTTTTTCGTCGTTTTTTCGTTTTTTTTTTTCATTTTGACGGTTGTGTAATTTTTTTTTTAGTTTTGACTTTTTTAATTTTTGAGAATTTTTATTTTGGCGGTCTTTGTTTTGAGTAATTTTTCGTTTTTGGTATTTTCTTTTTACATTTTCGTGGTGATTTTTTATTTATTTTGGCAAATTTTTTTAAATTTTCCGTTTTAGCGATTTTTTATTTTTTTTATTTTAGAGAGTGTCATTTTACTGGTGTAATTTTAACTTTTAGTGATTTTTTTCCATTTCAAAAAAAAATTTTTTTTAATATGTAGGTTTTGGTGATTTGTTATTATTATTTTTTTATTTATGGTTTTTTTCAATTTGTCTTGTTTTTTTTAGAGTATCGAAATACTGAATCACTTACTAAATATTTGGAAAACCTAGATGCAATACCATATTCAAATTACTTATTATGGCGAGCTACAAAAAAAAATTTAAAAAGACCAGTTTTAAGCAGACCTCCTCTAAGTAATACAAATAGAGGCTGGGCAAGAAATGACAGCGAAAAGGGGAATCTATTCGTTAGTCATCTAAAGAATGTGTTTACCTCAAATTTATCAGATGACATAATAGAGTTGCCACCTGTTGTATCGCATTATAGAGCAGTTGAACCAATTTGTTTTAAGATTCGATAGATCGAGAAGGCTATTTTTGATTTAAACTCCAAAAAAGCTCCTGGTATTGATAAAATCAGTAACAATATGCTTTTGGAGCTACCCCGGATAGCGTTAAAAATAATACTTTTTATTTTCAACGCTATATTACGCCTTGAATACTATCCACCAGAATGGAAGGTTTCATTGATTACTATGATACTTAAGCCAGGAAAAGATCACACTAAAGTAGAATCGTACAGACCCATCAGCCTGTTATCCAATATATCAAAGCTGTTCGAGAAGCTATTAATGAACAAGTTGAACATAATAATGAATCGAACTGATTGCATCCCGAATCATCAATTTGGTTTTAGAAGAAAACATAGCACTATTGAACAAACACACAGACTTGTTAATGTTATATCCAAGGCTTTTGAAGAAAAGAAATTTTGTTCTGCTCTATTCATCGACGTTTCGCAAGCTTTTGACAAGGTATGGCACGAAGGCTTGTTATATAAAATAAGAGTAAATTTACCCACAAATATAGATAAGTTATTTGAAAGCTTTTTAACTCAACGGAAGTTTATTTTAAAAGAAGGAGATTTCCTAAGTTCACCCCAGCCTATAACAGCAGGCGTACCGCAGGGAAGCATACTGGGTCCTTTTTTGTACTTAATATTTACCTCCGATATGCCAACAAATAGTCAAACTCATATATCAACATTTGCAGACGACACAGCTATTCTAGGCGTTCATGAAAACTCCCAAGAAGCATCTATACTCTTGCAAAATCATGTATCTCATCTAGAAACATGGATAAAAGTAAACGAACAGAAATGCATACACATAACCTTCACATTGAGGAGAGAATCATGTCCAACAATTCGAATAAAAAATCAAGCTATACCCCCAACAAACGGAAGTTAAATACCTTGGTATGCATCTAGATCAACGCCTTACATGGAAAACGCATATTGAAGCAAAGTTAACCCAAATGAAGTTGAAAGCTCTCATTGGAAGAAATTCTAAGCTGAGTTAGGACTGTAAATTATTGCTTTACAACACAATTCTAAAGCCAATATGGAGCTATGGAGCACGGCTTCAGCTTCTAATGTTGAAAAAATTCAAAGGCGGCAAAATAAAATTTTAAGAACAATTACATCTGCCCCATGGTATGTAAAAAATTCTAATTTCCATAAAGATGTCGGCGTATCTCTTGTAACTAACGAAATAAAAAGGCACGCATTAACATACCTAAAAAAGTTTGAAACACACCCAAACCCACTTGGTCGTAATATATTAAGAAGTAATGGTAATTATACCCTACACCACCATAGGTGGGGAGGGTATTATGCGTTTGTGCTGATGATTGTAACAACCAAAAATATTGGTCTAAGACCCATCTTAGAATCACTTTCTGAGTCGATTTAACAATGTCCGTCCGTCCGTCTAACCGTCTGACCGTCTGTCCGTCCATGTAAACCTTGTAATCAAACTGCAGGTCGCAATTTTGAACCAAAATTAATGAAACACACGCTTTTTATAGTCCAGGGACGAAGCCTATTGAAATTGGTTATGATCGGTCCATAATTAACCATAGCTCCCATATAAACCCCTTTCCGAAAATCACTTTAACGGCCATAAATCCCATTAAAATGTTAGTATCAAGTTAATATTCGACACAAATAAGTTTTATATGAACATAAATGATAGTGTCAAATTATACAAAGATCGGTCTATAATTTACCATAGCTCCCATTTAAGACCCTCTTTCGGGAATCACCCAAAAGTGAATAAATTCATATAAATGTCAGCCTCAACGTAATATTCTGTTTTCTTATGTTTTATTTTACACTTATGAGTATCGGGCCACATTTGACTCCAAGTCTAATAATAGACCCCTCCCCGAATTATAATGTACACAATGGTGTAGTGTATCATATGGTCGGGCTTGACCGACTATAGCTTTTTCTCTCGTTTTTTTTTTATATTTTTGAAAAAGAGTAAAAAATTCAATTTTCATTAACTTTCAACGTATTTATTTTAAATAAAAAGTCTTTTAAAATAAAAATTTCAAATGGAATATTTCGATTTCTTATTAAACATACACTCGCTTAATTCCATTACATCTATAAATATTTTTTTAATTATCTCGTTTTTCATTTAACAATTTTTCCATACATACTCGTATTTCCAACAAATTTTAAATTTATATGTTAGACCAACAAATATTTTATTTAAAATTCCTTTTTTTAATTTACTAAGAAAAATTCTAGTTTCAACCAATTTTAAAACTTACTTTAAATAAATGCTCGAAAGTAATTTTATATTACTAGAAATTGAAAATAAAACAAATAAACTACAACAAGTCATTTATATGGTTATTTAAAAATAATATATAAATATTCAAATAACAAACAAAAGTACTACGAACAACAAAATTTATTACCAAAAAAATATAAAAAGAAAGATTCTTTAAACACCCAAAAAAAGAAAAATAACGTAAAAGAAGGATGTTAGTAAAAAGTCATTACTTTTGTAAATATTTATATGTATGTAGTTATGTGTATGAGTGCGTTTGTACTACTGAGCTCAATTTTTAAATATTTGACATAGAAAAATATATCAAAATATATACACTAACATATGTATGTAAGTATGTATATATATAAAAAAAAAAGGAAAAGAAAAGTTTATATATCTAATGTTAAAGTTAAATTTATATACTTGAAATTAAAAAAAAAGAAAATATCTAGAATGTAAATCCAAATAAAGAAAATTCCTTAATTCAAAAGGGCCTTAAATTAATTTCAGAATTTATTTTAATTTAATTTTCTAGGCCCCTTTCTTTACTTAAAAATTTGTATGTTTTAAAAAAAGAAAACTTATTTAGGCCAAATCTATTTTTATACCCTTCACCACAGGTGTAAGGGTATATATGAGTTTGTCATTCCGTTTCTAATTCCCACAATTTTCGTCGAAGAGCAAAAAAGTTGACATTTTCGGGAACCTGTCCGTCCGTCCGTGTGTCGGTTGAAATGGCGTTTATGAAGCCCACGGATAACTGACATATATAATATACAGTGGTGGCCACGAATTTAAGACACAACATTTCACTTATATATTTCTGATAATTTTTACATCTTATCGAACAAATTTTAGATCCATGTTATTTTTTAAAGATCCTAGTAATGTTATGAAAAAAAATCAACAATAGTTTGTTACCTATATTTAGTTTCCAATTTTTATTTACATATTATACAGATTAATACAAGTTTAAGCCTGGTCATGAATTTAGGACATAGGCAAAATAAAAGTTAATTCACAAAAGTAAAGCTCAGCTTCATAAAACAATATTAGTATTTGGTGGGAAATCCTTTATTTTGAATCACAGCAGCGCATCTCCTGGGTAAACTTTCAACTAAGGCCATACAGCGCTCCTTTGGAATGGCATACCAAGCCTTTTGAATTTCTTCCCATAAATCAGTCAAATTTTTTGGCTTTACTGCTCGTACATGCTCCTCAACATCATTCCACAAGTTCTCAATTGGATTGAGATCCGGGGATTGAGCTGGCCATTTCAGAACTGTGATATTATTTTCCTCTAAGCAACTCTTCACTAGGCGTGAAGTGTGCTTAGGGTCTGTTTGGCCACTTTTTATTTCTTTTATTTTTTTTATTTAACATTTTTTGATTTTTTAATTTTAATTTTATTTTTGCTTTTTTTATTTTAATAATAATAAAAAAAATGAATTTTTAATAATAATACTAAAAAATATGAATTGTAACACTTACCTTTTAATACTTACCATAATTTAAATTTAAGTAATAGTAGGAAACCCTGTTGCTTATAATGTTAAAAGTAACGGGGTTTGCTGAAAACATTATATATATGAGAAAGTAGGCTTTTTTTATATATAAAAGAATAAAGAATAATTACTTGCAAAATATATAACAAACCTTACGGTCGTGTTTTTATTTCGGTACTTTTCGCAGTGTCCATTTTTTTTTGAAATTTAAATTATAATTTAATTAATTTAAATAATTTTCTTAAAAAATATTAAGAAAAAACATTTTGGCGCCCGAGCAGGGACTTGTGAAAATAAAAAGTGAAGTGTTTTTTTTAAAGTGCTTAAAAATATTTTATTTAAATTAAAAATAAAAAGTGATATTGTTTAAAAAACATTTGTATTAAAAATAAAATAAAACATTCACTAACAAAATACATAAAACAATCAAAAACAATAAAACACTCACAAAACAATAAAAACACAAAATACATAAAAACAATTAAAAAACATTAAAACTATAAACAAACAAAATAAAAACACAACAACATCAACAACAACAGATCATCATCGTTGCTGCCATCACCAAGTTGCCCATTCCAGATGCCCCGTCGTTGCCGCTGCATTATTTGTAGAGCTGAAGCCAATCAGGGGAGTAATTCTGACTCTGGTTTATCTGAACAACAGGTAACAAGTGTAAAAAATATTTGTGTAAAAACCTTAAATTTGTAATTTAATCAAATTTAAGAGATTTTTGTAAATTATTCAAAAATTTATCACTTTGCAAGTCGTACACAAACAATATTTTTTACACTTCTCTTTGAAATATTTTATTTGTTTAATAATTTATATAAACAAAAACCCACCCTTAAAAGTGAAACGATCGCGAGTGTTATTTCTTTTGTTTATAATAAATAAACATACACACACGAACACGTATAAATTTTCATATATATCGAATAACAATTTAATTAGTTATTTCTTGTTTTGCCGTCGGTATTGCAATCGTTTGCTAAAAAATTTATTTTTTAATATATTTAAAATAAATACACAATATTCGCGAGTGTTAATTTTTATTTTTAATAAAATAATTAATTTATTATTAATCGCTGTTTTCTTTTGTGCTTTATCCTTTTATTCGTTGTTCATCAACTTGTTCAGTTCAATTCCACTTGTTCCTATACCACTTACATTAATTTATTAACATCAGCTGTTAACAGTGTAGTGCATTTACACTAGCATCGAAAAGTGTAATTTTATACAAATTGAAAATATTAAGTTGAAAGTGCGTTCACACTAGCTTCGGAAATTTTTTATTGCATATAATTATAAAATAATAAAAAGTTAGTGTGTTCATAATTTAAATAATAATTTTAAATACAATTTGTATGAAATTTTAATAAATAAATATCGATTTTTTCTTGGTAAATAAACAATATTAAATAGTTTTATTTTACCAAAGGCTGATTAAAGTGGATTTTTTCTGGAAATTAAATAAATTATTTTTAAATATGGTAAATTGAACTTAACGACAAATTTAAATAAAAGAATAAATCAAGGAAATATCCGAATATTGTGTAACCGACGAGAGAATAATTTTGAATTTAAAGTTTAAATTGAATATATATATTTTTTATAATTCTTTATACCAAGGCAAAAATTTATTTAATATATTTTACCAATAAATTAATTTGGTTTTGTTTATATTTGCTTTGAGGAATTTATTTTAGTAATTGATAATGACTGGTAAAAGACGCCAAGATTCTCCTTCCAAATCGGAAACTTTGGAGAAATTATTAACGAAAAAGGCTAAAGTTGTACAAAATATTGTACGAATTCGTCAATCCATTCGGGAAAAGACGATTTCTTTTAATCCAATTGAATTAGAATGTCGTTTGGACATTCTTACAAATTATATTGAGCAAGCAATGAAGCTTCAATCAGATGTGGATAATTTAGATCCCGATAATGATGATAGAGCTGAGCTTGAAGACATTTGTGTGACCACAAAATCGTTGTTTTTGAGTCTTTTGGCTAAAAATAGAAAAACAAGTGTGCCTGAAACATCTTTTAGTGTTCAGTCACATCAGTCAAGACTCCCAAATATGAAGCTCCCTAAATTCAGCGGAAAATATTCCGATTATAAAAATTTTATGAGCTTATTTGAGAACTTGGTCCACAATGATCCGACGTTGACAGACATAGAAAAATTTAATCACTTAATATCATGCTTGTCCGATGAAGCTTTAGGTACAGTTAAAGCTTTTCAGATTTCAGAAGATAATTATCCCAAAGCATTAGCCAGTTTGAGGAAGGTATACGATAATGAGTGCTTGATATTTTTCGATAATATCGCCAAACTTTTTGATCTTCCAGAGATCACAAAACCTTCGGCTTCTGCTTTGCGAAGCATGATAGATACTGTTTCGGCAATATATGATTCGCTTTTATCTATAGGCGACGATAAAAAGATTACGAATGCGATTTTAATACATTTAGTGATGTCAAAAGTAGATCCAGTCACAAAATCTAAGTGGGAAGAACAGCTAGACTTCGAAAAGCTGCCACTATGGTCTGACTGTGAAGCCGCTTTGAACAAACGATATCAGCATATTGCTGCTGATGAGTCTTCAAGTTCAAGGCCGAGGTTTAATAAGAATAAAACTGAAAATAATTCTACAAAGAAAAATAATAAAACGTCACTAAATGTTACAAAATCTAAACAATCTGCTGATAAATGTTTGTTTTGTAAATCAAATCAACACATTATTAATAACTGCCCTTCTTTTACTGCTGAGCCTGTAATTCAAAGATTTGATTTTATAAAATCTGTGCCAGCATGTATAAATTGTTTGAAAAAAGGTCATACAGTAGCCAGATGCACAGCATCTAAGTGCAGAGTTTGTAGTGGATCTCATAATTCACTACTGCATAGATATAATGCAAGCTCTAATAATAATAACCAATTGAGTAACTACTCTGAACAGCCGTCAACTTCTCACGCTTCCGTGAATTATTCATCTTCGGATGAAAGAATTATTTTAGCGACGGCTGTAGTCAAAGTAAGAAATAGTTCTGGTGATTTTATATTAGCCAGAGCTCTTTTAGATTCCGGTTCTCAACCGAATTTGATAACTGAGGAACTTGCACAGCTACTACGATTAAAAAGAGAAGGAGGCAGATTGAATTTAAATGGTATTAGTGAAACTAATTCATTTTCGAAATCTTGTGTAAATTTAACTGTCACGTCGAGGGTTAACTCTACTCATTTTACTTCGAAGTTCTGGGTATTGAGTTCAATAACGAATTTACAGCCTGATAAAATAATTAGTACAACTAGCTTCAACATTCCTAAGAATATAGAATTAGCTGATCCTAGCTTTCATAGACCGCAAAAAATAGATTTACTTATAGGCGCAGAAGTATTTTTTGATTTAATTTGTGTAGGACAAATAAAGTCTAGTCCGAGCCTCCCTATTTTACAAAAAACTTCACTTGGTTGGATTGTTACTGGAAAGTATAATCAATCAAAGGGCTCGAATAACAATCAAGTTTGTCATTTAAGTACTTCAATAGAAAACGAGAGCAATATAGATTCAATTGTTAGAAAATTCTGGGAATTGGAAGAAATTCCTAAAGAATCAACAAAAATATATTCTGAGGAACAGCAAAAATGTGAGGAAATCTTTAGAAATTCAGTACGGCGTTTAACGTCAGGACGATTTGAAGTCTCTTTGCCTTTCAAATCTGATACAAAAACGTTAGGTTCATCTTTCGAAACCGCTAAAAGACGATTTCTTTCATTGGAACGAAAAATTTCCAAAGATAACGTTATGAAAGAAATGTATCATGATTTCATGAAAGAGTATTTCGACTTAGGTCATATGACAATATTAGATAATATACCAGATGTTCCTCACTATTTTATTCCACATCAATGTGTTTTGCGACCTCAGAGTACAACTACGAAACTTCGAGTTGTTTTTGATGCTTCTTGTCGAACTTCTTCACAGGTATCACTTAACGATTTGTTAATGGTTGGTCCAACAATACAAGAAGAATTATATTCGACATTGATCCGTTTTCGATTACATAAATATGCAATCACTGCCGATATTGAAAAAATGTATCGTCAAGTTTTAATTGGCGAAAATGATAGAAATTATCAATTGATCCTTTGGAGGCAGAATCCATCTGAAAATTTAAAAGTGTTTCGATTAAACACTGTAACATATGGCACGGCATCTGCGCCATTTTTAGCCATCAGATGTTTGATTCATTTAAGCGATTTATTCAAAGAGACTTTACCTATCGGTTCAAAAGTTGTTCGCAGTGATTTTTACGTGGATGATTTGTTAACTGGAGCTGAAAGCTACCAAGACCTAAACATAATTCGTAACCAGGTCACTGAAATTTTAAGTTCAGCTGGTTTTAAACTGACAAAATGGTTTTCAAATCATCCTGACTTTATAAGTTCATTAGGTAATGAAAAATTACTACATAGTGATTCCGATTCAGCTAAAGCTCTTGGCATACATTGGGTTCCGAAGAATGATTCATTTAAGTTTCATTTGGAAGACAATTTTCAAGATTTGAAAGCGACTAAAAGAAACATTTTATCAGTTTCGTCGCGTTTGTTTGATCCTCTCGGACTTTTATGCCCAATAGTTACAAAATCTAAAATGTTACTACAAGAACTTTGGATACAAAAACTTGACTGGGATGAATCAATTCCTATGAGACTAAATACTTCATGGGAAAATTTCAAATCTAATTTAATGGAAATTGATTCAATTACAATCCCAAGATTCGTTCAAACAACTTCGACATCGAAAATCCAAATTCATGGATTTGCCGATGCTTCTATTCGAGCGTATGGTTGTTGCATTTATGTTAGATGTTCTGATAGAAATAAAATTGTATCAAGGCTACTTACAGCTAAATCTAAAGTCGCTCCACTTAAGACTAAATCTCTTCCGAGACTTGAGTTATGCGCTGCACACCTACTAGCTAAGTTGTGGACTCGAATTAAGTTTATGATAAGCTTTGAAATCGAGAGTGTTAATTTCTGGACTGATTCAGAAATTACCTTGCACTGGATAAAAACTCATCCATCCTCACTCGCAACTTTCGTTTCTAATCGAGTTGCTGAGATACAGGAATGTTCAGATGAAGTTATATGGCGACATGTGCCAACTAAACAAAATCCAGCTGACATTGTATCAAGAGGATGTGATGTCAATGAATTGAAAAATTCTATTTGGTTTGAAGGACCTTCGTTTTTGTTAAGCGATAGTTCGAAATGGCCTGTTAACGAACATTTTGAGTTAACAGAGAACCAACAAGCATTAGAAATGCGAAAAACTAATATTGTTCTGGTAGTAGAGGGTCAGCAAAACTGTTTGCTTGATCTGATAGATAAATATTCTTCATATAAGAAGTTACTAAGAGTAACTGCTTTCGTATTCAGATTTATTGATGTTCTGAATAAGCGAAAAATTGAGAAAACATCTATACCTACAGCCAAAGAATTAAAATGGTCATTTTACCGACTTGTAGAGACTGTCCAGAAATATAACTTTTCTGAGGAGATAGCTAAAATGCAAAAATCTCAAGTCTTGCCGTCAAATATTCAAAAATTAACGCCATTTATTCATTCATTTATTGAAGAAAGTAGATCGTTTTCACTGATTAGGGTAGGTGGGAGATTGCTAAATGCAAATTTGGATTATAATACCAAATTCCCACTTTTATTACCGAAGAAAAAACAGCTTTGTCACACTATATTTGCGAAATCTTCATCTTGATAATTGTCATGCTGGTACAAAAGCTTTAATAGCTCTTTCGCGAGAGAACATTTGGCTCATTAATGCGAAAGAAGAGTGCAGCAAAATAGTTCGCAAGTGTGTACATTGCTTCCGCTATAAACCGAAACTCATGTCACAAATAATGGGAAATTTGCCCACTAATAGAGTGAGAGCTACTCGACCTTTTTTAACTGTCGGTGTAGACTTTTGTGGTCCCGTTAACGTTTCGTTAAGAATTCGTGGTAGACCCCCATTAAAAATGTATATAGCGGTTTTCGTGTGTTTCACTTCTAAGGCGGTACATTTAGAATTAGTATCGGATCTGTCTACTGATTCTTTTCTTCTTTCTTTTAAAAGGTTCGCTGCCAGGAGAGGACTTCCGCAGACGGTATTTTGCGACAACGCGACGAATTTCGTCGGAGCCAGCCGAGTCCTGAAGGAGCTTCAACAAGCGTTCGACAGGAGCCGCAGGGCCGTCGAATTGTACGCAGCGTCATCCGGGGTGAGGTTCAGCTTCATTCCACCCCGGGCACCCCACTTCGGAGGACTGTGGGAAGCCGCAGTCAAGCAGGCGAAGTTCCTACTTCTGCGAGTCGTAGGCAACGCGTCGCTAACGCAAGAGGAGATGGCAACCATGCTCGCAGAAGTAGAGGCGGTGCTCAACAGCCGTCCACTAGCACCGCTGTCTCCAGACCCGAACGACGGGGAAGCGCTAACTCCAGCGCACCTGTTGTTAGGAGGGGGTCTGCGTTCGCTGCCGCCAGAATCCGCAGAAGACGTGAGAGGCAAAGAGGGGAAATTATGGAGGCGTTGGCGTCTGCTTTGCGGTCTCAAGCAGACATTCTGGCAAGCCTGGTCTCGAGACTACATCCTGGGTCTTCAGGGCAAAGCCAAGTGGCACGAGACCAAGCCCAACCTCAGAGTCGGTCAAGTGGTAATAATTCACGAAGACAATTACCCGCCGCAGAACTGGCTGACCGGGAGAGTCGTCAGCGTCGTCGAAGGCGAAGACGGCAAGGTCAGGGTGGCGGAGGTCAAGACCATAAGAGGCGTATTTAGACGTCCAATTCATAAACTGGCTCCACTACCAGATGAGTGAAGACTTCAGTCCTTCACTGGGGCCGGAATGTTTGGCCACTTTTTATTTCTTTTATTTTTTTTATTTAACATTTTTTGATTTTTTAATTTTAATTTTATTTTTGCTTTTTTTATTTTAATAATAATAAAAAAAATGAATTTTTAATAATAATACTAAAAAATATGAATTGTAACACTTACCTTTTAATACTTACCATAATTTAAATTTAAGTAATAGTAGGAAACCCTGTTGCTTATAATGTTAAAAGTAACGGGGTTTGCTGAAAACATTATATATATGAGAAAGTAGGCTTTTTTTATATATAAAAGAATAAAGAATAATTACTTGCAAAATATATAACAAACCTTACGGTCGTGTTTTTATTTCGGTACTTTTCGCAGTGTCCATTTTTTTTTTTGAAATTTAAATTATAATTTAATTAATTTAAATAATTTTCTTAAAAAATATTAAGAAAAAACAGGGTCATTATCATGCATAAATTTCCACATTAGAGGCATGTTGTCTTCAGCGAATGGTATCATGATGCTTGTCAGTATGTTTTTGTAAATATGCTGGTCCATTTTATTGATAATCTTCTGAATGGGACCTACACCATGCCAGGAAAATGCTGCCCACACCATGACATTTCCACCACCATGCTTAACCGTTTTAAGGGTGTACTTTGGGTGATGCTCCAGGTTTGGAGGACGCCATACGTACTGTTTTCCATCAGAACCAAAGCGACAAAACTTCGACTCGTCGCTCCAAAGTATATTTTTCCAAAATGTCATCGGCTTATTGAGATTTTCTCTTGAAAACGCTAGTCGGGATTTAATTTTTTTTTTTTGACACAAGTGGTTTACGTTGTGCAATACACCCACGTAAGTTCTTCTCATTCAGACGTCTTCTTATTGTCCTGGACGATATATTAATACCAAAATCCGATGAAATCTCATTTTTAATTTTACTTGAGCTCTTGAAAGGATCTTTAGCAGCTGATTTATAAATTAAGCTATCCTCCCTGGGTGTAGTTTTTCGGGCTCTAGGGTGCTGTTTGACATTTTTGGTAGTGCCATGTTGCTTGATGTGTTCCAGTGCATTGTAAATCTTGGATCTGGAACATTTTAGTAGCTTGGAAATTTCCATTACTGTTTTTCCATCAGTATTCATTTGTTGGATCAATTTTCGCCCGGCATCCGAACTCCAAGTACCTCTGGCCATTTCTAACTAAATATTTTGATGTATTCTAACATTAAATGGAATAAAACATTCACTACTTACCTTTTAGCTTCAAAAAACACCAAAAAATCACTTAAAAACCAAATATTTCTTATATGTTTTAAATTCGTGACCAGCTTCAAAAGCACGTTTTTACGAAAATATAATAAAAACAGCAACAAAATGTATACACAAACAAAACCAAATAACGGTAATTGATCTTAACATTACAGGGTACACTGAAAAATTAACAAAATCTAATTTTATATTGCAGGGTTGTAATAATTATCACAACTTAGTTCGTTACATGTCGTGTCTTAAATTCGTGGCCACCACTGTATATATCAAACGATCGGAAATCCTTTCGAAAATTTTGCTATTGGAATTCAGCAAGATCGCTTCATACAATGCGGAGATATGCTTAAAAAACCGGTTTTTAGAACCGGTTTTCCAGCTTCTAAAGCCTCTGTATATACCAGGGACTTCGTTTTTGCAAATAAGGCTCGGACATTTTTTTCTGAATTTTTGTTCTGAAAAAATTAAATAAATTGGTTCAATAATAACTGAGATCTCGGGCAAAATGCATTTTTTATTGTTTAAGCCCTTGTTTAAGCTACAGATTTTTATTTTTATATAGATCGGTCATAAATATTTTTATAAAATTTCGATTTTTCGAATCAGCAAGATTGGTTTATAAATATCGTAGATATGCTTTAAAACCGGTTTTTAGAACCTGTTTTCCAGTTTCTGAAGCCTCTGCATATACCAGGGACTTCGTTTTTTTAAAGAGGGCTCGGAAATTTTTTTCTGAATTTTTTTGCTGAAAAAATTAAATAAATCGGTTCAGTAATAACTGAGATATCGGGTAAAACTAATTTTTTATTTTTTAATCCCTTGTTCAAGCTACAAATTTTTATTTTTATATAGATCGGTCATAAATGTTTTTATAAAATTTCGGCTTTTTTAATAAATCAAATTCGTTCATAAAGAGTTAATGCTTAATTTTTTTATAAATTTGCTGAAGTAATGGAATTGCAAACGGGTTTTATTGAAATATATTCAAATTGGCATGTTTTTAAATCATCGGGATCATTTTGACCCCGAGGCCATTTAAGGGTTAATTTCATTTTTTTACTATCATTGTAAATATCGGTTGTTAATAAATAAATTTCTTAAGTTTTATGATAATCTACCGAAAAATATATAAAATTTCTACCAGTTTCCATCAAAAATTGCAAATATTATAAAACTTTACCTTTAAAGTTTATGGGTTAATGTCACCCAAATTGTATGAAACTCTTGATTTATATTTAGAATTATGTGGATTGTAAAATTTTAAAAAAGTTTCATTTAATCCCTTGTTCAAGCTACAAATTTTTATTTTTATATAGATCGGTCATAAATGTTTTTATAAAATTTCGGCTTTTTTAATAAATCAAATTCGTTCATAAAGAGTTAATGCTTAATTTTTTTATCAATTTGCTGAAGTAATGGAATTGCAAACGGGTTTTATTGAAATATATTCAAATTGGCATGTTTTTAAATCATCGGGATCATTTTGACCCCGAGGCCATTTAAGGGTTAATTTCATTTTTTTACTATCATTGTAAATATCGGTTGTTAATAATTAAATTTCTTAAGTTTTATGATAATCTACCGAAAAATAGATAAAATTTCTACCAGTTTCCATCAAAAATTGCAAATATTATAAAATTTTACCTTTAAAGTTTATGGGTTAATGTCACCCAAATTGTATGAAACTCTTGATTTATATTTAGAATTATGTGGATTGTAAAATTTTAAAAAAGTTTCATTTAAAATACACAACAATGTAATAAAATGGCTGATTTGCCAAAATATTACATAAAAATGGGTTTTTCTCGAAATCCGCCGAATTCAAAATGCAGGTACAGGTAAACTATAAGAGGTATTGACATAATTTGTTTACTGTTTTATTCTGTAAACTGCTGTCCATAAATCCCTATGAGATCTCCCAAAAATATTGAAATTTGTTTAACAAAGTATCAAAAAAACTGAAATTTGAGTTTTGAAACGACCGTTAAAAATATCAACATTTTTCGACCATAGCTGAGAACAGGTTTACGTTATTCTATAAGGACAAAAACTCATATTCAAGTAACTACAGATGTATTTTAAGTAATACAATTGTTTTATTCGAATATTTTTAAAAATATATTTATTTTTTTTGTCACATTTCGAATTCAAGTGCTATGAGACACGTTAATGGCCTGGTGAATTTTCAATAACTTTTACATTTTTCAACCAATTTTTGTGTTTTATATCTTTTTGTAAAACTAATTCTGTGTGCATTGCGATTCTTTTTGTGAAAACTGAAACTGAAATTCGAAACTTCGTTTTTTTGGAGCACTCTAATATACATACATACAAAAATAAATAAATATGGAATTGTTGTTGTTGTTTATTTTTTAAAAGCAAAGCTTGTTTTTTTTTCATATTAAAATTTTCGTAGTTTGAAAAAATTTAGATTTATAAATGTGAAATAAGGAAAGCATACTTTAAGGCGAAAATTTAACTATTTGTCGGTAAGATGGTGAAGGGTATCAAAGATTCGGCACAACCGAATTTTTTTTCAATTTCATTTATCTTAGATTTGTGAACTAAAATCCTCTATTTTCCTCTATTTTGTTTAAAAATTTTAAAGGCCCACTTCTTTAACCGTTATTTTCATTTTCCAAAAACCCATAACTCTTCTTTGTTACACACACATACACCAAACTCCAATAAAAATGCAAGCAAAAGTAAGTAAATTTTATTTTTCTATAAATGATGTTCGAAGAAAAATGAAACCAATATAAAAATAGAGAGTTTAAAAAATGTACATCAACATACAATAAACTTCAAAAAATATATCTTAACGTACTCAGACACATACACATACACACATACACTTAATATACACCCATCTTTTAATATGTATGTATATATTTGCTCATACAATAAATGTGTGAAGAAGTCCTTCCTCTTAATGGCATACCAATGGTATTTACTTAAAAAAAAAAGCTCCAAAGAAAAAAAGCAAAAACATTATACAAAAATTCTATAAAATATGTAAAATAGAGCTGAACTGATACAAATAAAATAAACTTATACTAAATACACAAAACATACAAAGAAAATAAGGACTGCGCACGAAAAAATCCGTGCATGCAAATCTGCTTATAGAAACTAAACCAGTGGGTGAATTTTTTTAAAGTGATATTTTTGTTAATGACTGTTATGTTTAAGTTCTAAACATACAAGTGTAAATTAGTTCCTGTTGGTTTTTAAGGAAATATCTGATATTTTCCGAAATTATTCTAATTAAAGGTTTTATTGTGTTTCGGTCACTTTTTTGCTTGAATAAGTTCACTTATTTTTAAACTCCGTTTCATTTTATGCTGAGCTTTTAATGTCCTTTAAATTATTTTTTACTAGAGTCCAATATCTTTCAACTGCACGGAGTTTCGGACAATTTGATGGATTAGCCGCTTTCGATACAAACTCTTACAATTTCTTTGTTACAACTCCATTGTTTTGTTGTTGTAATGAGAAGAAGCGGAAATAGGCCAGAAAACAGCGGATATACTGAATTTTATTAGGAAAGACAGAAGTCTTTTCCAAAGGCACTCATTCGCGTTTATTTCTATGTTAATGCAACCATTTTTTACGATTGAAGTGCTTATTCCTGTATATGCATATGACTTTTCAAATCAAAAACTTTCTTGGGAATTTTGATTTCTTTGATACACGAACTTTTTCTGCCATAATCACTCTAGCAAAGAAGTCATCCTGTACGAATGTTTCATTGTCTACTATATAGAAATAAAATTTGTGAAAAAATTCGTTTAATGTACTTTCATGTTATTTTTTACCTCCAAATTCTTGCTTGAGTTTCTATTAGGATTTTTTTCTTACTTTATAAGTCTTCAGGCTAGACTTCCTTTAAAATTTTCTGGTAAAGATTCAAAGCAATTAACTTTTTGTGACACTTTTCTTCCAGAGATGAGGTGAATTTCACTCAAAATCGTTTCTATTTTGCCTGAGTCCTACAGCCTGAAGATACTATTTGTCTTCCATTACCAGGTTACCATTCAGTGATCATGACTTCTTTATATAATATGATACCCCAAGAAACTGTATTTTGCTGCCCAACAGCCTTCCTTGCAATTATTTTATATGACCAATGCAAGATTACATGAAAAATTTTAATTATGTGTTTGGGTTTTTTTGTTAAACTTTAATTTTAAGAAAAGCCAATTACCATGAAACTTAGCACATGGCAAGTGAGCATAATGACAAATACAAACCAGTTAACAGAATTATTAATTTTTTACCACATCAAAACTTATAAGTCCAAGAGCATGCATGGATTTTTTTCGTGCGCAGTCCTTAAATAGTAGCTTCACAAGAAAAAGTTGTAAATGAAATAAAAATTTTCTATCAAATATTATAAAAATACTAGCACTTTAAATGTAGGAAAAAATAAACACAAAACGCCTTTTACTTTTGCTGAGGAAAAATATTTTTCTTCAACTACTTACTTTATTTTGTGTGGTAGCAAATATATCAAATAACAAAATATAGTATAAACTTAGGAAAAAGGATAACCCAGGATCTCGCTGCATATATATTACAGTGCCTTGACTTTGTATGGGGACAATAAAAGTTGCAAATGTACCCCCCTAAAATTAAAGATTGATATGTTTTGAATTCACTACCAAAATATTTCGGTTCAATTATTTCATTTACTTGAGCTGGACCATTTTTAAAAAATCTCCTAAAAAATGCCACTTCGATCAACAGTATATAGAATTCTTAACTTTTTGTCAAGAAAATTACAACATATGATAGAAAAACAACGTCTAATACATATTGAGCAAAAAATATTTTAAAGTTTGTTTTCATTCTTGCGAAATTAAAATTTTAGTAAAATTTTCAATGGTTTTATTGCAAACAGTATTTTATTAAAGTTTGAATATTTTGGACATTTTCCACCTTAAATTATATTTTAGGGCATCATTGGAAAAGTCTCATTAAATATTATCGATATATGGATTGATTTAACCCTTTAGTTGCACAAATTTTGGGATTTCCAGTCCATAATTGGTTAAGTTAATTTTAATGGCAAATAAATTGTTAGTTAAGGATTAAAATGTCCCCGCTGTTTCAAATGAACTTTTTATGTTTTTCATAAATTTATCAATATTTAAGTGAAATAAGTACTTCCATGCGACTTATTTGCAAATATGGCCAATTTAATCTTTTGAGAACTAAATTCATAAAATTTACCCTCTAACTCTTAAAGAGCTAATTACGTGTTATCTTCAATAGTAGCAAAATAGACCATTCCTATGGTACATTAAGACCTAATATATTTTGAAAATTGTCTGAAATATATGAAATTACAATTTTGAACAATGAAAATGTGATGAAAAATTTTTGTAAAATCTTTATATTCCGCTACTAAAAAGAAATATAATAATTATTTAAATAAATATTAAAGTTCGTGGTAAGCCTCTATTATAATTTGAAGTTCATTTTCTTATACTTAACTAAAATTTTGATAATGATATTGAAAGAAATACGTAATTTTAGAGGTGTTTTGAAAATGGTTCAGCTCACGTTATTTTTAATATTGAGATGTAATATTTTGCGAATCATATAAGAACATCTTCATTTCTAGAGGGGTATATTTGCAACTTTTTTTCGTGAGGCACTTTAATATACATACACATAAACAAATGGAAAGAAACCCAGTTGGCCGAATGATCATAGACGATATTGTCGTCGACGTTGTCTGCAGGAAATTTTATATTTTGTCGTTTATAAAATTCTATTCAAGACAAATTAAGTAACAATTGCATGCATATTGTCGTGCTTCTGGTTCAATTGAGGACTACATGAGCAACAATGTCCTGTATTTGTTCTATTTCAATTGTCAAACAATTATTTATTTCTGAAAAAAAATATTAGTTTTGTTTCAAAAAACTAAATTATAATATAAATTAAATATAACGCGTGTTAAAATAAAAATCAACAAAAAGAAATTAATATTGTTATTCCACGAATTATATGTTCATACAACGGTAATATTTCGTGCTGATTTTTGGTCGGTGGCAGCATTTGCGTACTCCTTCTGAGACTTGATTTGAATAAAATGCAGATTGACGATATGTGGTAGTAGCAAGATGCCGAAAAATGCCACTATGAACATTCTGCAATCAACATAACTCAATCCACCGCTTATATTCACCCTAATCAATGTAGTAGATACATTCCACATCCATCCATGCAAAATGCAAGAAAGTTTTAAACAACATTATATTTTTTTTTTTCTTGATGACCTTTGTGGGTCAATTCAATAAAAACAAAATTTCAAAACTTTTGCACACAGAGTTTGTTTTATTCCATATAATATATTATTGCAAACATAGTCATCTAAAAATGTCGCCAACATATTCGTTGACTTCAGATTAAACTCCATTGTCCTCCATATAATCGTCGACGACAATTTTTACGACATTTTTGCTAATAATGTCGTTAACGATTTAGCGGACATTTGTTTGAAATAGTCGTCGACGAATTGTATGGGCTGTCGTCAAGATTTTACTATGGGTCTTGTACGCGTCGTCGATGTTGTCTGGAAGACATGGCCAACTGGGAAATATTGTTAATGTAAAATATATGTATTTCCTTATATTTTTTGTACTCTACACCTAACTTAGGTAAGAATTTTATAATATATTAATTTATTAATGTATTTAGTTCTTTTTGCTTTCTGCACTGAAAAAAGTAATTTCAATGAATGAAGTACATTAAATGAAATTCATAAATTTTTTTCCAAAAAATTATTAACTTAATGTAGAAATTCATTGCTTCAATGAAAATATTCAATGAAATTATTAACGCTATTATGAACATTACATTGAAACCATTCATTAAATTTATTTCTTATTACAATAGGTAAATTATTTAATTGATTTAATGTATTAGTTCATTGAATTAAATTATTCAATGTACTAATACATTGATTTAATTAAGAAGAAGCATTACACAATGAACATAAGCATTGAACCAATGATAAATTTCATTAAATTATATTAAAATAAATGATTTTTAACGGGAAATAAAGTAAACTGAAAACAAATACAACTCAGTTTTCTTTTATCTTTTAACCAGAAATGACGCGTTTTAAACAAAAGTAAAAAGTAAAAAAATGAGTGTTATATTAAAAACGAAAATAATTAAAAACTAAATAAGATAAATCGAATTATTAAAATACATAAATATAATTTATTCGCAAAGGAGAAGTCGAGCAGCATAATTGAATTCACCAAATTAAATTAATTACCCAAAAGAAGGAATTTGGAGACTTGCCTTCATAACACGTAAGTTTAATAATGTTTATGATTTTAAATAGTTTTTAAATATTACATTTCATTTATATTTATGTAGATAAAAACAGTAAGATGCAGAAGAATGTGTTATTAGCCTTAAATACCAGGGTTTCAAAAAATATTGCGATTTCAAAATCAAGAGGATTCGATTCGTAAGTATACATAAATATATGAAATATTTTAATTGAATTCTTAATAAAAATATATTACAGACTAATCAAGATTTGAATACTACATCTGGTGATCGTCAAAATAAGAAATTTTCTATAGACCAAAAAGATTTAAAGGTAACTAGTTCAAATATTTTAAGCAATTGAACAAATTTTAAAAATTTTATTTATAAACTTTCTTTGTTAAGGATAATGCTGTAGTTATATTAATGTGGCACATCTTTGTTAAGGATAATGCTGTAGTTATATTAATGTGGCACATCTTTGTTAAGGATAATGCTGTAGTTATATTAATGTGGCATCTAAATGGATATTCCATACCATCATTGAGCAATATAGAGGACAACAGGAATTACTATATTATTATAAATGACAAAGCAAACACGATAACATCTGTAACATGCATTTTTTTTATTTAAATTTTTTAGTGAAATGTAATAATTTTATTTTTATATTTAATTTTTTCTTATATTAACTCAATATCATATACTTTAATCATTTAATATAAAATAAAATAGAAACAAGAAATACAGAACACGCCTATTATTATAATACATTTTTAATGTATAGTTTCATTGGGACAAAATATGAGTTCATTGAAACCAATGTACTGTCCACTGAAATTATTTATTTTATTTAATGAATGATTCAATATAAGAATAAATTTAATCAATAAACTTGTACATTGAATTATAATATTAATGTATGACAATTCATTGTTTCAATGAACCTGTACATAGGGTAAAAATTAGTGCACAAATTCATTGTAACAATGAACTTTTTAATTGTATTTATGTACCTTTTTGGTTCAGTGTGTAGTGCCACATTTTTAAAATATAATTTTACCCACTTATAATTATAGCTGGAGATGCCACTTTTAGGAATCTCGGGCAGTCGAAAATAGGACACAGAGATTTGGCTAGAAAAGACAATGTGATTAATCTCTAGATATCTAAGACTCCTCGTGGCCCAAAATAGAATAAGGGAACGTTCTCCTGAAACAAACTGTGAACCAAATAATCGAAAATGGCGCTTAATACAAGGAAAGCTGATATCAATATTTTAATAATGACATTTTATTTTTTATTTAATATTTAGTAAAAAAATGCTGTCTATACATCGGAGTTAAATGGGTCGGAAATGATTTTTAATTCAGGAAAAGTTAATATTAATACATTAATGATCACGCTTTATTTTTCTATTTATAAGTAAGTAAAAAAATGCATTTTTATAATATTAAGGTTTTTTTTTAGCAGAATGGTAATGTCCGTCCACTCGTCTATACATTCGGGTTAAATTGGTCCAAAATGACGTTTACTATAGGAAAAGGTGATATCAGTATTTTAACCCTGTAAGGGCTTCGTTAGTCGTTTCGACTAACAACAATGCTATTTTGAGTGATATTTCCTGTCATAAATAAGATCTTGAAGTGTCCAGACGTATGTTGCTGGAAGTTAGTATTTTGAGCAACCTTGTTAGTCGAAATAACTAACGAAGCACTTAGTGTGACTTTTTGAACTTTTAGCGATAAAGTAATTTTGTAAATAAAGTATTTAATATTTGTTCCTATAGTGTGAAATATATTTTTTAGGGGAAAATAAATACAATATGACTTCCAGGAATAATTTTAGCAACACATAAGTATATGAGGAAGCTCTATATCATATATCAAATATAAAAAGCATGCCGAAGACTGAATAAAGCCATATTATAAAGTACTAATGATTACAGATCGACATCTTATGAATTCTATAATAAAACCTAAGGACGCGATTGATATTTTCGATCAAATATGCAGTGAAATATCATACTATATCAAGATATATCGGTGCTGCTCTATATATTCTGTATCAAAAGAAACATTAATTATATTAATAGTTTATTTAAAAAAATATGCTTAAAACAATTAAAGAATTATTTTTTTATAAAATTTTCTTAAAAACTGGTCGCTTAAGACCGACCATATGATATCACCATTGTGTGTGAGCATACAAATTCGGGAAAGAGACTTATATTAGACTTGCGGTCAATTGTGGATCAATGCTTTTACTAAGTGTAAAATAAAATATACAAATACATAATATTACGTTAATACTAACATTTATGTGAATTTATGCGCTTTAGGGTGATTCCCGAAAGTGGGTTTATATGGGACCGAACCTTATAAAATTTAGCACTTTGACTCCTAATTAAACAAAACTTATTTGGTCGAATATTAACTTGATACTGACATTTGTATGGGATTTATGCACGTTAAAGTGATTTTCGGAATAGGCATTTCTATAGAAGCTATGGTCAATTATGAATTAAAATATTGCTATATTTAAGGCATATATTATGTACTACTGTACAGAATAATGCGTTGATACTAACATCCGTATGATTATGCACTTAGAGCGATTCGCGAAAGTGGTTTTATATGGGAGCCATGGTCATTGATGGACCGATTCTCATAAAATTTGGCAATATTTATGTTTATGCACTTTAAAGTGATTTCCGGAATAATGCAATTTTAGAATATTATTTGTGCCAAAAATATGACAGTATGATATGAAGTCTGAGTTTCCTACAAATAAGCTGTGTGCAAAATAATAGTAATATTACCATATACTTCGGAAGTTTTGTTGCTGCATAATTCCTAGACAAGAAAGTTAAGAACAATTTGTTTGTATGGAAGCCCTAAACATAAACAATAAATGTCAAAAAAATTTTCTTTTCCTAAAACATACTAATTTAAGCAAAAATGTTATGAAATGTTCTCCCACAGTTATTGCAAATTTAAAAAAAATATAAACCAAACCAAGAAACATGATCTCGCAAGTAAAAAAAAATCTTCCAAATGACTACGCTTAAAAAGCGAATGGTGAATTCAAAGCTATTTGTGACGTCCACTAAGGTAAAACAGGACTTAGAACAGAAAGTTAATGCGTCAACTATTTCTCAACATCTCCGAAACTGAAATCTGTAAAAAAGATGTCCAGTAAAAGTCCTATCAATAAACTACATACAAGTGCACAATCGCCTTAATTTCACGATAATTCACTTCTACTGATCCCACACGAAATGGCGCAACATTCTCTGCACAGATGAATCTAAAGTAATATTGGCCAAAATTTGTTCTGAAGCACGTCAAGCATGGTAGTGGGAAAATCAACGTTTGGTAATGCTTTTCATATCATGGCTCAGGGTCCATATTTTAGATAAAAGGTGACATTAATGCCCCAATGCATGTGGAAATATTAAGGATAGTCACGTTGTCTTATTCAGAAGAGAATATGCCACTCAAATGTGTATTTTAGCAGGACTAAAGTTAATTTTGTGAAGAGAAAAGATATCCAGAAGCAGTGTTACCGTTATATAAATAATACACCAAAACATGTGGAATAAAATTGGCTTTAAGTCGTTTTACAAACAAATTTTTATCTGCTCAATAGTTTTGGAGATATTTCGAAATAAGTGTCCGAAAAAAATTGTTCTTGTTAAAATCAAGATTTCTTTTTTTTACTAAAACTTCTTTTTAAAAGTGAAAATATCAAAAATATTTCCGTTTATCATCTTTATATCAAAGCCGGTAAAACTGCTAGTAAATATCATAAAAATTGATGCACAAATTTTAATTGCATTCACAGTTAATTTAGGATACCCATTCATTCACAGTTAAGTTAGGATACCCATGCATACCTACTGTTAAGTGGAAATACACTAGTGGGCAAAAAAAAATGTTTCGTCTTTAATAAAAAAAAATAGGCGAATTAGATGGTATTTAAAGTGCTAAATAACAATAAACTTTTACTTTTTTTCTATCACGTATTAATTTTTTTTTTTATGGGCATGACTACCATGACCCCACCTTTAGGCAGTCACACTTGTATAACTCGAGAACGGTTTGTCCTATTAAGATAAATTAAACTCCAATATATAGCGTCTTTGAGCTGAATTTACATAATTTGTTTTTAAGTTATTATTTTCGTAGTTATTTAGTAATTAGTAGCGAAAAAATTTAACATTTTTTTTTTTTTTAAATATAAAAATTTTGATCAGTAACTCTGAAACTCTTGATCGAACAAAAAATATTGTTGACACCCCTTGAAGACAATTTTTGTATACATTTTTTGGTGTATCATTTATAAAAATCGTGTAAACGGTTCTTGAGTTATAGCTTAAATCTGACAAATTATTCTCGAACTTTATAGTGTGACCACTGAATAAGGTAATGATATTAGTCATGCTCATAAACAAATCAGTACGTAATAGAAAAAAAGTAAAAGCAGATTCTTGTTTAACTAGTCAAAATCCATATATTCCAACTATTTTTGTTTTAAGAAAAACTAAAAAAAAAAGTTTTTTGCCCACCACTGTATTTCTACTCAATTGTATTGTGACATGGATATTTTTACTTAACTGTGAATAAAATTTAGATTTATGCATCAATTTTGAAGGTACATGCCTTAATTTATTTAGCATTACCAGCATTAAGATAAATATGATAAACTGAAACATTTCTGATGTTTTCACTTTAAACAAAATTTAATAACAAAAAAATCTAAAATTTTGCATAAAAAAGTTTTTTTTCGGACATTTATTTCAAAATAACTCCGAAACTATTGAGCACATAAAAAATGAAGTTTTAGTGATTTGAAGATATTTTTAGTCTGCAGCTTTTGGTGTATCACTTATGTCAATGGTAAACACTGTTCTTGAGTTATGAGGAAATATACTAGAGTAATGGCCTTACTATGGGCGAAATATTAGACATGCCCATAAAAAGAAATCCAGACGTGATGGAAAAAAAAAAAACTGAAAGCAGATTCGTGTTTAGCATATCAAAATACATCAAGTCCAACTATTCGTCTTTGGAGGAGGATTTTTTTTTTTTTTTTTTTTTTTTTGTCGAACAGTGTAATTTGGCATCTTAAAATTTACATAATTTCCAGTAATTTTAAATAATATACAGCATTTTTATAATTCCCTTTAACATGAAATCAATAGTATGATGCTATGTAAACTGTCATGTCGTACGTCTTTCAAGTAACAACAAGATTTGGAGCCTAGTAAGTGGCATAAGCCATTAGTAGTGGGTATAACCAAGTCTTCTTTAACTACTTTACTTTTTATTATACCCTACACCACCATAAGTGAGAAGGGTATTATGTGTTTATGCTGATATTTGTAACACCCAAAAATATTGGTCTAAGAGTCATCTTAATTTATGCCAATTGGCTAAGAATTTCTTTCTGAGTTGATTTAACGATATCAGTCAGTCTGTCCGTCCGTCAATGTTTACCTTGTAATCAAACTACAGGTCGCAATTTTGTTCATATTTATACTAATTAATTTGAGTACACAAATTTTTCATGGTCCAAGGATGAAGCTTATTGAAATTGCCCTGCGGGAAATTTGTGGCAATTGCAGTAATGGTTCGGTTCCTCTGTACCAGTTGAGTACCAATTGACTCCTAACTCGTCACCAAAGTTCCAATTGAGAACCAGTTGAAACAAACACACTCACTATTTAACAGTTGAGAGTTAATTTCTAACATGCTCGTTAAGTGTGCAATTAGCAACTCGCGCGCAATATCAATCAGTGGCTGAGTGGTGAGCGTTGAAGACTATAAAACGTAACATACAGTGGTGGCCACGAATTTAAGACACGACATTTCACTTATATATTTCTGATAATTTTTACATCTTATCGAACAAATTTTAGATCCATGTTATTTTTTAAAGATCCTAGTAATGTTATGAAAAAAAATCAACAATAGTTTGTTACCTATATTTAGTTTCCAATTTTTATTTACATATTATACAGATTAATACAAGTTTAAGCCTGGTCATGAATTTAGGACATAGGCAAAATAAAAGTTAATTCACAAAAGTAAAGCTCAGCTTCATAAAACAATATTAGTATTTGGTGGGAAATCCTTTATTTTGAATCACAGCAGCGCATCTCCTGGGTAAACTTTCAACTAAGGCCATACTGCGCTCCTTTGGAATGGCATACCAAGCCTTTTGAATTTCTTCCCATAAATCAGTCAAATTTTTTGGCTTTACTGCTCGTACATGCTCCTCAACATCACTCCACAAGTTCTCAATTGGATTGAGATCCGGGGATTGAGCTGGCCATTTCAGAACTGTGATATTATTTTCCTCTAAGCAACTCTTCACTAGGCGTGAAGTGTGCTTAGGGTCATTATCATGCATAAATTTCCACATTAGAGGCATGTTGTCTTCAGCGAATGGTATCATGATGCCTGTCAGTATGTTTTTGTAAATATGCTGATCCATTTTATTGATAATCTTCTGAATGGGACCTACACCATGCCAGGAAAATGCTGCCCACACCATGACATTTCCACCACCATGCTTAACCGTTTTAAGGGTGTACTTTGGGTGATGCTCCAGGTTTGGAGGACGCCATACGTACTGTTTTCCATCAGAACCAAAGCGACAAAACTTCGACTCGTCGCTCCAAAGTATATTTTTCCAAAATGTCATCGGCTTATTGAGATTTTCTCTTGAAAACGCTAGTCGGGATTTAATATTTTTTTTTGACACAAGTGGTTTACGTTGTGCAATACACCCACGTAAGTTCTTCTCATTCAGACGTCTTCTTATTGTCCTGGACGATATATTAATACCAAAATCCGATGAAATCTCATTTTTAATTTTACTTGAGCTCTTGAAAGGATCTTTAGCAGCTGATTTATAAATTAAGCTATCCTCCCTGGGTGTAGTTTTTCGGGCTCTAGGGTGCTGTTTGACATTTTTGGTAGTGCCATGTTGCTTGATGTGTTCCAGTGCATTGTAAATCTTGGATCTGGAACATTTTAGTAGCTTGGAAATTTCCATTACTGTTTTTCCATCAGTATTCATTTGTTGGATCAATTTTCGCTCGGCATCCGAACTCCAAGTACCTCTGGCCATTTCTAACTAAATATTTTGATGTATTCTAACATTAAATGGAATAAAACATTCATTACTTACCTTTTAGCTTCAAAAAACACCAAAAAATCACTTAAAAACCAAATATTTCTTATATGTTTTAAATTCGTGACCAGCTTCAAAAGCACGTTTTTACGAAAATATAATAAAAACAGCAACAAAATGTATACACAAACAAAACCAAATAACGGTAATTGATCTTAACATTACAGGGTACACTGAAAAATTAACAAAATCTAATTTTATATTGCAGGGTTGTAATAATTATCACAACTTAGTTCGTTACATGTCGTGTCTTAAATTCGTGGCCACCACTGTACGTCAGATGAACATGAGTTCGAGCCGGGGTTCCGCCATCGACATTAACGAAAAATTATAAAATTGAAATAAACATAATTTAATAAAGATTAATAATAATAATGTTTAAAAAGTAAACAATAACCGAATTTTTATAAAATTTTTATTACATTAATCGTTACTAAACCTGTCCTCTTGGACCAGTCCTAGAACCTATCCTGTGGCCTGTCCCAAGGGGCTAATTAGCCACCTCCAATGACAACCCCATGTAAAAGTGACAGGTTCTTCTCATATAAAGTTCCGGAACTGGAACCGGTCACTAGCCCTGAGAACCTGTCACGTGACTAGTTTTGAACCGGTTCTCTTTAGTCTAGGATGGTTATGATCGGACTTTTATTTCACCGAGCCCCATAAAAATGTCCTCCCGGAATTAGGGTTTAACGATAATATAAAACCCCTCTCCGAATTTTGTTACACATACACAAAAGTGTAGGGTATGATATATTCGTGCTTAACCGACTATAGATTTCTTACTTGTTTTTATACTAATATATTGATGGTTCTAAACACACGTACTTATACCAGCAGAAAAAAACATACTGTTACACCTACCAAAGTAGATATTCTAAAAAAAGTAGTTATAGGTATGTCTGTATGTATAATTGTTAACCAAAACTTTTTTTTCTACAAAACTTTAACAATTCCAAACTGTCTTGTAATGTGGGTAAATGGAGGGTGGTTACATCCGTGTATCATCATCAGACCATTGAGGCGTATGTGAAAAAAATATAATAAAAGTTGAGCGTATAAAATAACAAAAATGTACATTATAAAGTGCCTACAAATTACAAGAATTCCGGTCTCGATTACAGATTTAAAACAGTTTTTCTTACTTTCGCATTCTTAAATCCATTTGCAAGTGAATGTGAGGCAGGTGTATAAATATATATGGGTGTGAGGTTAGATGTAGGTAATATTAATGTATAAGTTTTATTAAAGTCATGTTCCTGGCTACACATACAAAAATTGTCTACATATCTACATACAAACACTTGTTCATAAATGCCCCAGTAGTAAGTGGAGCAATTTGAAAATAGAGTCATGATAACGATAAATGTTACGTGCATTTATAAATGGTTAAAAATATATTTTTATAATAAAAAAAAAAAAAAAAACATTTTGTGTGTATAAGTTTTTCTGAAAACATACTTATACATATATAAAACTGTATTTTAATCTTGTGCTCAAAGACACTAAAATTTAAATCCATTTTATAAGCTTAAAGTTTAGGATATTAGTTTTAAATTTTTTGTTTCAGAACTAAATAACTATTTAAGTAGGAAAGTAATAGTTTGTGAAATTAATGTAAAAGAGAAAATTTATTTTAATTGGCAAATGGACCTTAAGTAGGTAACATATAAATTTTGGTTTAGCATACAAGAAAAACTCAAAAGTGAAATAGAAATCGAAAATTGTTTAACAGAAGACTAAACGAAAACTTTGTATCAAAAAAAGTATCAATTAGAAAAAAAAAATAATATTTATTAACTGAAAATTTTCTATAAGAAGACACTTTATCGATAATTTTCCATAAAATAAAAATTTATCGAAAATTTCCTATGAAAAGAAAATTTATCGAAAATCTTCTATAAGAAGACAATTTATCGAAAATTTTCTATAAAAAGAAAATTTTTCGAAAATTTTCTATAAGAAGACAATTTATCGATAAAATTCCATAAAAGAAAAATTTATCGAAAATTTCCTATGAAAAGAAAATTTATCGAAAATTTTCTATAAAAGAAAATTTATCGAAGACTCTATAACAAGAAAATTGATGGAAAATTTTCTATAAAAAGAAAAATACCAAAATTTTCAAAAAAAAAAAAAAAATGAATCGAAAATTTTCTATAAAAAAAAATCATCGAAAATTTTCTATAAAAAGAAAATTTATCGTAAATTTTCTATAAAAAGAAAATTTATCGTAAATTTTCTATAAAAAGAAAATTTATCGAAAATATCTATCAAGAGTAAATTTATAGCCAATTTTCTATAAAAAGAAAATTTATCGCCAATTTTATATAAAAAGAAAATTTATCGCCGATTTTCTATAAAAAGAAAATGTATCGTAAATTCTATGTAAAAAAATTATCGAAAATTTCGTATAAAAAGAAAATTTATCGAAAATTATCTATCAAAAGAAAATTTATCGTAAATTTCATGTAAAATGAAGTTAAAAAAGATTCGGCTATGCCGAATCTTTTATACGAATACTTTGTATCAAAAAAAGTATCTACTAGAAAAAATTAATATTCGTTAACTGAAAATCTTCTATAAAAATTAAATTTTCGCCTTAACGTATTATTTCACATTTATAAATCTACATTTTTTTTTCAAACTACGAAAATTTGAATACGAAAAAAAACAATCATAGCAAGCTTTGCTTTTAAAAAATAAACATCAACAACAATTCCATATTTATTTATTTTTGTATGTGTGTATATACAAACTGACTGCATATACAAAGAACAACAACAACACTATTTTTCATTATATTACTGCTGTTGCTAACTAAACTACTGCCAAACAAAGGCTTCAGAAGCTGGAAAACCGGTTTTTTTAAGCATATCTCCGCAATGTATGAACCGATCTGGCTGAATTTCAATAGCAAAATTCTCGAAAGGATTTTCGATCGTTTGATATATATATTATATATGCCCGTTATCGGTGGGCTTCATAAATGCCATTTCAACCAACACACGGACGGACGGACATGGTCCCATAATCATCATTTCTTACAAGGATCCCGAAAATATAAACTTTTTTGCTGTACGATGAAAATTGTGGAAATTACAAACGGAATGAGAAACTTATATATACCCTTTACACCTATGGTGAAGGGTATAAAAATTATCGAAGATTTCGTATAAAAAGAAAATTTATCGAAAATTATCTATCAAAAGAAAATTTATCGTAAATTGTCTATAAATAGTAAATTTATCGAAAATTTTCAATAAAAGAAAATTTATCGAAAATTTTATGTAAAAAAATAATCGAAAATTTCGTTTAAAAAGAGAATTTATCGAAAATTATCTATAAAAGGAAAATTTTTCGAAAATTGTCTATAAATAGTAATTTTAACTAAAATTTTCTATAAAAGAACATTTATAGAAAATTTCCTATAAAAAGAAAATTTATCGCCAATTTCGTATAAAAAAAGAATTTATCGAAAATTATCTATCAAAAGAAAATTTATCGAAAATTGTCTATAAATAGTAATTTTAACGAAAATTTTCTATAAATGAAAATTTCCTATAAAAAGAAAATTTATCGCCAGTTTTCTATAAAAAGAAAATTTATCGAAAATTTTATGTAAAAAAATTATAGGAAATTTCGTATAAAAAGAGAATTTATCGAAAATTATCTATCAAAAGAAAATTTATCGTAAATTGTCTATAAATAGTAAATTTATCGAAAATTTTTTATAAAAAGAAAATTTCTCGAAAATTTTCTATAAAAAGAAAATTTATTGAAAAATTTTCTATAAAAAGAAAATTTATTGAAAATTTCTACAAAAAGAAAATTTGTTGAAAATTTTCTATAAAAGGAAACCAATGAAAATTTTCTATAAAAAGAAAATTTATTGAAAATTCTATATAAAATAAAATTTATCGAAAATTTTCTTTGAAAAGTAAATTTATCAAAAATTTTCTATAAAAAAAAAACCAATCAAAATTTTCTATAAAACTAAAATTTATCGAAAATTTTCTAAAATTAAACTTCAATGAAAATTTTTTATAAAAAGAAAATTTATCGAAAATTTTCTATAAAAAGAAAATTTATTGAAAATTTTCTATAAAAAGAAAATTTATTGAAAATTTTCTATAAAAAGAAAACATCGAAAATTTTCTATAAAAAGAAAATTTATGAAAATTTTCTATAGAAAGAAAATTTATGGAAAATTTTCTATAAGAAAAAAAAAAAATTATCGAAAATTTTCTATAAAAAGAAAATTTACCGAAACTAATCATAAAAAGAAAATTTATAGAAAATTTTCTATAAAAAGAAAATTCAATGAAAATTTTCTTTAAAAAAATATATATATTGAAAAAAAAATTTCTATAAAATGAAAATTTATCAAACATTTCCTACAAAAGGAAAATTCATCAAACATTTTCTATAAAAAGAATAGATGATTACTTATACAAAAGGAATGTAGTTAGAATTCTTATTTTTTGTCATTTATATTTCCTTAATTAAATTTTTCCTTTATAGTTCCTTGAAAATTAATAAACATTTTCATCAAGAATACATTTACTTGTTTAATTCTGAATAAACAACCATACAATTCCTTAAATAATTTTTATTGCACAAAGCTGCTTGTGGACTCTGGAAATTTTTTTCTTTTATAACCACTTTCAATATGTATTTTCAACTTAAAATTCGTAAAGAATGTTTTTTGTTTTTCCTAGAAATTATAAAAGTTTGGAAAAATAAATTTTGTAAAAATAATACACTTGAGTTATGAAGGTTAACAAACGTAAATTCAAGGAAAAGAAAATAGAAAAGTTTTTAAATGATTCCTTGCATAATTTTAAAGTGAATGCAAGGAAAAGTGTATCAGACACTTTCACTAAAATAAAAAATTTACAAACTATTTCATATTTTCTTTAATTTAAATAATTTTCTTTTTGTAGAGAAAAGTGGTTTGAATATTGTCATTCTTTTTAATTCCTGTTTTTTAAATAATCAATAATTTTTTGGTATTAGTTGAAATAATTTTTGCATAATAGTTTTTGTTATAGCTCTCAAGCAGTTACAAAGAAACTTTTCTCCATATATGGGTTTACTTTATTCATTTTTATTTCAATTAAATTAATTACTAAAATATTCTCAACATTTTTCTTTTTGCTTTTATTTATTTATTAATTTATTAGCAAACAATATTTTTGTTAAGGATATACATATTATTAGGGCTGTCTATTTATGTATAGACAGCGAATTATCAACGGTCTCGGTACAATTTTGGTTGTTAGTTTTGGCACCGTAATTTCAGTCAGTTTAGGCACAGCGATTTGTATCGTCTGTTAGACTATGTAACAGTATTTTGGTGGCGGAATCATTCCCATTGTAATTGATAGCTCTTGATATGTGTATAAACCCTCAAAAGGATTTTTCGCTGGTAGGCAATATTTTTGTTTTATGACCACTTAAACTTTTCTATTTTTGCACTAAGGTAGTTACAAATAAATCGAAAAAAATAATATCTATATAGTTTGAAACTGAAATAATTTTCCATAAATGTTTAGAGCATTTAACGGGGAATATTTCATTAGAACTTTGAATTCATTTATCTTACCTTATAAGGGGTCATTTCTAGTCCGTTTTAAGGAAATGATATGAAAGTCGATTTAAACTAGAGTTTAATGGTTTAAAATGTTCCACAGATATTTTCTTCTTCAAACTTTACTAGGGGTCTCCAAAGATAAAAAAAAATTCATTCGACTTATCATATGTTGTTAAAAAAATAAAATTATGAAATTTTCCCTCATTTCTTATATAAACTCCTTAAACTAGGCAATGAAATATAACATAAAATTAAAAGTTTTTTACAAATCGTAAAAATTAATAATAATTTCATCAATTTCATTTGTTTGGATAAACCTTCGGTGACCCCTAGTGAAATTCGACGTAGAAAATTTCTGTAGAATATTTTAACCCATTAAACTCAATGTTCTAAACATTTATGTTTAAATATTTTAGCTTCGAACAATTTTAACATTATTTTTTTATATTTATCTGAAATTACTTTGGTGCAAAAATAGAATAGTTTAAGTGGTCATAAAACAAAAAATTTTGCCTACCAGCGAAAAGTCCGTTGGAGGGTTTATTACACATATCAAGAGCTATCAATTCCAATCGGAATGATTCCGCCTCCAGTTGATTACAAGTAAAATTATCTATTGAATTTCGAGTTGTTATCTTTATTGAGTCAAAAGTTTAATGATTTTGAATTGTCAAGTTTGCAAAAATGGACAGATATCAAAATTCTCTCCAAAATATCTTAAAGTTCAAAAAAATATTATTTTTTTCACTTCTCAATTAATATGAAAAGCAAATGAAAGTATTAAGATTTTGATATCACCTTTCCCTGAATTAAGTTTCATTTTCAAGCCATTTAACCCAAATGTATAGACGGACGGACATTGCCATTCTGCCAAAAAATATTTTAGAATTCTAGAAGTGAATTTTTTTACTAACTAATAAATAGAAAAAATAAAACGTGATCATTAAAATTTGGCTATTACCTTTTTCTGAATTAAGAGTCATTTTCGTCCCATTTAACCCAAATGTATAGACGGAAGGACGGACATTACTATTCAGCCAAAAAAACATCATATAATTCTCAAAAAGCATTTTTATACTTACCAATAAATAGGAAAATTAGACGTGATCATTATGCATAATTTTCGAACAATTTAACTCTAGTGTATAGGGTAAGTGCACCTAATGTCGGCATGTACCAGTAGTCGGCATTTTTAAATTAAAACTGAAATAATTAACAACAGCGAATACTAATTATTGATGTAAGATCAATTTTGCTATGAAAATATATTTATATTTTTAGTGCAAATGTTCAAAATATACTAAGCAGCATTTTTTTTGAAAAAAAAATTAAAGAAAGGCTACTTTCAAAGATGATATTAATTATAATAATTCAACTTGTATTTTAACAAAAAATTATTCAGAAGATAGACAACAATTGAAACCTTATGTTAAATGTGTAAAATTTTGCATAAAGACTTTCATTTCATGGTTTGGTGGCTGCCGATCTTAGGAACAAACAAATTTTATAGTATTATATAGTCGGCATGTCATGTTAATTGGTAGATAATAATGTAATTATTACTTCGGATCTAAATGTTTGTTGCAAATACATTTAGACCCTATTATTAGAAATATCGGATCTACGTGATGATTTATCTGTTATTATAAGGGGTCATTTCTACGATGTTTGTAAAAAATGTGTTAAAGGTGAATTAAATCTTAAGATTTATATATAAAAATGTTTTGCAGAATTTTTCACCGTAAAATTTTACTATATGTCGCTGAAATGTAAAATTGTATCTGTTGGACCATTTTTCCAAAAAAAGATAAACTATAAAATCTATCAAGTATTTCGTAAAAAAATTTTTTTTTTTTTTTGTTTTTTTTTTTTAAATTATTTAATTTTTCAGAGCATAGTTTAAGGCATTTACATACAAAATGTGTCAATAAATTTCATGCCGACTATTGGATCATCATATGCCGAACACTGGAAAAATATGCCGACTATAGATACAAACGATGTATTTTATAAAATGCAATAAAATGGCCAATTAAACATTTATTTCTTTGCAAAAATTTACCAAAATCTGAAAGAGTAATAAAGTGGTGCAATTGCTCATTATGCAAATATCATGATCACGTTCGGAAATATTAAACTTGGAAGTCAGAAAAAAAGTTAAACTGTCGACCACCGGTACACTTACCCTAGACGGACGGACAGACATTACCCTACTGCTAAAAAAAAATCTCAAAATTTTTTACCTAATAATTAATATAAAAAACGTGATCATTATTTTTATCACCTTTCCCTGAATTAGTTGCCATTTTCGACCCCTTTTACCCCAATGTGCATAGTTTTAAACCATCTATCGAGGTGTCCCAGTCTACGTCCTTTCAGTGCTGCACATTCGCATAACAAGTGTTGTACGTATTCTTCCTCATCTAAACAACTTCCACAAAAGCTATTTCCTGAATAACCCATATGTTTCGACATACGCCCGATCATAGAGTGTTCTGTATACCTACAAGAAGCCTTATCGATGACCTGTTAAGAGATAGTAATGCTCTAGTTCTGCTCCGGGACCGGAGTGGCCAGAGAGTCATTGACAGTCTACAAGAGGTAGACTGTCAATGACTCTGGTGAAAGAAATGGAACCTGAGTTCCATTTCTTTCACCATCCATTTATCAAGACTATTGGATACAGCAACGAAGGGGGTGAGAATAACTTTGCTAGCGATTGCCCCGTCCAAAGACGATGCATTTACTGCGCATTCATCCGCCATTTCGTATCTCGTATACCTATATGACCCGGAACCCATATCAGCTCCACCCAAAGGTATCTTAGCTCAGTTAAAGAGCATATTCCGTCGTCAACACATCTCGATATTATAATAAGATAATTCAGAGCCTTGATTGTGGCAATGTTGTCTACATATGTATAATCAATGTTCAAAGAGCAAAATTAAAACTCCTGAATTCGGTTCGCTGCCACGTTCGGCCTGGAAGACTGTACACGAATTGGGTAATCCGAGAGACATCGAAATATCTAAGTCATCAGAAAAAATACCCGAGACAGTGCTAGTATTCGTCTTCGATCCATCAGTGTTTACAGAGATTGCAAATTCCTTAAAAACGGAATTTACCGCCCACTCTTCTCTAGATGGAATTCTAATGTCGAAAGTTCTATTAAAATTCATTTTCGGTATCAAATAATTGGTACCCTGTATAAGAGTTGATCTGCCTATTTAACAAAAAAAGTATCACCCTTATATAAATACCACCTGAACAAAAACTGATAAAATTCCTTTAACACATACTTCAAGCACACAAATATTCTATCACACATATTATTACAAAACATTAACAAACAATTTTCGGCAATTGTTACCAAATGTGTCACTAACTACTTCATATAAAATAATAAGACAATAAATGTTTATATGTATACAAATATGTGTGTAAATAAAAGTCCCGTGGTATAAGTAAATATTCAGACACTGTAACTCTCATATACACATACTCATCTTAACACTTCAGTAAAGGACTTCATGTTAACAAACACTCAAACTTATACATATGATAAATTTCAATAATACATGTATTTATTAAAGTCTTTATATGATTATGTATATGTATGTTTGTAGAGGTTTTCAACATTTATGCTGGCTTAACACCCACTAACCAGTCAACCACTTTTTGTCCCCCTCTATACATATTAATAGATAGATTTTCTTACAATAACTTAAAGGCATCTGACATTAAAAAAAAAAAAAAAAAAAAAAAAAAAACAAGAAAAATGAAACCGGAAACATTAAAACGCCCATTATGCTGCTTAAAATGTACGTTAAAGGTAAATGTTGATATTTGATGAGCATATACAATACATACACATACATATGCAGTTAACAATGAACACTATAACAGAAAAAAAAACAACAACAACAGTTAGTGGTTGTATTGGCAGTAACAACAGCGGCAGCCACAAAATATGTATAAGTATATGTTTATAATAATGATGGTGATGAGGATTATGATGATGACGTCGATTATTGTGAGATTGGTGATGATGAACAGTGGGGTAGAAGAACGAATATATGAATGAAATAATTACACAATATATTTTCATCATTCTTATATCCCTGAAAGCATCCTCACAGTAATGGAAGGAAAATTTTTAACAAAAATTGTTATGTTCTTTAAAGAAATAAACCTTTTTATTCGGCACTTCTTGTTTAGTATTAAAACATCTGACAGTAACAGTTTTGGAATCATAAAAGTCTTATTCTTTAGGCAACTCCTTTTAGATCAATACACACTCATCAGCTTCCAAAAATCCAAATCTTTTTATTACCTTCTAGCCTACTGTTTATTAATGATTTTAATATTTCCCCAAATGTTAACCGCCACCAACACCACTGCTACCAGCAGAATATTCCATATTGGTTCAATACTCTATATGGTTTTTGGTTTGAAGGGATCATCATTATCAACATAATCATCAACAACACTGACATTCATATACGACGTGTATTTATAATATTGGCAAGTAGAAACGTGATGCGCTTCATACATCATTTCTTTTGACACTGGATGTCATTTATTGTGTCCTCTGTTTGACAAGTCAGACATACATATTCGCACATATTCACATGCTTATACACAGACAGATAATTTAACATTAAATACATACAAAAAGACAGACAACCTACCATCTGATGGATGAATGCGCTGCCAGAGACAGTGAGTCATGCAAGTGAGTATGTGAAGCTGAAAGTTTTCATGTAGTTAAAGTTCTTAAGCTACAAAGGAAAAGAAAGTGATGTAATAATATATTCTTAAACATCTGTTTACTCTGCTTGATTTTCAATGTCTTCAACGAGGGCAATTTAGAAATTATTTTAATAAAAAAAAAGAATATTAACAATTAAAAGAAAATTTACCAATATTCTTTTTACAAAAATGAAAAAACTTTCTATAAAAAGAAAAATAAAACAAAATTCAATGAAAATTTTTTATAAAAAAAAAATATAACTACAATTTTCTATAGAAAGATAGCGAAGATTTTGTTTAAAAAAAAAAAAATCTTACCAAAATTTTGCAATAAAAAAATTAAGGAAGACATTTTATTGAAAATTGTCTAATAAAAACAAAATTAGCTTTTTTGTTATTTGAAAATGGCTGTAGTGCGAAGTACGGAGGATATTCCTTTAGCTGCCGAAACTTCGTTAGGACTTGCATGTTCTTTATGCGAACATGAAATGGTTATTTTGAAACTTAACAAAAACAAAACTTAATGAAAATCGATCGATCTATCTATCAATATTTTTTTTTTTTTTATAGTGGAGGTGGAAACCTATCATAGGTCCCGTTTGGGTATGTCGGATTCCTACCGACTAAAACCACCTCCATCGTCAACATCACACCCGCGGAACTGCCATTTAGTATTACTTCACGGGGTGGAAGGCTTATTTGCCTATGCTTTTATTTACTTTACTGGCTTCGTGATTGTACCGCTCCTAATTCTTTTCGAAGCTGTTCCTCTTTTCGTAATGCTTCATTCGTATACTTTATGAATCTTGTTACTAGATTCCAGTTCGCTGCAGATGACATCATGATTTCTACAATATTTTCAGGGGACAATCAGCGTTCCAGCTGCATCTCAAGTCTTGTTATCTCCTTTGCGAATCTTTGACATGTGAACATCACATGTTCCACGTTTTCTTTCTGTTCCGAACAAGTTGGGCACCTTGGTGAATCGTCGTGACCGAAACGATACAGGTAACATCTGTATCCACCATGACCGGTTAAAAATTGTGTTAGATGATAGTTCACTTCTTCGTGATTGCGGTTTATCCATCGTTCAATGTTTGGGATCATTCTATATGTCCATCGCCCTACTGTACTCTTTTCCCATTTTCTCTGCCAATTATTCATGGAAAGTCTTCTTTCTGACTGCCTGATGAATGTATACTCTGACTCGGTGTTTCTGTTATGTTCATCGTATATCCTGGAAGATTCTCTTGCCGCTAGATCTATTGGAACTATTGCCGCTACTACCCATGATGCCTCCAGGGATATGGTGCGTAATCCACTGCAGACGCGTAGGCAACTTCTCCGAAAGATAGACATCATGTCTTTTCTTTAGTCACATTTTAGTAAACTTTCCCATATTGGGGACTCATAAAGAAGGATCGATTTGGCCACGTGTGAAAAAAGGTATTCTCCGGCTATGCCTTGGCCCACCTATGTTCGGCATCATCCTTGCCTGTGCATTTACTATATTTGTTGCCTTTTGGCAGGAGTACTCAGTGTGCCGTTTAAAGTTTAATCGGCTATCGATTAGTACTCCAAGATATTTTATAGCTTCCTTGGAGACAATTTTAGTTCTTTCTACTTGTAATTTTAAAACTTCTTTAGCCCTTTTGCTGCTAATTAACACCGCCTCTGTTTTGTGTTCTGCAAGTTTTAGATTCGCTGATCTCAACCACATTTTTATGGTTGTAATTGCCTCATTTGCATAAAGCTGTACCTCGTCTAGATTCCGGACTTGTACAACGACTGCAACATCATCCGCGAATCCTAAAATTTTCACCTCTTCAGGAACTTTGAGCTTAAAAATGCCGTCGTACATGACGTTCCACAGTAACGAACCTAAGACCGATCCTTGAGGAACCCCCGTTGTAATAGCTTCGAACTCCGTTCCATGGTCAGTCTCGTACCACAGTGTTCTAACTGAGAAGTAGCTTTTTGCTACTTTCATCAGATATTCCAGTACTGCGCAGTATTTTCTTGCACTCCCTTTACCTTGGATTGCTTTTTTCGTCGTGTCAACCACTAGTTTTATCACATCAATCGTCGATCTCGCTTTTCGAAAATCAAATTGCATTTGCGAGATACCTTCTGCTTCTTCTACCGCCTTTAGAATCCTATTATGTATAACCCTCTCTACCCTCTTACCTACTGTATCTAGGAGGCATATCGATCTATATGACTGAGGTTAAATCAAGGTCTTTCCTGGTTTTGGTATAAGGATCAATTTCTGATTTTTCCATAAGATTGGGAATACACCGTCTTTCAAGCAATTATTAAATAGTTTTGCGAACAATTGTGGTCTTGATTTCATCGCAATCTTTAACGCGTTGTTTGGAATACCATCTAGTCGCCGGGGCTTTTTTGTCACCAATTTTTTAACACATTTTTAAGATTTCCTCTTTATTTATAGGATATGGTCGGACCTATTACTGCTGTTTATTTCTGTGTATGGTTTCCCCTCCGGAAATAGCGTAGCAACAATTTTCCTTATCAGAATAGGACAGGTGTCTTGGGCTGATTTTATTCCTTTAAGCCGAGACATTACGACTCTATACGCAGTTCCCCAAGGGTTGGAGTCAGCTTCATTATATAATTCCTTAAAACACTTAGATTTACTATTGCATATAGCTTTTTGTAGTCTCTTCCTAGATAGATGGTACGCATCTCTTTTCGCTTCGAATTCCGGTCTCGATCTCCTCCGTTAATATCTGCGCCTGTTTTTTAGACATTCTCTTCTAAGTGCTGTAATTTCTTGGTTCCACCATTAGTTTTCTTTTATTCTATTGCTACGCCTTCTTCGCGGCATTGATGTATCACACGACATGTTCATGGCCTCCACCAGTCTATTCGCCATGTCCACAACAGGACCATCATCTATGTGTTGGTTAGAAAACGATTCTATGAAGGTAGCTGGGTCCAGCTTATCGCTTGCCCAGCCTTGGGAGGTAGCTTTTCTTCGTGGTATACTTATACGTTTCTCCTTGTTTATTAATCGCACAGGTGCTTAGTACTTTTTTGGCACTCCATGTATCTTTTGAAACAGTAAACAAAGAGATAAAATGTACATTACATTCGTATGTTATCGAAGAATGACAAATATAAGTTTGGTACTTTTTCGATATTCTAACGTTTAAGGGGTAAAAATGTTACCTATTTTTGGTATTTTTTTTTTTTTTTTTTTTTTAACGAAATATTTTCTCTACTTATTCACACATTAATAGAAAGATTTTATTATGGAATCACACTACAGTTTTAGAACTCATTGCAATGCAATTTTAACTACATCCATGAGGGGAAAAAGTACCAAAAGGGGTAAAACAGAAAATTGCATTTTATTCAAACACATTGAATCAATTTTGAGAAAGTTTTAGGGATTGGACGATTAATTTAGTCAAACAAAATAAGTAAATGTGACGTTGTTTGGAGTTTAGGTACCAAGACGTACATAAGACCAAATTGCAGCTAATAGTTCGGTACTTTTTAAAAATATAATTTTTCTTAAGTAAAGCATATTTTAAGTTTTGAGTCAAATATGTCACATGTAAATTTAATCACATTGAGCAGTTTGAAAAATTACGTTTAACTGGCAAATGGAACTTGGTACTTTTTGCTTATAATGGTACTTTTCGAATTTTCTATAATTTTGAACCTAGAAATTAAATATGTATGGTCTTTTGTCGATAAGAATTCATAAGGGGGACTTAATGGTACTTTTTTCATTTTCTCTAATATTGAACGTATAAGCATGAAATTGAAAACATTAACGCTCTTGAGTGAATAAAATCATATATGTGAGGATAATTTGGTACTTTTTCATTCTTTGAACGGTACTTTTTCAATTTGCTATTATACTTAACATAGAAAAATAAAATAAGAAATATATGGTCCTTATTGAATGAATTAATAAATGGGAATTTCGTGGTACTTTTATGTTCTTACAATGAAATAATAATATAAGAACTTTTTGTAATAATTAACCTATAGATAAAAATACATTGCAATAGGGGATTTTGTGGTACTTTTTCCTTCTACTTATGGTACTTTTTTGAATTTTTTATAATATTAATTAAATATAAATTATAGAAAAATTAGAAGCATGTACTGAAACATAACCAGTCCTGAGTGAATAAGAATCCATTAAAGGAGGCTTTGTGGTACTTTTTTGTTCTTATAATGGTACTTTTTGAATTTTCTATAATATCGAACGTAGAAACTTGGAATTAAATATAAATGGTCCTAAGTGAATAAGAATCCATAAGAAGTAACTTTTAGGTACTTTTTTTTTTTTTCTTCTGGCGGTATTTTTTGAGTGAATGAGAATCCATAAGAGGGAACTTTTTGGTACTATTTTGTACTTCTAATGTTACTTTTTGAATTTTCTATAATATGGAATGTAGAAATTAAACTTAAACGCTCCTTAGTAAATGAAATCCTATATAAGTCAACTTTGTGGGATTTTTTTGTTCTTCGAATAGTACTATTTGATTTTACTTTTTTTTAACTAACTTAGAAACATGGAGGCATGAAATTGGAATCAGTAGAAGGTACGATTTATATGCATTTTATTAATTTTATTTTTGCGAACATTTTTTACAAAAAAAAAACAAACAAAAATTAAAGAACATTTTCTATAAAAAAGAATAAATTTACGAAAAGTCTATAAAAAGAATATTTACTATAAAATAAATATTGATTGCAATTTTTTTTTTTTAAGAAGAATATTTATCGCAAATTTTTTATAATTTTATTTTTTTTTTTTAACAGAAATTTTAAATTGCTTTTAAGGCTGCCCTCGTTTTTCAGCTTATTAACATGAGTTTTTTATAAAAATTTCTTATTTCTTGCTTTTTTCTTCTTCATCTTATTTTATTTTTATTTAACACTTAAATAAAAATCAAGTTTATAAAGTAAAAAGCAAAAGGGAACCAAAATGTTCAAGTTTTGAAAAAAGTAGAAAATTGCATAGTCTCTTTAAACAGGGCGTCATATATTACCTCTGTAAACTTTTATAGCAGCAATTGTATAAATATATGTAACTAAATATATTTTTTATTTAAAAAGCAGCTACCTTCCACCTCCACTCTGTTGAAATGTTGCCATATTTATTTACGCCCAGCCATCAATCGCTACAAACGTCCAACTGACCAAACCAACAAAACATACATTCATCAGTATTATTTTTATTATTTTATGCAACTCATTCCAGATTTCTGTCCTGTATTTTTTTCTTCCTTATTTTATACTTAAAGGACATTTGGTCATTTAATCGTGTATTTTATTACAATTCCTTTTTTTCGTTAGATCCCTTGTTATGTACACATGCGTTTTCATTATAGGGGGAGGGGATGGATAAATTTCAAAAGTGTGTACAAGTTTAAACATGTGCGTGGGTGTGTGTGTTGAAGTGTGCATGAGGTGGCATAAGTCTGTGAGTATGTTTTCACTCATGTTAAAAATGTCCTGTGTTCTTTTTTTCTCATTAGTTAAAGCTGCTACTTTATGTCAAAGTATTTGTTTAACTTTAAGATTATTGCAGAAATTTATTGTTATTTTCTTTTTTTTTTTTTTTTTTGTTTTGTTCGTATATTTTATGGAAAATGATGACGATGATGAGTGGCATCATATGTTGTTGGTATTTTAGTGATTTTTCATTTATTTGTAAAGTTATTTTTATGGTTAAGGTATTTTTCTTTTATAAAAACTACATATATACATTCTGAGAAAACAATTTATTTTATGAGTGTGTGAAATGAAAAGTATATTAAATGTATAATGAAATACTTGAAATTCAATTAGAGCTGTAAAAATACTTTAATGATTGGAGTTTTTTCTTTTATTAAACAGAGAAGTAAAAAAAATAATTTAAAATTTTTAAATTAAATTCTTAAATTAATCTTTTGACATTTGAGTTATTATGGATCGGAATATTAGGGCCCTTGGCTTCAGGATTTAGTATAAATTCATTTATGCAAGAAACAAATCGTCTCCTTTTCGTTACTTCTTAACTCACAGAATACTTTCAAGCCACATCTTCACATAAAACCTTAACTTATCAAGAACTAAGGACTGCGCACGAAAAAATCCGTGCATGTTCTTGGGCTTATAACTTTTAATGTAGTGAAAAATTAACAATTCTGTTAACTGGTTTGTATTTGCCATTATGCTCACTTGCCATGTGTTAAGTTTCACGGTAATAGCAAAATTGGTTTTTCTTATAATGGAAGTTTAACAAAAAACATCTAAACACATAATTCAAATTATTCATGAAATCTTGCATTAGTCATATAAAATAATTGCAAGGAAGGCTGTTGTGCCGCAAAATGCAGTTTCTTGGGTCATCATATTATACAAAGAAGTCATGATCACTGAATGGTAACCTGGTAATGGAAGACAAAATAGTATCTTCAGGCTGTAGGACTCAGGTAAAATAAAAACGATTTTGAGTAAAATTCACCTCATTTCTGGAAGAAAAGTGTCACAAAAAATTAATTGCTTTGAAAAAATTTTAGCCTCAAGACTTATAAAGCAAGTAAAAAATCCTTATAGAAACGCAAGCAAGAATTTGGAGGAAATAAATAACATGAAAGTTCTTCAGACGATTTTTTTCGGAAATTTTATTTCTGTATAGTAGACGATGAAACATTCGTACAGGATGACTTCTTTCAACTTCCTAGCCAAGAATTCTATGTTGCAGATGCTAGAGGGATTTTGGCGGAAAAATTTCGTGTATAAAAGAAATCAAAATTCCCAAGAATGTTTTTGATTTGGGAAGTTTTTAGAAGGAAACGGAAATGAAGCACTTCATTCTTAAGAAATTGTTGCATTACCACAGAATTATACGTGAATTAGTGCCTTTGGAGAAGACATCTCTCTCTTCTAAGAAAATACAGTGTATCCGCTGTTTTCTCGCCTGTTCCCGCTTATTCTCATTACAACAACAAAACAATGGAGATGTAACAAAGAAATTGTAAGAGTTTGTACCGAAAAAGGCTAATCCATCAAATTGTCCGAAACTCATTGCAATTGAAAGATATTGAGCTCTAATAAAAAAAAATATAAAGAATATTAAAAGCTCAGCATAAAATGAAACGGAGTTTAAAAATAAGTGGACTTATTCGAGAAAAAAAGCGGCCGAAACACAATAAAACCTTTAATTAAAATAATTCTGGAAAATATCAGATATTTCCTTAAAACCCAACAGGAAATAATTTATTCTTTTATGTTTAGAACTTGAACATCACAGTCGTTAATAAAAATGTCACTTTAAAAAAATTCATCCATTGGTTTAGTTTCTATAGGCAGATTTGCATGCACGGATTTTTTCGTGCGCAGTCCTTACTTCAAAGTTCTTAGCCATAAAGGACAATAATAGCATAAGAAATATTTGTCAAACATAATATTCGAAAACTAATGACCGGAAGAATTTAAAAAAAAAAATAGTTTTAAGGGGGTATTAGATCACAAATCCCCTAATTTAAAGCAAATAATGGAGTGTTTGTTTCAAAAATACCACAAGGTTCAAATCCGAATACCTTTAAAACTTAATTTTCTTTATTCAATATTTAAATTTTTCACTTAAAAGTTCGGCGATATTTCTCTATATAAATAATTTATATTTGGTACGCTGATAAAAAAATATAATGCCCTATTCACACAACAAATTTTGTAAGGGTACCAAAATGGAATGGACGGATAAAGGAGGACAAAGTAGGTTTATGATAAATGCATACTTGGTCAATATCAAAAAATTTAACTAGCTTACGCGTAAGATATGTAGGATTTTTACGTTATTAAAGCTTGACGGCTTTTAATTAAAACACAAATTATATTTGGGGTATTCACACGGTCGTCATAAAGTCATATATCATAAAATAATAACACGAAAGAATATGACTGCTGTGAGCAACCCTCATAAGTAAGTATGCTATTTCAAATTTGAGTCAGCTGATAAATGAAAAATACAATTATAAAAAATTACAAATATTTTTAATGAAAATGCCAAAAACAAGTCAAAAATCTGAAATAATAACCGGTTTGTGCGAAAAATACATATTGGATATTGTTATGACTGATTCAAGTAAATAAGATAACATTAAAATTACCTGAATCTTCTAAAGAATCCATTTTTATAAAAATTATAAAATATTTTTTGGCACAAAAGAAATTGTTTGAAAACATAAACATAAACAGCTGTTGTCGATGACTAAGCCCGCAATATTTTCTGACTGCGGTTATTTTAAATACGTTCGTTGGCTGCTAGTCAGCTAAAGTATACAAACAAAATTTTCTTCCTTTTATTTTTTAAATGTATCAATTTTTTTTTTTTTTTTATTTAACTTTATAAAAGTTAATAACTTTTATAAATAAATTAATAAAATGTAATTAATCTTGAAGTTATAGAACTATGCACAAATTTATAGCATGTTTACGTATGTATTGCGAATATTCAATGGCGGTAACTTCTAAATATTACCAACGGCTCGACGAAGCGTTTTTCCCTTTCGACTTAGATTTACACCTTTAAATTATGACAAAACAATAAACACATCATAAAAGGTCTTATTATTTTAGGACTTTTTTCTTTGAAGCACAACAACAATTTTTTAAAACTATCATAAAACTTTAGTATTTTATGACAATAAGACTTGATAGCACACCGTGTGAACACCCCAATTGTTTTTAACAACAAATAAATAAATTGTGTATATTTTATTAATTAAAACTTAAAATTATTTTTAACACTTTAAAATATCGGATGCCGCTGGTCAACTTTAATTATTTCATTCGCGACTTCTTTGCACGACGTTTTTAATTCGACAACTCAATAACTCACTGCAACTCTGACAATTTTTCAACTGAGAACTCTGCAATTTCAACTCTGTCAATCCGTCAACACACTCTTTTATATCATTGTCTTACACTTCTCGCTACTTTTAAAGTACCGGAAAGTTCCTAGCGAGTAAACCCTATAACTATCCCTTTCTCGTCCATTATCAAATTGAAAATCCTCATCCAGATTGTAAATCGGTAAAGTAGAAGAAAAAGTATAGGTGATTATCCTTGCCAGTGTTGCCTGGAGGTGAGAAAAAAAGGGACTAAATTGGATTTTAAAAGTGGCCAGAAAGGACTAAAAAATAAAGCCAAAAAAAGCTCATGTTTTGTTCTCATTAGTTTTTGATATTTTTTTTTATTTTTTTTTTTTTTTTATCTAATAAAAAATCGCCTACAAAATTCTCATACAATTTTTTTGAAGAGATTTTTCGTAATTTTCTAATAATAATTCCTTTTTGATTAATCCTTTCCGAATTTTTGAAAAACAATATTCATAAATACCCAGCAAAAACTTGGTAATGGCATTTAGTTACTTTTCAATAACAACAAGCGCGAATGTTATATTCGGCCCGACCGAATCTATATACCACCATCAACTTTTTCAAGTTTTACGTTATATAGGAGGCGGGCGGTAAAGTGGGCGGACCACGCCCATTTCTTGTTTCCGAGTTTACATTGGTCCTTGAACTATTTAAAGACAATTTCACCTTATATGGGTGGTGAGCGGTAAAGTGGGCGGACCGAGATTATATCGACCCCAGAACTACACGTACAAAACTTCGTTTACCATGCGGAATTCCATCTAGACCACATATTTTTTTTTTTTTTTTTTTGTTTTTGAAGGAGCACGAAATTTTTTTTATCGACCAATGTAGTTGCTTCACTCACTTTTTTGGAACAGTTTGCCCATCTTCTTTTAAAATCTTCAATATTTTGCGACACTATTTTTGTGCTCTTTAATTCTCTTTTCACAAGAGCCCAATATCTTTGTACTGTCTTAGCTCCGAACAATTTGGAGGATTGACTTCCCTTGGTACAAAAACTATGTTATTGTTTTAGTACCACTCCAGAGCTTTCTTACCGTAGTGAGATGATGCCAAATTGGGCCACAAATATGTGGACACATTGTGCTCTCTTATGAATGGAAGAAGCCTTCTTTGCAAACATTCTTTGATGTATATTTCTTATTTATAGAGCCCGCTGTAACAAATGACTTGCTTCTTTTGACACAACTACATAAAGCTTGCCATACTAGGAATTTTTTAAGAAAATTTTGTCTGCTTTTGGGTACCAAACTTATCTTCAATATTTTCTCGAGCATTAGCAACATAAAAGTTTTAACACAGAAGCTGCAAAGAATCTGTCAGTATATACGTTTCGTCGTCTATTATACAATATAAGTATTTTTGTATGAAATTTGATTTTAATTTTTGTGCCCTATTATTGGCTTCTAAAAGTTTTGCAGCATTTCAGTCTGGAACTTTTTGGACTTTATATGTTTTCAAGCCTGCATTGGTTTTAACTTTTCGCGCAAAATAGTCTGAGCACTGAGATAACCGGGCTGCTTTTCTACCAGCTGTGTTTGGAGTTCTTTTCTATATGCTTTCAATTTTCTTGGCCCAATATCATGTGGACCTTTTTTTCTTCCCGAACCAGGTTTCCTATTTATAGTCAAATTCTCCTGATACTGTTTAATAATATTCGAAACAGTTTGACGGCAGAGTTTTAATTCTTTGCTCAATTTTTGTAGGACCAATTAGGATTTTTTTGAAAATGTTTAATAATTTTAACATACTTTTAACATACTGCTTTTTGTCACTCCTTTTGATCAAACTAACAACAAATCAACATGATTGTCATTAAAAATAATAACTGACATATTTTTCAAATTGACTAGACAGATTGACTAGACAGACGGACGGACTTTCTCAGTTGATAACAAAAAATATAATCTGCATTAGTTTTAATCTTTAAAATATACTGAAAAAATGCTAATTTATGCAGTATAAAAAATATGTATAAAATCATAAAAATCTCTTCACCTATGATGTCTTAAAGTCCAACTAGACAAATTTATAAAAAATATGATGTTTGTTTTACCTCTAGAAAATATGTAAGCACTTTCTGGTGAGAGAAAAGAACATGAGGATATTTCTTGGAAAGTTCACTATCTTTCCTTTATATCCTCTAAGATTTTTTTAGAAAAATTGTATTTCCATTTATTATGCTCCTTATCTTAATACTATGTATCGACCTATGCAAAAAAACAGCTTCCAAAGACTATGATTTAATATAAGTAGTACAAGTACATTCATATAATAATGTAATTTATTGTCAGGAAATGTCATACATATCAAAATGACAGACCAATATCGTATCACAAAATAAAAATCGTTACACAAATTGCATTTTCAATTCATTCATCTTAATACTACTTTTACTACTAGGGACTCTGTGGTCATGTACTACAACAGCCTTTTAACAAAAAAAATCCTTGGTCTTGTTATTTATTAAATTTTTTTATAAATAAAAGTTCAGAAAAAAATGCTTTAGAAAAATTGTAGATAGACAATATACGAGTGTATAGTTTCATCAATCTTGCAAAATGATAAAAATCTGTTTGGATTTTTTTTTTCATTAAAACTATCTCGTTATTTGGACTTCCACCCTTGATGTGTGTTTTTAAATGAAAGAAAACTTAAAAAAAAAATAAACGAAAACGTCAAGTAGAGGGTGTGGTACAATGAGTTTATATGTATGACCCCCAGTTTATTTAATGTATTTTTTATGCAATTTTCCTCTTCAAAATTTCTTGATTGAAGTTTTTTCGTTTTCTTGGTTTTTGTTGGAAGATTGTGTGTGTGTCTGTGTGTTTTGAAGACATGTCTCACTTTAATATGGAAAAACGTTTTAGTTTTTTGTTGTATATTTAAGATAGAAATTTTGCAAGTGAATGTATGTGAAATTTTGTTTCTTTGCATGATTTTGTTTAAATATTAGAAGACAACCAGGACTGAAAGGAATGAAATCTTCAAAAATAAAAAATTTCAATTAAATTCTAATAAGATTTCAAATTCCAAATGGAAGTGTATGAAAGAAATGCCTCTTAACGATCTGAATTTGACTCTAGCTATAAGCAGTGTTATTACTGTCAGAATATCCTTGAAAAAGCTTTGATTCCTTTTTAGCTCTGCTCTTAACTGATATATGTTTTATTCCTACAAAATTGTAGTTTTTAAGATGAATTTTTATTCAGGTTTATTCTTATTCCGGTTCTTGTTGTTTGAAACTACGTTTAGCACTTTATTGTATGAGTACTTTACATGAATAAAAACGACAATGCCAGATAAAGGGATTTATTCCCAGCTTAGGGATTTAAAAGTAAAATTAAACTTTTGATTACAAGAAATTTTGAATTTTACAAGAAAATTATTTTTATAGAAAATTCGCAATAAAATTTTAGATAAAATTTCTTTCTTTAGAAAATATTCCATAAAAATTATTTCTATAGAAAATTTTTGACAAAATTACTTTTTATTGACAAATTTCGATAAAATTTCTTTTTATAATGCAAAGAAACAAAATTTCTTTTTATAGAATATTTTCGATAAAATTTCTTTTTATAGAAAATTTTCGATAAAATTTCTTTTTATAGAAAATTTTCGATAAAATTTCTTTTTATAGAAAATTTTCGATAAAATTTCCTTTTATAGAAAATCTTCGATAAAATTTCTTATTGTAGAAAATCTTTGATAAAATTTCTTTTTGTAGAAAATTTTCGACAAAATTTTTTTCATAGAAAATTTTCGATAAAATTTCTTTTTATAGAAAATGTTCGACAAAATTTCTTTTTATAGAAAATTTTCGATAAAATTTCTTTTTATAGAAAATTTTCGATAAAATTTCTTTTTTTAGAAAATTGTTGATAAATTTTCTTTTTATAGATAATTTTCGATAAAATTTTAGTTATAGAAAATTTTTTACAAAATTTTAGTTATAAAAAATTTTTGTTATAGAAAGTTTTAGTTATAAAAAATTTTTGTTATAGAAAAATTTCGATAAAATTTTTGTTATAGTTTTTGATAAAATTTTTGTTATAGAAAATTTTCGATTAAAATTTTTTTATAGAAAATTGTCGATAAAAATTTTTTATGGAAAATTTTCGATAAAATTTTTTTTACAGTAAATTTTCGATAAAATTTTTTTTATAGAAAATTTTCTATAAAATGTTTTTTATAGAAAATTTATTTTTAAAGAAAATTTTCCTAAAATTTCTTTTTATAGAAAATTTTTCATAAAATTTCTTTTTATAGACAATTTTCCATTAAATTTCTTTTTATAGAAAATTTTCCATAAAATTTCTTTTTATAGAAAATTTTCCATAAAATTTCTTTTTATAGAAAATTGGCCATAATATTTCTTTTTATAGAAAATTGGCCATAAAATTTCTTTTTATAGAAATTTTTTCATAGTTTCTTTTAATAGAAATATTTTTAATAAAATTTCTTTTTAAAGAAAATTCGCGATAAAATTTCTTTTTGTAGAAAATTGGCGATTAAGTTTCTTTTTTTATAAAAAATTCCCGATAAAATGTCTTTTTATAGAAAATTCGCGACACAATTTCTTTTTGTAGAAAATTCTACATAAAATTTATTTTTATGGAAAATTGGCGATAAAATTTATTTTTGTAGAAAATTCCTCTAAAATTTATTTTTATAGAAAATTAGCGATAAAATTTCTTTTTATAGAAATTCACTATAAAATTTCTTTTAATAGAAAATTAAAATTTCCTTTTATAGAAAATTCGCGATAAAATTTCTTTTTGTAGGAAATTTTCGATAAAAAGCAATAAGATCTCTCCTTTTTGAAAATTGGCGATAAAATTTCTTTTTATAGAAAATTTGCGATAAAATTTCCTTTTATAGAAAATTCGCGATAAAATTTTTTTTTATAGAAAATTTGCGATAAAATTTCTTTTTATTAAAAATTCGCGATAAAATTTCTTTTTATTAAAAATTCCATATAAAATTTCCTTTTATAGAAAATTCGCGATAAAATTTCTTTTTGTAGGAAATTCGTAATAAAATTTATTTTTACAGCAAATTAGCGATAAAGTTTATTTTTATAGAAAATTCGCGATAAAATTTTTTATGAAAATTCGCGATAAAATTTATGTTTATAGAAAATTTGCGATAAAATTTTTTTTATAGAAAATTTGCGATAAAACTTCTTTTTATAGAAAAATTTCGATAAAACTTCTTTGTATAGAAAATTTGCGATAAAATTTCTTTTTATCAAAAATTCTCGATAAAATTCCTTTTTATTAAAAATTCCCGATAAAATTTCCTTTTATAGAAAATTCGCGATAAAATTTCTTTTTATAGAAAATTTTTTATAAAATTTCTTTTTATAGAAAATTCGCAATAAATTTTTTTTTATAGGAAATTCGCTATAAAATTTCTTTTTATAGAAAATTCGCGATAAAACTTCTTTTTTATAGAAAAATTTCGATAAAACTTCTTTTTGTAGAAAATTTGCGATAAAATTTCCTTTTATAGAAAATTCGCGATAAATTTTTTTTTATAGGAAATTCGCTATAAAATTTCTTTTTATAGAATATTTTCGATAAAATTTCTTTTTATAGAAAATTTTCGATAAAATTTCTTTTTATAGAAAATTTTCGATAAAATTTCTTTTTACAGAAAATTTTCGATAAAATTTCCTTTTATAGAAAATCTTCGATAAAATTTCTTATTGTAGAAAATCTTTGATAAAATTTCTTTTTGTAGAAAATTTTCGACAAAATTTTTTTCATAGAAAATTTTCGATAAAATTTCTTTTTATAGAAAATGTTCGACAAAATTTCTTTTTATAGAAAATTTTCGATAAAATTTCTTTTTATAGAAAATTTTCGATAAAATTTCTTTTTTTAGAAAATTGTTGATAAATTTTCTTTTTATAGATAATTTTCGATAAAATTTTAGTTATAGAAAATTTTTGACAAAATTTTAGTTATAAAAAATTTTTGTTATAGAAAGTTTTAGTTATAAAAAATTTTTGTTATAGAAAAATTTCAATAAAATTTTTGTTATAGAGTTTTTGATAAAATTTTTGTTATAGAAAATTTTCGATTAAAATTTTTTTATAGAAAATTGTCGATAAAAATTTTTTATGGAAAATTTTCGATAAAATTTTTTTTACAGTAAATTTTCGATAAAATTTTTTTTATAGAAAATTTTCTATAAAATGTTTTTTATAGAAAATTTATTTTTAAAGAAAATTTTCCTAAAATTTCTTTTTATAGAAAATTTTTTATAAAATTTCTTTTTATAGACAATTTTCCATTAAATTTCTTTTTATAGAAAATTTTCCATAAAATTTCTTTTTATAGAAAATTGGCCATAATATTTCTTTTTATAGAAAATTGGCCATAAAATTTCTTTTTATAGAAATTTTTTCATAGTTTCTTTTAATAGAAATATTTTTAATAAAATTTCTTTTTAAAGAAAATTCGCGATAAAATTTCTTTTTGTAGAAAATTGGCGATTAAGTTTCTTTTTTTATAAAAAATTCCCGATAAAATGTCTTTTTATAGAAAATTCGCGACACAATTTCTTTTTGTAGAAAATTCTACATAAAATTTATTTTTATGGAAAATTGGCGATAAAATTTATTTTTGTAGAAAATTCCTCTAAAATTTATTTTTATAGAAAATTAGCGATAAAATTTCTTTTTATAGAAAATTCACTATAAAATTTCTTTTAATAGAAAATTAAAATTTTCTTTTATAGAAAATTCGCGATAAAATTTCTTTTTGTAGGAAATTTTCGATAAAAAGCAATAAGATCTCTCCTTTTTGAAAATTTGCGATAAAATTTCTTTTTATAGAAAATTTGCGATAAAATTTCCTTTTATAGAAAATTCGCGATAAATTTTTTTTTTACAGAAAATTTGCGATAAAATTTCTTTTTATTAAAAATTCGCGATAAAATTTCTTTTTATTAAAAATTCCAGATAAAGTTTCCTTTTATAGAAAATTTGCGATAAAATTTCTTTTTATAGAAAATTTTTGATAAAATTTCTTTTTATAGGAAATTCGCGATAAAATTTCTTTTTATAGAAAATTCACGATAAAACTTCTTTTTATAGAAAAATTTCGATAAAACTTCTTTTTGTAGAAAATTTGCGATAAAATTTCTTTTTATAGAAAATTCGCGATAATATTTCTTTTTGTAGGAAATTTTCGACAAAAAGCAATAAGATCTCCCCTTTTTGAAAATTTGCGATAAAATTTCTTTTTATTGAAAATTCGCGATTAAATTTCTTTTTATAGAAAATTCGCGATAAAATTTCTTCTTGTAGAGAATTTACGATAAAATTTATTTTCTTTAAAAAGTTTTCGATAAATTTCATTTTATGAACAATTTCCGTTAAATTATATTTTTATAGAAATTTGTCGTTAAATTTTGTTTATTTAACGAACGTTAAATTTTCTTTTTATAAAAAATTTTTTGTTAAATTTTCATTTTATAGAAAATTTTCTGGCAACACTCTATAAAAGAAAGGAATAAAGAATTCATGTGTTTTGTAAAATTTAAATTCAAAACCATTCACAGTCAAAAGAGACTGATAAATATTGAAAATGCAGGTCACGTCGGTCTAAAGAAAGTGGAGACGCTTTTATCAAAAGTACAATAAAATAAACTAGAAATGAAAACAGCAACAACAATAAAAAATGTATACAAAATAAGAAGAAAAATACAGGATATAAGACTACAAATTTCATGTATATCGACTTTAAACTTGCACTTACATTTATACTCTCTAACAACACACACACACATGTGCTCATATACATGTAAAAACTTAAATACACACACATTTACATAGACAAAGAGTTTGTCTGCTTAAATACAATTGTATGGATTACTTTTAGTTTAGTGTTTAGTAAATACTGTTATTTACAATTTTGTGTATGTATGATACGTATGTATGTATGTGTGTGTAAATTTCTTTACCATTGCTTACATATTGATTTAGTATGTATTTCCGTTTCCTTTTTAGATGAATTATTTGAAATGTGGTTGTTGTATATTTGAGTGTATGAATTGCATTTGTATTGAACCAGTCCTAACTGTTATGTGTATTTCTTAGTTTTTATTTTTTTTTATTGACTTTATTTTTCCATTTTATTTTTAAATACATTTATTTGTTGTCTTATGTTTAAAATAATATTTTGAATATTCATACTTTATGGAAAATCCTTTTTTTTTTATATTTTTGTATTTTTGTTATTGCACAAATATTTTTGAAAAGTACTTATGCTCTTAAGAGCATGTTATAAATAATGGATTTTTAACTAAATGCAAATGAGATGTGTGTACATGAAAATATTTTGAGATTTTTGTAAAAACATATTTAAACTAAAATATGCATTTTCTTTTGGAAATGAAAGGACTGTTGAATAAAGAAATCTATTAATGGCATCTGTAATATGAGAGAGAGAAAAATTTAAATATATGTATTTTTTTTTTTTTTTCATATACATAGATAAAAATAATTATAATTTTTTTAATTCTAAGCAAAACTTTATCTTATTTTGATGGTTTTATTTTAAGGGAATAAAATGTTAATGCTCAAAGGGAGCTAAATAGTAGCAAATCTTATCTGATATTATTCTTTTTTATAGCAGCACTACAGTGTCTATAGTATCCTTATAGCAACCGTTTTTAGCTTCAGTACTTCCTTATGCTTGTGATGTGTGGCGTATAATTAATGTTTAATAAACATAGTAATCATACACCAAAGAGAGTATGTTTATAAAATAATCCTTGTCCTTATGTACACATAGTGGTTCCAAGAAGATTTCTTTTTTAATAATTCTGTAACTTTTGAACCGCTGAAGACATCGCAATAAAATTTCACATGGTCTGAGAGGTATTTTCGAATATACTTTCCGTATAAATGTATGAAAAATAGCTTATTCTGGCTAGAGGAAGCCTACTATCTATTAGGTTTTAAGCAAAAGTATAAATATTTTTGAAGTATTTGGTATCTAAGAAAATGCTAAAATATGGAGATTGATAATTTATAAAAAAAAATTAGTGGAAAGTAATTTTTTCGCAGAATTTCTCCAAGACTTAAAATTTAGCATTTTTGTGGTTCTTCTTAAAAAATAAAGTTAATATTAAAACTTTAATAAAATTTAAACGAATAGAGATATTTTATTGAAATTTCTGCATAATATGTTCTGCATAATATTAACTTAGAACATTAAAAAAATCTCCCACTTTTTGACATGAAAATATCCAAAATCCAAATCCATATAAAACATGTTTAAAAAATTGATTTGGTCGTTATAAGGAGCGTCCGACATAAAATACTTTACGGGTGTTTTCCTTACATATGGAGATATATAATTAAAATAATTTTAAATCGATCCCTATACAATTTGAGAACTTAACAAAAAGAATTAAACAAAATTGACAAAGTTTGGTTAAGGCTTGTGGACAGACTTTGCCTAAAGCTCCTCCGATTAACCTTAGACGCTTTTGGCTTAAAATTTCTTTTGAAAATATTAAAGAAAAATTAAAATCCAAAATAAAAAAATTTAGATTCTATCAGCGAATAAATATTGACAACTTTTCGAAAAAAAAAAAAATAAATTCTTTTTAAATTTAAACTTCAGATTTATATACTTTTTTAGCTAATTTATATGATTCTTGCAGCAATATTATTGTGAATTTTGTAAGGAATCTGGCAATTATTAAAAAAAATAATTTAGGGACAATACTAAGACCTCCAAGTTAAAAAAAAAAAAAAACTAAAAAAGAAAAATGTATTTCGAGCTGAATATCTCTTAAACATATCTTTGAAGAGATTTTCAAGGACTATCAGTATGTAATTTTTTTCTCTCATATCATAAATTAATTTTTGACGATTTTAAAAAAAATTACGATATGTTCAACTTTGAAGGGCACACACTACCCCCTGACCCGCTAGAAAACTGAGATATTTATATAAAGTATTATAAAGAATGTCCACTAATATTAGGTACATTTTGCAGATTTGAAAGTAAGTCAAAAATTTTCTTAAGTAACATATATAGTAAATATACTATATATATATATATATATATATATATATATATATATATATATATATATATATATATATATATATATATATATATATATATATATATATATATATATATATATATATATATATATATATATATATATATATATATATATTTCTGAAAGATAACTAAACACAAATTATTCTAAAAGAAAAAAAGTTTTTAAGAATTAATTTTTGCGAGAACCAGGGTTTCCCAAATTTAACCTATTTTTTCAACTAATTTCGAATTTTCTGCTTAATTTCTCAAATCGCAAAGCTGGAATCTAAAAAAAGTTATACTTTTTATTTAGTCTAAAGTGTTTTAATTTTTTTCGCAATAAAAATTTTTGTTCACCGTTATTGGTTGGAAAGATATAGCAAAAAAAAGTAAAAAATCACATTTTTGTAAATTTTTTAAAGTTTTTTGGGAATTGCGGGTTTTTTGTAGACAAATCTAAAAAAGTGAATAGCGCTTTGAATTAAGCATCAAAAAATCTACTTACGTGTGAAATTTCATTCAAAAATATTTACGAACAAGAATTTTATTGCATAGTTAAAAATTAAAAATATGCAAAAAAATCACAAATCCATCCTTTCCCAGTGTTTTTTGCAAAAAGTCTTTAATAAATTTTTATATCGTAAAATTTTGTATACATATTTGAAAATGTATACATATTTGAAATTTTTGCGATCAACTAGTACCTTATAGAGCTGTCTAAATATGGGCATAATGTCATATTCGATTTCTAATTAATATACCAGTACCATCATTTGTTTTACCATCCGGATGATTTGTAAAATAGAATGAATAACCTGTAATATATAAATTGTATCTATTTGTGAGTTGGGTCTCTGAGACTAACATCACATCAATATTTTGCTGTTTCAAGAAGTATGATATTTACGACTTATATTAGTTAAAACCATTTGCATTCAAAAGCATAACTCATTTTTTCGTTAAGAGGATTTGAATCATTTGGTTCTACGCTCTTAAAAGCTCTTGTATTGTGTTCTGCATGGATGACATAATGTTGGTCATATTTTGGTTTAGATAGGTAACTGTTTGCGTAAGAGTTTGCATTAAAGTTTCTAACCCTTCCGAATTTCGGGAGACATTAGGTTATTGGAAACTCGTTCTTAAAACATTGGCATAGGAGATATTTCCAGGATTGCCTATACTCGATTGGTCAGTTTTTAAATTTGGCTTAACTGAAACCATACTCTCATTACTCAACAACGAAAATATTAAATAACGTATATCTTAGGAACTACTACAGCAAAAGTTTTAAACATATGTAAGAATAACTTTATCCTGGGTAGGACCAGGGAAAATTGTACCCCAATTAAAAACAAGTATTTTAAATGGTTATCTATAGAACTATATAAAGAAAATAAATATTTTCGCATATCTGAAAGTTGTAAACATTTTTAAAAATAATTTTCATATCATATTTTGAAAAGGGCGGACAGGTCAAAGAAGAGTATTAGCTCCCATATAAAGTAAATATTAGTTCTAGCTTCAAAAAGGGTAGCGGAATAAACTAATGTCTTATATCAAAGAAATATTTAAGCCAAATTTCATCCCTTTTGGTAGCCCACCCTAAGCCTTATCCTGCTTTCAACAGACAGACAGACAAACTGAATTCAAACCAAATAACCCCTACACCCACCATCAGAAAGATAAAAGATAAATTGATTTTGTCACTTCGTGTAAAACATATCGAAAAAATCATTTAAGACCCCATAAAGTATATATTTTCTGGATTCTGATAAGAGTCTGAATCGTTCTAGTAATATTCGACCGACCGTCTGTCTGCCCGTCTATTAAAAGCTGAATAGGGCTCAAAGGGAACAATCTAAGTTGATGAAATTTGGCTCAAATATTTATCATATATAAGGATTGTTTTGTATTGAAAATGGGCAAATTCGATTAATAAACAAAAAAAGGATTTCAAGAGAAAGCTAAGTGCACCAAACTTGCTTATCTCCATAAACTTCCAAACTGGAACCCATATTTGTTTGGAAGATTGTTATGGATTTTACTGTTAACGATTAAGCTATGTTCTTCTATCTGTCTGTTGAAATCACGATAGATCTGGTGGGGGTTTCCTTAAGGGAACAAAAATCATCTCAATTAATCCTCTTCGTTATGGTTGGTTTATTATTAAAAATGGTCAAAATCGATTCATAACTACTAGGAAAATGAATGTACCCCATAACTCTAGTTAACATTTATCAGGCCATAATTCTCAACATAAGCATGTAGGGTAACGAAATTTCCTACAAAGATCAATATAAAATTAAAAACCAAAATTAGGCGTAATTACTCCACTTTACCACCCTCCTTTCATATAAGATGAAGTTTTAAAGAGATCGCAGATTGTCGATTTAATAGATAACATCCTTAATTGTTTTTATATTTATTTAAGTTTAAATAAAACAGAACGTGTTCTTAAGCAATATCATCTCTTAACAGTCTATATATTTTGAAAGAAAAAATTCTATTTATGGCTACCATCTAATTTTATATTTTTATAAATATATGCATATCAATTCATTCTTATTTATACAATATTGTCTACAATTTTAACTGACGAACAAAAAATTATCATATCGACCTAAAAGGAGAAACGTGCAAAATATTTAATTTATTTTCCTTTAAAAGCTTAATAAAATAATAAATTTAGGACATATCTCCCTTCATGTGTAAAATAAATTAATGCTAAAAATAGTATAACAATTTCATAAAAATAAAAAAACAAATCACAAAAAGAACACCCACTTATCAGCAACAAAAACAAGCACTACTCTAAATCTAAATTAAGTATGTTAAGGCATAAAAGAAGAACAAAAACAAAAAAGGTAAAAAACGTCCTTGTCATTTATGAATATTTATAAGAAATTGTTAATTTATTTGCATAACAAAAAAAAAGAAATATGTTTAACAACATTTTAAGCAAAATAAAAAAAAAAAAGAACTTATTTACCAGAACAAATAGTTAACAAGAAAAAAATCGGTAGGAAAACAACTGCTGGGTGGTAAAATATATAAAAATAAAAAACTAAATTCATAAATTTTATATTTCTGGCACATAAAAATCAACCTTAAATGTGGTTGCCATAACCAAAACAGTTATGTGGAATATATGTGTTAAATTTTCAATATTTTTGTTGCTGTATGCCTCTTACTCATACGCCACCATATGATTGACATTACACTTGGTAGTCTGCTGTTGCATACTTCTGGCTGTTAGCCTAGTTTTATGCAGCAGTTTATTTTCTTTTTTTATATTTTTTTATGATTATTGTCATAGTTCGTGCTGCGCTGTAAGCTGATTGTTACACTAAAACTTTAATTATTCAGCATTTTGTGGCGGCTGATATTTAAATATCAAGAGTTTTTGTAGGAGCTGAAAAAAAGAGGCCGTTTTAAGGGGCTGTGATGTTAAAATAAGTACAAGTTTACAATTTGTTTGTTGTCTCTGTAAATTTTCTGCATAGTTTAAAAATTGGAGCAGTTTTAACTTTTTTCAGTTTTCTTTTTTTGCTCTGTTTTTTTTTTTTTTTTTTTCTTTTTTTTTCACTGCGTGTATATGAATTAATTTTGCATATTGTTTTCATACTCTATGTTTTGTTTTCTCTGTATGTCTTCAATTCTTTCCTCTCTGCTTTGTTAAAGGTATTTTTTTTATATTTAACTAGTTGAGGTTTTTATTTTCGTACTTTTGCATATCTATCATACCTGTAATGATGAGTTTGTTTGTGTCTATGTTTGTTGCTAGTACTTGTACTGTTGTCTTTTTATATCCACTTTCATCGTTTTTCTGCATATTTTTATTTGTAAAACATTAATTATGCAGTGTTAAAGTTTTACAACTGCTCATGTAGTTAAACGCAAATTTGGTTGTCTTTTTTAATACATACATATGCGAAAACATGCGCCAGAATTGCTTTAAAATATACATTAATTCTCCCTTTTAAAATGAATCATATGTTATAATATATTTCCAAAAAAAACTTAATTAATAAGAATATTTGTAGAAGAACATAAAAATATTTTCTTACATTTGAAACCTTCAAATCAAACAAGGCAAATGCTAAAGACACAACACTTTAGTAGCCACTAAAAAATAGCTGAAAGTCTTTCCTATTAAAACCCTAAATTTCATTTAAATACAAATAATACTTCAAAATTTATAATCATTTTCCCTCAATCATCTAATGCTTAATATTTAATTAACAATTAATATTAATCATACGTCATCCTAAACAAAAATAGAAAATTAATCATACGCCTTAAATAACATATTTCTTTTTATTTTCCTTAATAAAATTTCAACACATTTTAATTCTTTTTAACAAAAAAAATCCTCAAAACCTTTATAAACATCATCCACCTTTAGCGAAAGTTTTTCTGCATATTTTAGAATATTTCACAAAAAGCATTCCTTTTTCATTTCAACTTAGACAATTTTTATGCTGACTGTTGACGGTTTTAAAATTGAAAACTTCTTGTATAAATAATTTTCTTCTAAGCACCAACAGTAGAGGAAATGAAAATTATGCAACAACTTTTCTAGTAGCATTTCACTTTTAAAATGCAAAAGAATGAAACCTGAAATTAGTAAAAGTAGAATGCTAAAGCAAAAAAAATGTCAGAGCATTTATAACAAAATGAAATGTTTTTCTCTAAGTTGACTAAAAACTTTTGCATCAAATGTATAGAGAAATTTATTTAATGCTTTCTGTTAAGTAGTTTTTTAGAAAAAAAAAGTTGTGGTTTTATTTAAGAAATAAAATTTAAAACTTAGTGTTTGTTTTCTAAAATAAGATTAACGTAGAAAAAAAAAAACTATTTTGAAGACTTGTTTAATATTAAATAGCAATAAGATGGAAAATACTTTAAAGAAATTTTCTATAAAAAATTATTTTTTGTAGAAATTTTATTTTTTATTTTTTTTTTTTTTTTTGCCAAACGATTTTTTATAGAAAATTTTTCGTCCCAAACTATTTCCTATAGAATTTTTTTTATCTCAAATGACTATTTCCTATAAAAAATTATTTGTCTCAAACTTCTTTCTATAGAAAATTTTTTGTTCCAAACCATGATCTATAGAAAATTTTTTGTCCCTAACTTTTCTATAGAAAACTTTTTGTCCCAAACTATTTTCCATAGAAAAAATGATTTTCTATAGAAAATTCTTTAGCCTAGAAAAGAACTAGAACTGAATTAGAATTTAGCTAGAACTAAACTAGAACTGAACTTGAACTGAAGTAGAACTGAACTAGAACTGAACTAGAACTGAACTAGAACTGAACTGGAACTGAACTAGAACTGAACTAGAACTGAACTAGAACTGAACTAGAACTGAACTAGAACTGAACTAGAACTGAACTAGAACTGAACTAGAACTGAACTAGAACTGAACTAGAACTGAACTAGAACTGAACTAAAACTAAACTAGAACTGAACTATTTCTATACGGGAAATTTTTTGACCCAAATAATTTTCTTTATAGAAAATTTCTTGTCCCAAACTATTTTCTATAGAAATTGTTATATCCCAAATTATTTTCTATAATTTTTGGTCCCAAATAATTTTCTAAAAAAATCTTTTGTCCCATATTATTTCCTATAAAAATTTTTTGTTCCAAACTATTTCCTATACAAAATGTTCCAATGGAACATTTTTTTCCCGAACTATTTTCTACAGATAACTACTTGTTCCGAACTATCTATAGATATCTTTTGGTCCCAAATGATTTTCTATTGACTTTTTGTCCCAAATCATTTTTTATAAAAAAAAAAAAAAAAAAAATTCTTTGTTCCAAATGATTTTCTATAAAAAAATTTTCGTCCCAAATGATTTTCTATAGAAAACGTTCTGTCCCAAAAGATTTTCGAAAGAAAAATTTTTGTGTCCAAAATGATTTTCTATAGAGAATTTTTTTTCCCAAATGATTTTCAATAAAAAAATTTTTGTCCTAAATGATTTTCAATAGAACATTTTTTGATCCAAATCTTTTTCTATAGAAAATTTTTTGTCACAAATCATTTTCTACAAAAAATTGATATTCTATAAAAAATTATTTGTCTCAAATGATTATCTATAGAAAAATTTTTGGTCCCAAATGATTTTCTATAGAAAACCTTTTGTCCCTTTTCTATAGACAATTTTTTGTCCCGAACGATTGTCTATAGACATTTTTGTCCCAAATAATTTTCTATAGAAAAGTTTTTGTCCCAAATGATTTTCTATAGAAAACTTTTTGTCTCAAATGATTTTCTATAGAAAACTTTTTGTCCCAAATGATTTTCTATAGAAAATTTTTTGTCCCAAATGATTTTCTATAGAAACCTTTTTGTCCCGAACGATTTTCTATAGAAAATTTTTTGTCCCAAATGATTTTCTATAGAAAAATATTTGTCCCAAATGATTTACATATATAAAATTTTTTTTGTCACAAAATGTTTTCTATTGAAGATTGTTTGTCACCAAATATATTCTATTGAAAATTTTTTTGTCACAAAATGTTTTCTATAGAAAATTTTTTGTCAGAAATGATTTTCTATAGAAAATTGTTTGTCACAAATAATTTTCTACAGAAAGGTTTTTGTCACAAATTTTTTTCCATAGAAAATTTTTCGTCTCAAATAGTTTTCTATAGACAATATTTCGTCTCAAATTGTTCTCAAAGGAAAGCTTATTTTTCTATGAAAATGTTTTCATCCCAATTGTTTGTCTTCTTCTATAGAAAACTTTTTGTCCCGAAAGATTTTCTATAGAAAACTTTTTGTTCCAAATGATTTTCTATAGAAAACTTTTTGCCCCGAACGATTTTCTATAGAAAAATTTTTGTCCCAAATGATTTATATAAAATTTTTTTTGTCACAAAATGTTTTCTATAGAAAATTGTTTGTCACCAAATATATTCTATTGAAAATTTTTTGTCACAAAATGTTTTCTATTGAAAATTTTTTGTCACAAATGATTTTCTATAGAAAATTGTTTGTCACAAATAATTTTCTACAGAAAAGTTTTTGTCACAAATTTTTTTTCCATAGAAAATTTTTCGTCTCAAATAGTTTTCTATAGACAATATTTCGTCTCAAATTGTTCTCTAAGGAAAGCTTATTTTTCTATGAAAAAGTTTTCATCCCAATTGTTTGTCTCTTGAACATATTTTTGTCCAGAATGGTTATTGATCTAAAGTATTTTCTGTATAACATTTCTTTGCCCGAACTATTTTCAACAAACATTTTCTATTCTGTTTATTGATTTTTTTTTTTTTATAACAGAAACTATTTTCTATAAAGTTCATTTTATCTCAAACTACTTTTTATAGAAATCTTTTATAGCCACCATTTATTGTTTCCCTTGCTACCATTTAAAACACCTTTTAGATTTTCATCAATTGATAAAAATAAATGTGTTTAAATTTGTTGTCCCAGCCATTCTTTTGACAGTTGCCTAATTGTGGCTTAAAAATTATACTCGTTACAAAAAAAAATAATAATAACGTCCCCTGCCGCCATCATTTAATGTAATGGGTGTCCAAAAAGAAAATAATGTGTAACACTTAATTTTAGTTCACATACACACAAAGTTAAAAATCTTTTATACATTTTCCTTTTTTTTTTTTTTTTCTTCCTTTCTCTTTTACAACATTTTTTACACATTTCCAACATATTCATTTGTGTTTTCTTTTTTTTTTACTTTCGTTTTGGCACAAACACACACTAAATTGCATCCTGTTATCATAACAGCAACACCAACAAAGAGGGCAAACCATTACACAGACACCATTAACACGAACTCATGAGAATTGTTGTAATGGGTGTAAATGAGTTTGTTAGTAAGTAAATGCGTTTGTAACGGTACATTTGTATATTTAGCATTTGTTTATGTGTGTATGTGTTTGTTATTCTGATCTCATGTTTGGGTGTCAGTTTTGAGTAAAAGAATAAAAATAAAAAAACTGAGCCTTAAGCATGTTTTCCCTTCTTTCATTTTCTTTTATTTATCTTACTTTTTTACGTAGACAAACATACTCATATTCATACAAACACACATACATTAGAACACAACATACTCAACTCGACCATATTCATATAGAGAGAGACATAAAAAACAAAACACATTAACACTTATACATACACTTATATATATATTTGTTTGTATACATTCAAATGCAGACTTTTAAACAAACATTCAACCATGAAAGGGAGAAAGACTGAAAAGTTACATAAAATTATTTCAAATATCTCAAAAAATTTTCCTCGTTTCCCAATTTTATAAAAAAAAAATTAATTAAATTTCTCCGTTATAGTCCAACGTGTTCAATCAGAGAGACGTTAATATGTTGCCTTGAATACCTATATAAAACAAAAAATTATTTTAAATTTCTTTTGCGTTGATCCTCGCTAATTATTTATACATATCTGTTAAAGTTTATTGTTTTATATGTTTTATACTGTTGTTTGGCGTTAGTTTTGATAAAAACAAAAACAACAATTTACACATAAAAAACAGCAAACATTTAAAAAATACTTTAGTTTAACTTTTTCATTTTTATTTTAATTTTCTTGTAAATAATGGTAAAAATTTTAACCACTAATGATAAGAATTTTATGCAAGCAGAAGAAGAATTATAATTTCATACACTTAGGACAAAACGGAAACGGATATGACACCATTTTAGGGTAAAACTTTGTAAACGACTGCCATGACAAATAATTAACATTAGGACAAATGAGAGAAAGTTTTAACATATTTTGCAAAAGAAAAAAAAAAATAATAAACATTTCAAAGGAAATATCTTTTAAAGGGAATTTTTAAAAAAAAAATAATTTTCCAAAAATTTTCTATAGAAAATAATCTGACACAATTTTTTTTTTTAATTTGTCAGAAAATTTTTTCTTTAGAAAATAATTTGGGACAAAAAGTTTTCTAAAGAAAATCATTTGGGACACAACATTTTCTATAGAAAATCATTTGGGACAAAAAATTGTCTATAGAAAATCATTTGGGATCATTAGAACATTTTTTTGAACCAAAAAATGTTCTATAGAAAATCATTTGGGGCCAAAAAATGTTCTATAGAAAATCATTTGGGACCAAAAAATGTTCTATAAAAAATCATTTGGGACCAAAAAATGTTCTATAAAAATCATTTGGGACCAAAAAATGTTCTGTAGAAAATCATTTGATACCAAAAGTTTTCTATAGAAAATCATTTGGGACCAACAAATTTTCTATAGAAAATCATTTGGGACCAACAAATTTTCTATAGAAAATCATTTGGGACAATAAATTTTCTATAGAAAATCATTTCAGACCAAAAAATTGTCTATAGAAAAACATTTAGGACAAAAATTTTCTATAGAAAATCATTTGGGACCAAACAATTATCTATAGAAAATAGTTTGGGGCAAAAAGAATTTACAGAAAATCATTTGGGACAAAATATTTTTCTATAGAAAATTATTTGGGACAAAAAATTTTCAATAGAAAATCATTTGGGACAAAATTTTTTCTACAGATAATCATTTGGGACAATAAATTTTCTATAGAAAATAATTTGAGACAAACAAATTTTCTATAGAAAATAATTTAAGACAAACAAATTTTCTATAGAAAATAATTTGAGACAAAGTAATTTTCTATAGAAAATAATTTGAGACAAACTAATTTTCTATAGAAAATCATTTGGGACCAAACAATTATCTATAGAAAATAGTTTGGGGTAAAAAATTTTCTATAGAAAAAGTTAGATCATTAGAGTCATTAGAATAATTTTTGGTCCCAAAAATTTTCAATAGAAAATCATTTGTGACCAAAAAATGTTCTATAGAAAATCATTTGGGACCAAACAATTTTCTATAGAAAATCATTTGGGACCAAAAACTTTTCTATATAAAATCGTTTGGATCCAAAAACTTTTCTATAGAAAATCATTTGGGACCAAAAAATTTTCTATAGAAAATCATTTGAGATAAAAAAATTTTCTTAGAAAATCATTTGAGACGAAAAAATTTTCTATAGAAAATCATTTGATATAAAGAATTTTCTATAGAAAATCAGTTGAGACATAAAAAATTTCTATAGAAAATCATTTGAGACAAAAAAAATTTCTATAGAAAATCATTTGAGATAAAAATATTTTCTATAGAAAAACTGATACAAAGAGTTTTCAATAGAAAATCATTTGGGACCAAAAAAATTTGCTATAGAAAATCATTTGATACAAAGAATTTTCTATAGAAAATCATTTGGTACACAAAATTTTCTATAGAAAATCATTTTGGACAAACATTTTTCTATAGAAATCATTTTTATAGAAGATAATTTGGGGAAAATTATTCAATAGAAAATTTAATAAGATTTTCTTAGAATATTTTTCTGTAGATAATTTTTATTTCTTAATTGAATTTTTTGTAGAAAATATTTCATTTTTATAGAAAATTCTTTCATTTGAATAAAGTTTTCTATTGAAAATTCGTTCATCTTTAAAACTTGTTTTTTTTTTTTGTATTATTACAAGTCGTACATGTAACCATTTTTAATCACCATAATTACAAAATGTCATCTTAGTGCATTTAAAATCAACATTTTTGTTGGACAAAACCCAGATAACAACTTATTTCCATTTACATTTATCTTATTACAGAAATTAAAATGCGAAAAAAATTTCTTATATTATTCTGAGAAGGAAAAAAATTTAGTAAAATAATAAAAATATTTTTCTACTTTCTACAAATTTCAAACCATAAAAATATTTAATAAGAGCTACGACTGCAGCAACTCAACATAAAAATGTATAACTGGAAAAAACATATAAAAACTAAAAAATACATCCTTTACAGAAATAACAAGGAAAAAACTTTTTCTTACTAAAATATGTAATTCTTATCTCTAAGCTAAATAAAATACAAAAAAGAACTTAAGTGTAATGCATATTTTTACACAGTATGCAAGCAGCTCAACCAGTATTCTATTTTGAGTTTTAACTTCCTGCTATTGTCTGTCTTTTCTTTACTCTCCCCCTTTTTCGTAATCTCTATATTCTACTAACCAACGGCCATTTCATCACAATTACAATCTTTCTTTTTAGAATAAAAGTACCAGCATGAAACATTTCTTGGCCAAAGTGAAAATTCCAGAAATTACATAGGAATATAAAAAGAAATCTTCTTGAATAAAAGAAAACAAAACGTAAAATAAGTTTTAGTAGTCAAAACTACTTTCTACAGCAAATACTTCATCGTTCTTCATTCGTATCTTTGGCCAGATATAATGCCAACATTTGTTATTAACACTTTTTATATTCATATAATCCTTGAAGTATGCTACGAAATATATATAATATAGCTATAACTATAAAAAAGTTGTAAAGCAACAACAACAACTACTAATACTAAACAAAAAGTAAAAAAGTTAAAGTTTTACGCTTGTGCTTATCCTGGTCAGTTTCCGTTATGCCATTGCAACTACTTCTTAACACTCACACTTACACACACACATAAAAACAATGTACATCTACTATTGCAGTTTTTTTTTTTTTAACTATGATGATTGCAGGCGAAAAGTTTTTAGTTCCAAATGGCGTTAATCTTCTAAAATGATGCATTAGCCCAAGAAAGAAAATTTTGTACAGGAGATGATGACATACAGAGTAGAAACAGGAAAAAAAAAGTTTTTTTTATTTATTTATTTTCTTAAGAAAAGTATCATCAGGCTGTGTTATATCCTGTTGACAAACGGAACATCAACAATATGAAGAAAATTATTCTTAACATTATTTCTTTTAAGTACTAAAAGTATATCCTTCTTAAGTAAGTTTTTCTGTTAAGAAAGCTTAATTAAGGACATGAATATTCAACAGAGCATAGAAAAGTACAATAATTAAGTAATGAAGGAGGATTTTTTTTTTAATTAATGCACTAAAAATATATACCTTCATGTTCAATTTTTAAAAAACTTTGATGAAAACTTTAAGTAAAGACTTGGCCTAGAGAGACTCTTACTACTCCTTTTGAGAAATTAAAATATATGTTGAAAAAGCTCCAGTGTCTTCTGTATAAAAATCACCTTAACCCATTTTGGACCACTTCCCGATTCCGTTAAGATAACTTTACGAAATTTGACACAACCCAGCAGGCCATGTCTTGTAGAAAATAATGACGATGTCTTGATGATTTGTCACAGTCTTCGATGACACATGTACGACATCTCCGAACAAACATTGGTGACATTTTCGAACAAAGGGCACTTAAGTCATCAACGATAACCTGAGCGACAGTGTCATGTATATTTTCGTCAACCATTTTAAGAAAAATAAATGAAAAAAAAGTTGGGTTCCGCCGAGATTTGAACCCAGGCCACCAATTTCTCTCTTCCTTATTAAATAGTCAAGCGCACTTACCACTTCAGCTACATCATTCTCTACTTTTTAATGGTTTTATTAATGCTTTTATTTATCTGATAGGTATTGATGACATTGTCATGCAGCATGTCGTGTGTTTGGTTTAACTCACGCCATTCTCGCTGGACATTTTATTCATGTTGTTACCGAACTAGATATGTACGACAATTCAGTATATTTTGTTATTGAAGTCGCCGAAAATGGGGTAAGATGGCAATATAGGTGACTTTTAGTCAAACTTGTCCTCTACATGCATTTTCTTGACGACACATTTCGGCGACATCATCGATGAAAGTGTCGTTAATGGACATGTGGCCTGCTGGGAAAGTGTGTTTCAGTAATTGTGATAACAAATTCAAAAGATTTTAAAACTTTAGGCTCTGGAAAAATTCACAAATTGTACCGTTTTCAAACCAGAAAGTTTTTCTAAACAATATTTTGAACATTTTTTATAGTTTTTTATCCCTAGAATGGACCAATAACATAAAAATATTTTTTCGGAAAGAATATTAAAAAAATATCGTCCAAATGATCATTGATGCGTTTTCAACATTAAGCTTCCGATTTATAAAAAAACTTAATTTAATAACAATTATAACAAGCGCGAATATTCGGCCCGGCCGAATCTATATACCCACCATCAACTTTTTCAAATTTTGCGTTATATGGGAGGGGGGGGGTAAAGTGGGCGGACCACGCCCATTTTTTGTTTCCGAGTTTACATTGGTCCTTGAACTATTTGAACACAATTTCGTTGATTTTCACCTTATGTAGGAGGTGGGCAGTAAAGTGGGCGGACCACGCCCATTTTCAGCTTCCGAGTTTATATCGATCCCCGAACTATACGTACAAAATTTCGTTGTCGTACATGCTTTTGTTGAAGAAATATCAGCAGAAAAGTATAAAACGGACACCCTGTGTTTCTAGTTTTTACCCCATAACTTTTTTGTTTATTAACCGATTTTGCCCATTTTCAATCCCAAACAAGCAAATATTTGTGCCAAATTTCGTCCCCGTTCGAGCCCTATCCTGCTTTCAACAGACGGACAGACGGACGGACATAGCTAGATCGACTCAGAATCAAACCAGGACCCAGAAAATATATACTTTGTAGGGTCTTAGATGATTCCTTCGACATGTTACACACGGAATGACAAAATCAATATACCCCTCATCTTTTTGATGGTAGGTATAAAAATAATACGAGAGAAAATGAAATTGAAAAAAGATTCGGCTGTGCCGAATCTTTGATACCCTTCACCATATTACCATCTTACTATCTTATCGACATCATATTACCATATTACCGACAAATAATAAAATTTTCGCCTTAACGTATGCTTTCATATTTTCACATATATAAATCTAAATTTTTTTCAAACTACGAAAATTTGAATATGAAAAAAAAAACAATCATAGCAGGCTTTGCTTTTAAAAAATAAACAACAACAATTCCATATTTATTTATTTTTTTATGTGTGTATATACAAACTGACTGCATATACAAAGAACAACAACAACACTGTTATTCATTATATTACTTCTGTTGCTAACTAAACTACTGTCTTATAGGCAAAAACGTCACTAATAGTCATTACAATGCTTAATATACATGTTTGTGTATGTATTTATGTATATTCCCAGCAAAAAACGATGAAGTTCTTCATAAAAAAGAACATTTTCACAACTTCAAAAGTGGAACAATGCACATATTTTAAACTTTTTTGGAAGTTCTTAATAATTACTTCCAAAAAAGTGAAAATAAATTAATTTTTTGCGGGAAAAAGTGGTAATAACTTCTAACAAAATTCCAATTTTACAAATTTTAATGCATTTTTGTTATTATTTAATAGGGCAAAAACAGAATTTTTATTTAAAAATTTTATAAACATAGTTTTAAGAGAAGTGCTTCAAAAGCAATGAACAAGAAGTATAAAAGAAGAACATCCTACCAATGCCAACCATGGGTTAAAAAAAGAACTTCTGCAGCTCTTTTTCACCACTAAGTACTTCCTTCCAATGACAACACAATGTTAAAATCATGACTTTTTCAGTTCTTTTTTTGCTGGGTTCTTAACAGATATGTTTTAGTTTTAAAAAATAAACAGCAACAATTCCATATCTATTTTTGTACAGACTGCATATACAAAGAACAACAACAACACTGTTATTCATTATTTATTTATTTATTTACAAATTTAGATAATACATAGATGTAAAACTAAATATATTTATAAGCTATAGCATCACGGCCTTCAGCTAGTTTAATATTAGGTAATTCAAAAAATTAAAATTATAAAAGTTAATTTCTTACTTCATTATATATTATTATACATATTAATATTTTTTAAAAACTGGATTAAGATGTTAATGGATTGATATGTGGGGGAAGTTAATGTGGAAATAGGATCAGTTCCCGAGAAAAATTGTCTTCTTTTACTATCATATTTAGTGCACTCTGATAGTAGATGTGGTAGATCAAGGTAATGTCTATTGTCGCATTGACATATTGGAGGGTTTACTTTAGAAATGATATGACTATGAGTTAGCTTAGCATGCCCTAGTCTGAGTCTGAAAAATTTTATCAAATCCATACGGTTAATTAAGTGTATATCATGAGGCCAAGAATATATGTTGTTTTTATTAGGGTTGACTGATTTGTACCAGTTATTAGAACTGATCCAAAAATCATGAATTGAACTGTAAAATCGTCGATTAGTCATTCTTTTGATATCATTAAAATTAAGGTTAGTTGTCTTCGTTAATGGTGATCTGAGGGCATTTTTGGCTAATGAGTCTGCAAATTCATTGCCTGCTATCATGGAATGTCCTGGTATCCAAATTAGGACGATATTTGGGAAGTGTTTTATTAAATTATCTCTTATTCTATTTGAATAAAAGTCGTTGCTATTCACGTTTTTTATGGCATGAAGTGCGGAGAGAGAGTCGGTACATATAGCGAATTTTCCTGTTTTCTTACAATATTCTGTGGCAAAATATAATGCAATTATTTCAGCGGAAAAAACTGAGGTGTAGTCTGGAAGAAGAGAAATATTAATTATTTTATCTGAGAGGGATATAGCAAATGATACAGTTTCATTACATTTAGAACCATCAGTGTAAATGAATGTTCTGTCCGCATACTTATTAGCAATTTCGCGAAATAGTAAGTTATATTGGGATATTGGGGTTAGATCTTTTTTGTAATTACAGAGCGACAAGTCTAAAGCCTTGTCATCTAAAAGCCATTGGGGATTTTTAGGAAGGTTTGTCTTGAATAATTTAATAGTAAGGTCGAACTCTTGTGTAGTCTTCAATGCCATCATTAAAGCTGATTGGACTTTTTTATTTCTTTTCAATTTCTGGGAATTTTCTACTATTCTCTGTAAAGGAGTTTCTTGGCAGTGTATAATCGATTTTAGGAGTTTTCTTTTTTCTATTTGATACAATAAATCTAGATTTAAGCTATTAGATTCGAAAAGAATGTTATTTATTGGTGTTGTCCGCAGAGCACCAAGTACACTACGAAGTGCAGCATTAATTAAAGTTTTGACTTTTTTTAGAGATGTTTTTGAAGAGTTCCCATACAGAAATAAACCATATCTTATTTTTGATATTATTAAAGATTTTACAACATTGAGAAGAGTGATGGTGTTACAATTAAATTTAGGGGAGGTTAAACATTTGATAATATTAATTCGGATTGAGAGGGAATTAATTAGTGTATTAATATGATATTTCCAATTTAAAGTTTTCTCAAAAGTGACTCCTAAGATCTTTAATCTGTCTGTATGGGAAAGTTGAATATTTGTTGCAACTATTTTACATGTACAACCATGTTTCTTGCAAATGTGCATATATTTACATTTTTCTCTTGACAGTACTGCTCCAGACCATTCGCACCATTCTAAAATATCACTAATTACATTATTTAGATTTATTTCGGGGTTTTTTAATTTGTTTGATTTTATCAACAAATTGAAATCATCGGCATAACCGCAGAATTTTATATTTTTATGTAGTGATAGAGTATCACTCAGTCTGTTGTATGCAACAAGGAATAGAATAACGGATAATGGCGATCCTTGGGGTATTCCATTTTCTAAATTAAAAATTTTAGAATTTTTTTTTCCTAAACTAATTAAGAATTTTCTGTTTGACATGAAGTTTATAATATAGTGTATTATATTAGGTCCTAGTTTCCAAAGTATTAATTGATCAATGACTGTGTGAATGCCAATTTTATCATATGCTTTCTCAAAATCAAGCGATACCACTGTTAGATGACTTTTTGTAGATAGACTATTGGCAGCGAGATGTTCAATGTAAAAAAGTGCATCAGTCGTAGATTTTCCTTTTTTAAAGCCTAGTTGATTTTCATTAAGCAGTTTATTGGATGAAATTAACCACAAAAGTCTGTTAGCTATAATTCTGTCTAATACTTTAGTTAAACATGAGTTTAAAGAAATTGGCCTGTAAGACTGTATTTTGGTTTTATTACTATTTGGTTTTAAAATAGGAATTACCTTACTAGTCTTGTATTGCTGGGGGATATTGGTCTGAAGTATGTTATTAAAAAAATTAATAATTCTGTTTTTAAATGACTCTGGAGAGTTTTTTAACATACTATATGTTATCTTGTCTAAGCCAGGTGACTTACCTTTTAGTTTTGTTAAAGTAGATAGAAATTCAAGTTTATGTATATCGCTTTCTATAATTTTGGCCTTGTCGTTAGGTCTAATATTAATTAGTCGTTCTTTGAAAGAAGATTTACTATCACGAAATTTTGTTGGGAATCTAATATCTAATGAGTTTTCGGACCAAAATTTTGCCAGTTCATTTGCTATACTAATTTCATCCGTTAAATTATCATGGGGATATATGTTTGACTGAATGCAGTGAATTTTATGAGATATTTTATATCCTCAGAAGGTTTTTATGTTATTCCAAATTTTCTTTGGAGAAGAACTTGGGTTAATTTCTGACGTAAAGTTATGTAAAGATTGACGTTTGGCCACTTTAATTTCTCTTTTAAGATGAGCACTTGCCTTTTTGTATTTAATCATATTTTCATTACTAATGTTTCGTCTAAATATGTACCATAATTTACGTTTTTCGTTCTTAAGACTCTCAATGTGTTTGTTCCACCAAGGGACTGGGGAACGTCTATTAAGCGGTTTAGAACATGGAATTGATTCATTTGAGGCTTGCATTAATATTTTCTTCAAGTTTGATGCTTCTTTATTTACATTATACACCGGTGGTCTCTTTAAAGAACATGATAAAACTTTTGTATTAAACAATTTCCAATCCGCTTTGTCCATTTTAAAACGAGGTACAAATGACTGAGTGTTTAAGTTGCTATTCTTAAAGAAAGATAAAACAATAGGGTAGTGGTCGCTACCCCATAAATCAGTTTCGATTGACCATTTAGAATGAATCATAAGCTCTGGAGAGCAAAATGACAGATCTATATGTGTTAATGAGTTTTGTGTTGATAAGTGTGTTGGAGATTTATCATTTAAAATTACAAAGTTGGAATTTAATATGAAATTAGCGATAATATTACCCCGTTTATTATTTTTACTGGAACCCCAGATGTGATGCCAGCTATTAAAATCACCCGTGATCAAGGTAGGAATCATGTTGTTGTATAAAACGGATTGTAGGTTATTATAATTAAAGTTAGTAGTTGGTGAAATATACGCGGAAATAATATTAAATTTTATTTTTGAATGAATCTCTACGCAAATCGCTTCGAAATCATTATTTAATTGTACTTGTCTGTGTTGTAAAGAATTATGGACTAGAAGTGAAACCCCGCCATATGAGTTAGAGTTATTGTAATTATAAAGTGAAAAATTGTTGGGATGTTATTATTGTTAGTAATATGGGATTCTTGGATGGAAACGAGTTTAATATTATGTTTTTTAATAAGAATTTGTAGTTCGTTATAGTTATTAATATAGCCTCGGATATTCCATTGTAATATGTTAAGTGGAGACATTAGTAAGAAAGAATAAAAAAAAAAGATATGGTAACACGTAGATGATAAAGTAAAAAAAAAAAATAGTAACAGAAATAATAACTATAGTATATGAGCAATATTAATAATATATTATTTATTTAAATAACATACAATCTATGTGATGGCAGTCGTTAAAGCAAAGTACCGAATAGGTGAGTATGTAATTGGAAATACACTTAAGGTGTGATATCAAATTACATACCCACCAAAACGGCCCAACTTATACAATGACTGCCACCACACAGATTGTAGGGTATCCATTACGAGAGTTATAGTTTAATCATTATCCATTGACATTGATTCAGATGTTTCGTTGTCATCTATATTGTTTTTCGTCTTCGGTTGTTTTTGTTTACTTTTACTATTATTTTTTCCATTTTTTCTTTTTAGTGCTTGTATGGTTCTGTTTGATGTGTTTCTGGGGAGTACATTAACTGTTTTAGTTTTTGTAATTGGTTGAGACATTTCGGAATTGGAATAATTTGGAAGTTCGGTGTCATTATAATTCTTAATCTCTCTTGAGTTAATTGAGTCAGATTTGTTATTATCAGTTGCGGTGTTTTTATTATTTAATGTTGTTTTTGTTACAGATGAGTATGTTGATTGACCACTCTGATGACGTTGATTGTAAGTTTCTACTGCTTTCTTTCTTTCCATCTTTTCTAGAGAGACGATTGTCTGTATTTCTTTCTCTTTTAAAAATACGGGACAAGTTTTGTCAAGAGCAGTATGTTTGTTGTTCTCTACATTATTAATGATACAATTACTACATGTTACCGGGTTATTACAAATATCGTCGTCTTCTTCATTATGATATTCAAGGGCACAGTGAGAACAAAGTTTTTTGTTTGTACATGCTTTTGTTGGGTGCCCATAACGAAGGCAGTTTCGGCATCTCATGGGAAAGGGGACATATGGACGAATTTTTACTCTTTCATACCCGATAAATAAGTTATCAGGTAAATCAAGAGAGGCTATTGTTATAATAATTAACCCAGTCTCTTTTAATTCATTATTGACCTTTTTTAATATTTTCTTGATCTCGGTGACGTTTTGGGATTTTAATTCCTGTAGAATTTCGTTTTCTTCTATTCCTCTAAGATCATTCGTATAAATTACACCTTTTGAATAATTTAGAGAAGTATGTTCGCTGACATCTACTTGGATTTCTGGTGAGAGTGAAGTTAGTTTGATTAATTTGGCTGCTTGTACGTTGTTTTTCGTTTTGATGAGAATGTTCCCGTTACGAATTTTTTTACATATTTCAACTTCGCTGCCGCATGTTCCATCGATTACTTTTTTAATAAGGAATGGAGAGACATTTGTTAGTGTATCTTTACTATTTGATCTTGTCATAAGTAAATATTTGGGTCCACTTGAATTAATTTTAAGCTGTTTGTTTTTATCAATTGTGAAAAGTGGTTGATTTATCGGGATCAACCGATCCGGCGGTTCTGTCATTTTTAAATGATTAATGTAAGTCTATTTCTTTTAATAATTTTTTATTAATTATTTATTATTAAATAATTATTTGATCACTAAAATCGTTCTCGATCACAAAGAAAGAGAAATAAGTTTTGAGAAAAATCAAATAAGAGACTGATTGGTTTACGTTAATGCACGTGTTATACACTCGCGAGGTCCGACAATTGCAGATTAGACGTTTGCACGTTTCAACTGACTAATTGAGACTGATCATTATATTACTACTGTTTCTAACTAAACTACTTGTCTATACAAAAAACAAAAAACGTCACTAATAGTCATTACAATGCTTAATATACATGTTTGTGTGTGTATTTATATTCTTAACAGATTTGTTTTTGGGCCATAACTCTGTTGATTATGAACGAGTTTGGTTTATTAAAAAAAACGAAATTTTATAAAAACATTTATGACTGATCTATATAAAAATAAAAATCTGTAGCTTGAACAAGGGCTTCAAAAATAAAAAATTCGTTTTCCCCGATATCTCAGTTATTACTGAACCGATTTATTTCATTTTTTCAGAACAAAAATTCAGAAAATAATTTCCGAACCCCCTTTAAAAATTCGAAGTCCCTGGTATATGCAGAGGTTTCAGAAACTGAAAAACCGGTTCCAAAAACCGGTTTTTAAAGCATATCTCCGCCATTTATAAACCGATCCTGCTGATTCAAAAAACCGAAATTTTATAAAAATATTTTTGACCGATCTGTATAAAATTAAAAATCTATAGCTTAAACCAGGTCTTAAAAAAATAAAAAATGCGTTTTGTCCGATATCTCAGCTATTATTGAACCGATTTATTTCATTTTTTCAGAACAAAAATTCAGAAAAAAATTTCCGAGACTTCTTTGTAAAAACGAAGTCCCTAGTATATACAGAGGCTTCAGAAACTGGAAAACCGGTTCTAAAAACCGGTTTTTTGAACATATCTCCGCATTGTATAAACCGATCTTGCTGAATTCCAATAGCAAAATTCTCGAAAGCATTTCCGATCGTTTGATATATATATTATATATGTCAGTTATCGTTGGGCTTCATAAACGCCATTTCAACCGACACACGGACGGACGGACGGACGGACATGGTCTTATCGTCATCATTTCTTACAAGGATCCCGAAAATGTAAACTTTTTTGCTCTCCGACGAAAATTGTGGGAATTACAAACGGAATGACAAACTTATATATACCCTTTACACCTTTGGTGAAGGGTATAAAGATAAAGTCGGTCAAGCCCGACCATATGACATGTGTGTACAAATATTACGTTGATGCTGACATTTATATGAATTTATTCACTTTTGGGTGATTCCCGAAAGAGGGTCTTAAATGGGAGCTATGGTAAATTATGGACCGATCTTTGTAAAATTTGGCAATATCATTTATGTTCATATAAAACTTATTTGTGTCGAATATTAACTTGATACCAACATTTTAATGGGATTTATGCCCGTTAAAGTGACCCAGCAAAAACTTTTTGGTTTTCGGTAATGGCAACTACTTATTAAAGTACTTTCCTGGAAAGTAGGCGTCATTATTATTTGCCTTCTCTACATTACATAAATAAGTACTCAATAGTATAATTGCGGAGTAAGTTACAATCATATGGATCAGTTGTCTAGAGCGCAGGATTAGCAACCAGAAGGTTGCCGGTTCAACCCCATTCTGATGCTATTCGTTTTTTTTTTAACAAAATATTTTAAAAATATATTTTATGCTAAAACGAGTTAAATATTAAGTGCGAGATGGTGTACTGAGTAAGACGTTAGTCATTAAAAACGACTAGTTAATAGGGTCCCAAGTTTAAAACTCACTGAAGGCAAATTTTTTCGTTTTTTTTTATATTTTTATTTTTGTTTAGGTACATATTTTTTAGTATCATTAGAGTCTAAAAATAACTACTAGAATTCATGGACAACTCGAACAAAAATAACTAGTTATTGAGACAAAAAATAAGTAGTTTATTTATATTTCCAATTATACCTGCTAGCTTACCAGGAAAGCAAAGTTTTTGCTGGGGATTTTCTGAAAAGGGGTTTATATGGGAGCTATGGTTAATTATGGACTGATCTTTTTAAAAATTGGCACATTTATTTAGACTTATATAAAACTTATATGTTCCAAATTTCATTAAAATATTGCTATATCTAAGGGATTTATGATCGTTAAACCCTTTTCCGAGAGGACATTTGTATGGGGGCTAGGTGAAATAATGGACCGATCATAACCAATTTCAATAGACTTCGTCCCTGAACTAAAAAAGACCTGTGTATGAAATTTCATTAATTTTGATTGAAAATTGCGACCTGTAGTTTGATTACAATGTTTACATGGACGGACAGACGGAAGGACGGACATCGTTAAATCGACTCAGAAAGTGATTCTAAGCCGATTGGTATAAATTAAGGTGGTTCTTAGACCAATATTTTTGGGTGTTATAAACATCAGCACAAACGCATAATACCCTCCCCACCTATGGTGGTGTAGGGTATAATAATAACCATTTAATAAAGCGATGTAAAAGTTGCTGATGCGAAACAGGGTTAAATGCAAAAGTTTTTCTTTATTAAATGTTCGTAATTAGTTAAAGAATAAAATTATCTATAGAGTAAAGAAAATTTTAAGTCAATACCTTCATTGAGTTCAAAAAAAAAAACGATTTTGAATTTGGACATTTGCAAAAATTTACAAAACGTCAGACGGAAGGACGGACATCACAATTCTGTAAAAAAAATAAAATCTTAAAATTCCGTATATGCATTTTTTTACTTATTGATCAATATAAAAAAAAATGTGAATCATGAAATAACCTTCGGGAAATTTGTAGCAATTGGTGCAATAGTAGCGGTCCCTTAGTACCAGTTGAGTACCAATTGACACCTGATAGCCACTAAAGTTCCAGTAAAAAATAAAAAATCCAGTAAAAAAATAAAAATATACAAAAATAAAACAATTTCCGATTCCTTTTTCCAAAATTGTATTATATTTTTATTAATATTGAATATGCTCTTTTGGGTTAGTTCTGTGAGCTGTCCCAAAACTGGTTAAAAATAGTGAATTTCTCTCTCCTAGTCCAACGCCATGTTAAAGTGACAAGTCTAGCTCATGCAAAGTGTTAGAACTAGAACTAGAATTTTTTCTAAAATACTTGTCTGAACTTTACCAAAATTTGTGCCAGCCATTAAAAATATATTGCTTATACGTTTTCTAATTTATTTTTTAATCGGAGCAAGAACACGCCCAGCTCCCATATATCCTGAAAATAAAAAACGGATTTACTGCGTGAATACTGGTCAGAATTCTACTAAATAAAATGTGATTGCAGCTAAATATAGATTATTTATGTGGGATTGGAGCCTGGTTACCAGATCTGGCAGACGTTGGTAACAAATGGGTTAAGATAGTTAACGGACAGAACATTCTCGACGGAGCTAGTGACGAGTCACGTACGCAAGAGACAAAATATGGACGAGACATCTTATAACGAAGGACGAATATTCTAGATGACGTTTTTTAATTTGGTAAACGAACTAACAACGGACAAGAAAGAGACAAATATAGGATCCGCTCGCCAGGAAGTTTCTGGAGCTTTAGGGAAGTAGCGAGTGATAGTGAATAGGATATAAATAGGAATAGAAGAGAATATTTAGTTAGTTGAAGTCAAGTTGTGAAAGTTGAAAAGTTGCAGTAAAGTTAGTTACGGAAGAGTTGATCTAAAGTTGAAGTTAGTTGTTGAGAAGTTGCAGAATAGTTGTGCAAAAGTTGAAGTTGCTCTAAAGTTGAAGTTAAAAGTTGTAATTGAGTTAAAACCAGCGGTAGCCAAACTCTAATAAATTGTAAAGCTAAGTGAATATTTTAATTTTAAATTTGATAATTTAAAATAAACTTGATACATAATTATTTATTCATTAAAATAAAATTGTGTTTCATTGATTTATTCGAATAAAGCCATCATGCTTTAATCGCAGGGATTTATTTAAAAAAATCCCACATTTATGATTCTGCCAAATTTTTATTTAAATCGGAACGAGAACACGCCTTCCTCCCACATATCCTGAAATGAGAAAAATGCATTTCTGGCTAACACACCGTTTTTAATTTTATAAAAATAGAAGGATGTGTCGCAGAAAAGATGTAAGATGCTTCTTATTTTCATTTTTACCATGTTTGCATTTATATTTCATCTTTACTTAAATTTTTTGAAGTTAAATAGTTTACTATTCGTTTTTTACGTAACATTGTGCTGGTTATGAGCAAAATCTAGTTTTTTAATTTAACTTTCAGTTTTACACTTGATTAAAAGTTCTTCATACTAAAAAAGAGGAAATAAAAACTTGATCCCTAAAAACAGATGCTGTCCCAGTTACTACATCCTAAAGACAGTCTCGATGATGGGTACATGATTTGTCATAGAACACAATGGCGACAGATTCCTACAAATCTTGGCATCTTTTTTGAACAAAGGGCATAGAAATTCTGCACAACAAGCAACATAGTCACTCATATAAAAAAAAAATAATAATTGGGTGCTGCTTAAGATCGAGGACAGCCTACCAATATCATATTCCCAAGTTAATCCTGTCATTTTTAAATGGAGTAACATGCCAACATATGCAGATGACTTTGTTGTCAAACTTGTCCAAAACATGTTTTTTATTTTTAAAATTTCGTATAGAAATCGTTAGCAAAAATGCTGTTGAAAGAAGTTTGACACTTTTTCTTAAATGGAACAAATTTTACTAGGGATTTTTTTTTATTAAAAATTTAGTAATAATTTCATTTCTCATGTTAATTAATTTCATAAAAAAATTCCACCATTTTCTGTCTGTAGAAGAGCTCTTATCTATAGCTTCATATTAATCTGCACAACTTTCGTCATCTTTTGACATCAATTAACACCTTCTTTTCTAACTCAATTGTGTCATGTTCAGAAATGGCTAGAATCAAATAAATGTGGCCATCATTGTAATCATAAGAATTATTTATTTCTGCTACTAAAGGTAATCCATTTTTTAAGAAATTTTACTAAATTTGAATGCAATTTCAAATCGGTGACAACATATGATAATGATACTGATGTAGTAGACTGTACAGAACCGACAACTCTTGTATAAATGCTGTTCCACAAAATGTTTATACATACACTGAGAGAAGCATCGACCACATAGGTATGTGTATAAAATAACTTTAAACAAACGGCCGATACCGTTTATTGTCGGTGTGACCATAACTGCGTTAGGTTTTCAATTGAAAATTTTCCATTAGCGTATTGTACATAAAGTACTCATCTACCTTAACATATAGATACAATTATAATGGATTTTATAAGAACCATTCTAAGCTATATATCATATGACTTAATGACCAACTGCGGGGAATCTTTGACATGAAAAGGTAGTTTCTATGACTACAAACAGTATGGTCAGACAACAATATTATTTTGCATTATTTTCCATTATAAATGAACCATAAATACAATGAGGACATGAATTAAATACCTTGAATTTTATGAAAGCAATTGTAAGTAATTTATATCAACAGTTATTTTCCAATCACTCACGGAATTTTTTAGTTAAAATTAAGAAGAATTCTTAAAAATTTTTTTCACTAAAGCAAGGGTTCCCATACTCACTATGGAAAATGCAAAATATTTTTTGAAAATTTTATAAAATTCTCTTTTTAACATATTGGAACAAATATAAATCATCCCATTTGTCGATTATTTGAGCAGAATTACTTTAATACCAGTTTAACAAAAAAATAGTTGCAAACGTTCTGTTACAGAAAACTCTGTGAAACAAAATACTATAAAATGTGAGATATACACGCAAAAAAATATGGTGAATAGCAACCATAATCGAGTACTTGTCATATTATGGTTGGATTTTATGGCTGTCTGTAAATTATATTATAATATGGTTGAATCATTTTTGTTGTATACGTACTTGATTCATGTATACAGAAATAATATAGTTGAATTACAATAAAAATATTGTTGATGTGAAACAAATGTTTTTGTTGAATATGTACTTGAATCATGTACACAGCAATATAATGGTTAAATCACAATAAAAATATTGTTGAACTACAACCATATTTTTGTTGTATATGTACTTGAGTCATGTATACACCAATAATATGGTTGAATCACAATAAAAGAATTGTTGATATTTTTTCTGTATACACCCAGAAAAAATTTAATTAAAATTGCAGAAAAATCATATATTAAAAAGATATTCTATGTTTATTATGCATAAAATTTAAATATAACAGTACTATGGTTCCAACGATAGTAAATTTGGATATCATTACCAATTTTTTTATTTGTTTAAATTATTTTAAAAAATGTTTAATTGTAACCGAATCATATTTAACATCAAAAATTTCGTAACTAAATAATGGTTGTTTCAATAATTTATTTGTTATAGTAATTGAATTTGAGGCTCATAATCGCCGGTGTAAGAAATCTAAAATGAAATCTGCTTAAAGTTCCCTGGTATCAAAGTCTTGATATAAAAGTAACAAACTTTTAATTTACAAAATTAATTATTCCCCCATTTATATGTGGTAAATATTTTTGCAGATACTCGCTGGCTCCTCATAATACTAAGACTTCTAAATAACGCTAAGGTTTTGATGGTCACTTCAATTGTTCTTTTATGAAGAAAATCTTTTAATTTATGCGTCATTAAAAAAGGTTTTTCATTGTGCATATGGTAAGAAGTTTTCTTTCCATCTGCTGTTGCGAAAAATCTGATACCTAACGTCCCTTTAGCTCCTTAGTATCGGATTGTTAATATAAAGGTAAGAGTATTTTCACGCAAAAAATAAAAAGTCCACCATTTAAAGGTGTTAAACTTTTTTGCAGATACTCGGCGACTCCCTCAAAATCCTAGAACTTTTTAATAATGCTTTGCTTGTTGTAGTCAGTTTGATAGTTTTTTGACATCTTCATTAAATAGGAATGATATTTGGTTTTGTACTCTTAAATTTCACGTACATATATACATCCAAAGGAAAAGGAAATGGACTTGGAATAAAAGGATAAGTGAAAGATGTGTCAAAGTAATAGGAGAACTCTTTAGAAAAAGAACGTACATTTGCAGGCGTGTAAAGTTCACTTACCACCAGGAAGCAAGACAAAAATTTTGTTTTTTTATTTTATTTCTTGTCTGTTTTTTTTTTTTTAATAAAATACATATATGTATTAAAAATCGAATTGTTTTTCATTCACAATAGTCATTAGTATTTTCAATTTATTTTATCGTATTGCATTTTAGAACAGTAACGATAACCATAAAAATTCAGTAATTACCATCAAATAATAGGTTGGTACATGCAACCGAATGAATTCGATTGGCAAAAAATTCGGTTGCCACAATTAATCTGTTTGTTGCAGTTTTTATTAAAATTAATTATAATTTAGTTATGTAATGAACCATTTTTAGGAAAATTGTCTATTATCAACAGCACTTACTACAAAATCGAATTTCTTATAAAAATTAAATAATTTTTACCATCAAATAATGGGTTGGTACATGCAACCGAATGAATTCGATTGGCAAAAAATTCGGTTGCCACAATTAATCTGTTTGTTGCAGTTTTTATTAAAATTAATTATAATTTAGTTATGTAATGAACCATTTTTAGGAAAATTGTCTATTATCAACAGCACTTACTACAAAATCGAATTTCTTATAAAAATTAAATAATTTTTACCATCAATAATAGATAATTCATATGTACACTCGAACAAATAGTATTTTAAGAGCATATCTTTTTAATTTTAAGGGCATATTTTCTAATTTAAGGGCATTTTTAATGCGCATAAAAAATGCTCTGAAAATTGGATATGAAATGAAAGCTAAAAATCTCTATAATCTAATAATATTTATTATTCAAAAATGGGAATATATTTTCTTGAAAGTTTAATCTTTAATATTATATTTATTATTTAATTATATACCTACTTCTATTAAAGGATATTTTCTTAACATTATGTGGTGCAACATACTATTATATTGAATGAATGATTATTCTTAACTTTCATATGACATCCATATTGGGTTGATAAAAATTTATATAAATATTTTATAGATTCTTCTTTTTTGCAGATCAAAATATGTATTTTAAAACGAGCAGAGAAATGCATATGATTATTATATGGAAAAAATAATAATCATACGCTCCACTTAAATTAAGAAAATGTTTCACCAATTATAAACATTTTTTGAAGCTTTAATAACAAAACTAATATTATATTTCATTATGGAATATTTCCAAAAATAAACCCAACAAAACCTTTTAACAAAACAAACACAACTTTCCACACCTCTCAATTAAACTATCATATTCATCCAAATGCCAGCAATCACATACAAATTTATATTTACTCATAAAAATATAAGAAAATAATAGAGACAAACTAAGTGATGATTCTGTGCTTAACACCCAAATATATCTTCTAAATATTTAAGTGTTTTAGCACAAACACATAAAACAGCAAACAGACCAAAAAAAAAAAAAAAAAAACAATAATGAATTTGTGTGTCTTCACTAATTAACGTTTATGATCATAATTGTTTGTCAGACCATAAGCCACAATTAATATGCAAATTAAGATGCATTTCATTTCAAAATCATACAAATGCAACAAAAGGTTCAATCTTTCTCTTATATTTGCTTTGGCTTCTTGTTTGCCCCCTCTAATTGTTCTTTAGGGAAATGCAACAAGAACATAAAATTTATGCTGCAATAACAACAAATTGTCATATTGTGGTTTTGTGTTGCTGCATCTGTTTTAGCAAATAGCAACAGCACCAGGAAAAAAAAGTAAACTATTTTAAGGCGTATAATAAAACGTTTGTTTTTATGTTAATGAAAAGAAAAAAGAAAAAACTATAAAGTGCTCGACAAGCCATTGTCAACAACATCAATGCAATTGTCATTTGTTTTGGTTGTTGCTGATGATGTTGATGATAATAGTTTAATGTTGCTTTGGCTGCTGTTACTGTTGTTCATGCTGTTTTCTTTAATGCGACCGTATTTGCTGTTAGCTGCTATTTATTATTATTTTTTATTTTGCAAGCAGCCAAGTATTCAAACATTTAAATATTTACTTTAGACTAATACTATTGACGTCTATAAACTGGACGTCTATAAACTGGACTATAGTCGAGACTATAAACTGGACTATAGTCGAGACTATAAACTGGACTAGTCGAGTCTATAAACTGGACTATAGTCGAGTCTATAAACTGGACTATAGTCGAGACTATAATCTTTATTATAATCGAGAGTATTAACTGGACGATAATCGACACTATTGACTGGACTATAGTCGAGACTATTGACTGGATTATAGTCGAGACTATAATCTGGATTATAATCGAGAGTATTAACTAGACTATAGTCGACACTATTGACTGGACTATAGTCGACACTATAGACTTGACTATAGTCGAACTATCGACTGGATTATAGTCGAGTCTATAAACTAGACTATAGTCGAGACTATAAACTTCTCTACAGTCGAATCTATAAACTGGATTATAGTCGAGACTATTGACTATAATCTGGATTATAATCGAGAGTATTAACTAGACTATAGTCGACACTATTGACTGGACTATAGTCGACACTATAGACTTGACTATAGTCGAACTATTGACTGGATTATAGTCGAGACTATTGACCGGACTACAATCGACACTATAGACTGGACTATAGTCGAGACTATAATCTGGACTATAGTAGAGTCTATAAACTGGACTATAGTCGAGACTATTGACTGGATTATAGTCGAGACTATAATCTGGATTAAAATCAAGAGTATTAACTGGACTATAATCGACACTATTGACTGGACTATAGTCGACACTATAGTCTTTACTATAGTCGAACTATTGACTGGATTATAGTCGAGACTATTGACCGGACTATAGTTGAGACTATAAACTGAACTATAGTTGCTAATATGCACTGAACTATAGTTGAGACTACATAGTTGCGACAATAGTCGAGACTAAATAGTTGCGGCTATAGACTGGACTATAATCGAGACTATAGACTGGACTATAATCGAGACTATAGACTGGACTATAGTCGAGACTATAGACTGGACTATAGACGAGACTATAGACTGGACTATAGTCGACACTATTGACTGGTCTATATTTAAGGTTGCAGACTGTTTAGTTTCCTTTTTCCATAAGCAAGAAAACTTAAAAATATCTTACGTTATCCCTAAAATATATGTTAATATGTTTATTCAAGTGCATTTAGGAACATAAGACCAGATGTTATTTTGGCCAACAAATACGCAATTTTTGGTCTATTTGACATTTTACGTTTTAGACATATGTATGTGTGGTCATTGACAAAACAACGTGTTTATGTTGTTAATTTAACCAACAAAAAATAACCATCGTTTGTTTCGCTAAATGACTGACTCTTTGGTTGACTGCATTTCATCAAGTTTTACTTTTTTTCTATTTTTACATTTCCATCATTATTTAGCCCTTTTCACTCCCACTCAAGCATTTAACAACACATTTGTTCGATTGTTTATCATTGTCAGCATTAGGCTTACCATTACTATCATTGTCAGCGTTATAATCATCATCATCATGATGCTGCAATTGTTTGCCATGTTCCAAACAAAATTTGTTTACTTGGCCAAAAATGACAATTGCACAAACATACAAATGCTTATATAAAACTCAGTGAGAACATGTAATCGTTTAGTTAGTTGGCTATGGTTTTTAAATGTTTGTCCTGACATACTTATCATTCCTAGTGGATACATGTTTTGTCGCTATTACTATATCACATGTTATTGTAGTTGTTGTTATTACTATGGCTGATGTTGTTGTGATATTTAAATCACAAAACCATTTTACCGATTTTCAGGGTGATAACAATATGTTGCTGTCGCTGTTGGTAATGATAAATCCTTTTTTTTTTTAACTTAATGGAAAAATGCATTTTGTATTAACAAACGACTGAGTGGCAGGATGACTTTATTGCAGTCAACATTTGTAACATTACAAATTTAAATCTCTTTTTAAGTGAAGGTAATCAAATATTATGGACGAATTACAATGGATTTGATTTCAGTTGGAGTTTATGATTTTAAGTATTTATTGAAAAAGGTGTGAAAAAGAAAACTTTTAGTATTAAGTAGAATAAAAATAAAAGCATGATATTAAGGACTTATGTATATTGAATTAAACAAAGGCTAAAGTAAGATTGATAAAACAAATGAAAGAAATATTAATTAAAGGGTCAACCAGTGAATAAAAAATCAACTTATCACATTCAGCTACTTTATACTGCTTTATACAGATGTGTGTAAGCGACACTTGACACAAAAATTCTAGGTAACGTAAGACAGAAATCTAGAGAAAACAGATTCTAACGTTGGCATGTAAATTTTTATAAACAGTTGTACGTCTTTTTACAGCCCTGTAAGTTATTTTGTTGACAAAATAACCAAAAAACTGGGATGTTCCCAAAAATAATTCTCTAAAATATATGATAGGTTTATTTTTTTACTTATTTTTGTGATTTTCACGTTAATTTTCTATGAAAAGCGAATTTATCGAAAATTTTCTATAAAAAGAAAATTTATCGAAAATTTTCTATAAAAAGAAAATATATCTAAAATTTTCTATGAAAAGAAAATTTATCTAAATTTCCTATGAAAAGAAAATTTATCGAAAATTTTTTATAAAAAGAAAATTTATCGAAACTTTTCTATAAAAAGAAAATTTACAGAAAATTTTCTATAAAAAGAAAATATATCAAAAATTTCTATAAAAGGAAAATTTATGAAACATTTTCTATTAAAGGAAAATTCATCGAAAATTTTCTATTAAAAGAAAATTCATCTAAATATCCTATGAAAAAAAAAATTATCGAAAATTTTCTATAAAAAGAAAATTTATCTAAAATTTTCTATAAAAAAATAATTTATCAAAAATTTTCTATAAAAAGAGAATTTATCAAAAATTTTCTATAAAAAGAGAATTTTTCGAAAATTTTCTATAAAGAGAATTTATCGAAAATTTTCTATAAAAAGAAAATTTATCGAAAATTTTCTATAAAAGAAAATTTATCGAAAATTTTCTATAAAGAAAATTTATCGAAAATTTTCTATAAAAAGAGAATTTATCGAAAATTTTCTATAAAAAGAGAATTTATCGAAAATTTTCTATAAAAAGAAAATTTATCGGAAATTTTCTACAAAAAATAATTTATCGAAAATTTCTATAAAAATATAATTTATTGAAAATTTTTTATAAAAATAAATTTATCGAAAATTATCTATAAAATTAAAATTTATCTGAAATATCTTATAAAAAGAAAATTCATCTAGAATTTCCTATAAAAAAAAAAAAAAAAATGTATCTAAAATTTCCTATAAAAAATATTATCGAAAATTGCTTATAAAACGAAAAAAAGTCTATAAAAATATATCGACCAAATATTACCTATAAAATTTATTCAACCTTTCTAATAAAATAAAATTTATCCAACCTTTCCTATAAAAAGGAAAATTTTCGATAAAAAGAGGATTGATCGAAAATTTTCTATAAAAAGAGAATTTATCGAAAAATTTCTATAAAATTTAAATTTATCGAAAATATTTTATAAGTTGAAATTTATCGAAAAAATTCTATAAAAGGAAATTGATTGAAAATTTTCTATAAAAGGAAATAAATCGAAAATTTTCTATAGAAAGAAAATTGATCGATAATTTTCTAAAAGAAAATTTTCAACAATTTTCTATAAAAGAATATTTATCGAAAATTTTTTATAAAAAATAATTTATCGAAAATTTACTATAAAAAAAGAATTTATCGAAAATTGTTTATAAAAAATATAATTTATCGAAAATTATCTATAAAATGAAAATTTATCTAAAATTTCTTATAAAAAGAAAATTTATTTAGAATTTCCTATAAAAAAAAAAATGTATCTAAAATTTCCTATAAAAGAAATTATCGAAAATTTCTTATAAAACGAAAAAAAATTCTATAAAAAGTTTTTTTTTATAGGAAAGTTTGGATAAATTTTATTTTATAGGAAAGGTTGAATAAATTTTAATTTTATAGGAAATATTTGGCCAATATTTCCAATAAAATTAAAATTTATTCAACCTTTCCTATAAAATTTATCCAGACTTTACTATAGAAAGGAAAACATCACAATTTTTCTATAAAAAAAAATTATCGAAAATTTTTCATAAAAAAAGAATTTATCCAAAATTTTCTATAAAAAGAAAATTTATCGAAAATTTTCTACAAAATTGAAATTTATCGAAAAACTTCTATAAAAGAAAATTATTTGAAAATTTTCTATAGAAAGAAAATTTATCGAAAATCTACAAAAAGAAAATTTATCGAAAATTTACTATAAAGAGCGAATTTATCGAAAATTTTCCATAGAAAAAAAAAATTATCGAAAAATTTCTATAAAAAGAAAATTTATCGAAAATTTCCTATAAAATGAAAATTGAAAAGTTTAAATTAAATTTTAAACCAGTTTCGAAACAAATGAATTTTAAATACTCAGTTTACAAATTTTTGTTGTTATTATTTTTATAATGTGACAGTCTAAAGTTAAATGTTTTTCTTAAAAAAAATTAAAATTCTTTGCATCATTCATAAAAACAACTTAATGCTAAAGTTGGCTAATATAAACTCTTGTTTTTAAAATAGCAATTTACTACTTTCTACAAAAAAACACTGAAAGAAATTATAAAATGATTATCAAAAAGTATATCAAGAAAACTATAAATTTTTACAATAATTGAAACGATCTTAGGCTAACAATTCCAGACCAATTCAAGACATTTCTTTAATCGTGGTAATTTTTTTAAATTATTCTCAGTATACTCTTAGTTTAAAATAACAATATACGAAATAAATTACATTTTTCTTTAAAACACCAAACAACAACTCAGTAATAGCAAAGTTATAAAAACAACATGTGACAACAGTCTTTTAATTTTCTTGAGTTCTTCTTTCTTTCAACTCTATAGTTTTTGTGTTTTCAAAGCAAAAACTAAAAAAGAAAAAAATTAAAACATAAAAAAGAACATCATCAATACAAGGACATAGGAGATGACAAGATATTTGAGATGTTGAAGAAAACACAAAACTGAACTGAAAATAATGAATAAAAAAAAAAAAGAAAAAACTAAGAAGCTGGCTGCCATTCATGCGTTAACTTGTAACAACTCATAACTCATTGAATATGTTAAGTGGAAAAACTCGTGATCGAAATTCATAAAATTTTGTGATGAGAAAAACAATTCATTCGCAACAATATGGGAGGCAACAAAATAATAATAAAATGTAGCAACTTATAAAAAAGCACAGAAAAGAAAACATAGTTTATATGCATCAAGCCACATTGGAGGCAAGTAAACAAATATATGAAAGAAAAAAATTTATAAAAAATAGTTGCTATTTTTATCTACTTTTACTAAAACCAACTAAAGAGGCATATTGTAAACAATTGAAGGAGTTGATAAACTATACAAAAAAAACACTTTCATACACACATAGTTACACCCAACAACTTAACTAAGAAAAAAAGAAATAGTTATTTTCTCGTGTAAACACTGTAATAATGCACGAATATAAGAATGAAAAGTTCTAAATTAAATAAAACTTGTAATAATACAAAATGACAGCCTTAACTCTAGGTTTTTCTTTCTGAATATAAAAATAAACTTTTAATAGAAAATAAAAAAAAAGAAAAATTTAACTTAGTTTATTTGCCAAAGTGCATGTAAAAATTATGCCTTATCCATTGAAGGCAGGGTTTTAATAGCAAAAGATTGCATAATATTTTACAAAGGCTCTTAAAAGCAAAGTCATATGTTGTTCTTAAGTTAGCAAAATATTAAATAATTCTATGAATTAATTTTAAAGTTATTAAATTTTTTATTAAAATATACAACAAAATATTAAAATTAATATAAATCATACGCAACCGGGTACCGCCAAACAACACACAGTGGGGTCAAACGCAAATTTTTTGGTAATAAATCTGTATCTCCTAAACTACTGGTTGGATTAAATTGAAATGTATAAAAGAGTTTCAGAGGAGTACCTAAGCTTTGAGAAAAATCATCCTGTAGTCACCCTGTGATAACACAAGAAAATATACAGGGTGTCAAATTTGACTACCTCGAGTATGTAAAAGTTTTAAAAAATCGTAACTTATACAAATGAAGTCCGATCTTAAAGACTTTTATATTTCTGTAAAGTGCTTGGTAAGATAAAGAAAAAAACAATGCTTACTCACCCAAGTTATCTCTTACAGTTAAAAATATATTTACACTTGAATTTTAAATTTTTGATTTTTTGGCTCGACTTTCTTTCGTTTTTCGGGAATAAGTCCTGAGGTATATGAAGTAAAAATTTTTTAAAAAAATCCTGTCATTTGCTATATATTTCAAAATAACATACTAAAAGAATTTTGGATTATCTCAATGCGCCTAGACGTGAAAAATATTCAAATTCAGCACTCTGAAATTAGTATGAAAAACGGCTATTTTTTTTACAAAAATATAGTACAATTCTTTAACTTTTTTCTCAAAGTTCCGTTTAAGAAAAAATTTTTTTCTTTATATATTTCAAAAGACAAGGTTTCACAAATGACCTATATAGATATTTTGAACTGATTTAAGCCTGCACCCTACATAAGGCATTGGTCGAAAATGGTGAATTTTGGAAAAAGTTAAATTTTTTTATCGATTAATAAAAAATATGTCACGCGAGCTTTTTTAAATTTTTTAACGATATTTCATACAAAAAATCGATTTAGGACGATTTGAGACTAAACTGCTTCCCGCCCGGCCAAAAACGAATGCAGGAAAGCAGATTTCATGAAAACAGGCAATTTTTAAACGACTTTTTTTAATTGCATAAAAAAGCATATTTGCATAATATTTTCGCCATTATTTTGTATGTAGAGTATAAAATATATTTTGATCTCCTGCAAAAATCATTAAAAAATCTTTACAAATAAATTTTTGGCAATTTTTCAAACAATATTTAATAAATATAAGCGACTATTGCGAATATTATCTCGTTCAACAACCAAAACGTGCCAATACAATTGTTTATTACGTATACGCACATATGGAAATATTGTAAAACAGTAAATTTGGTGAGAGTTGACCTAAGTTGTCAGCTTTGAGACCATGATATAGCGCTTTTAAAACAATCTATATATACATATTATACATCAATGAATTGGTAATTAAGTCTATTTTTATATTCTTGTAATATTTTATTAGTTTTTGGAAAGTAGGCGGAGTTTTGCTTTACAAAACATTACTTTTTTGGTTTTTATATATTTTTTATAGTTTTTAATTTTAAAAAATTGCAAAAAATTTATTTGTAAAGCTTTTTTAATGATTTTTTCAGAAAAAAAAGATCGGTATTTTTTTTATATACTACATAAGAAATAATTGCAAAAATATTTTGCTGATATGATTTTTTATGCAGTTAAAAAAAAGTCGTTTAAAAAATTTACTTTTTCATGAAAACTGCTCTCCTGCATTCGTTTTTGGCCGGTCGGGAAGCAGTTTAGTCTCAAATCGTTCTAAATCTATTTTTTTTTTTTTATTAAATATAGTCAAAAAATCAAAAAAAGCTCGCGTGACATTTTTTTTTTATTAATCGATAAAAAATTTAACTTATTCCACAATTCACCATTTTCGACCAATGCCTTATTTAGGGTGCAGGTTTAAATCAGTTCAAAATATCTACATAAGCCATTTGTGAAACCTTGTCTTTTGAAATATATAAAGAAAAAAATTTTTTCTTAAACGGAACTTTGAGAAAAAAGTTAAAGAATTGTACTATATTTTTGTAAAAAAATAGCCATTTTTCATACTAATTTCAGAGTGCTGACTTTGAATATTTTTCGCATTGAGATAATCCAAAAATTCTATTTTGAAGTATATAGCAAATGACAGGATATTTTTAAAACATTTTTGCTTCATATACCTCAGAACTTATTTCCGAAAAACGAAAGAAAGTCGAGCCAAAAAATCAAAAATTTAAAATTCAAGTGTAAATATATTTTTAACTGTAAGAGATAACTTGGGTGAGTAAGCATTTTTTTCTTTATCTTGCCAAGCACTTTACAAATATAAAAGTCTTTAAAAGCGAACTTCATTTGTATAAGTTACGATTTTTTAAAACTTTTACATACTCGAGGTAGTCAAATTTGACACCCTGTAGATTTTCTTGTGTTATCACAGGGTGACAACAAGATGACTTTTCTCAAAGCATACGTCCTCCTCTGCAACTCCTTCATACATTTCAATTTAATCCAAACAGCAGTTTAGGAGATACAGATTTATTACCAAAAAATTTGAGTTTGACCCCACTGTACAACATTAAGTATACGCAAATTCTCCTTAAAATTTGTTTCCCATAGAAAATTTTGGTTAACTTTTCTTTTTATAGAAAATTTTTGATAAATTTTCTTTCTATAGCAAATTTGTGATAAATTTACTTTTTACAGGAAATTGACGATAAAAGAAAAATTTCATTCATTTTTCTTTTATAGAAAACTTTCATTCAACTTTCTTTCTAAAGACAATTTTTATTCAATTTTCTTTCTATTTAAACTTTTCATTCAATGGAAATTTCTCGATAATTTTTTACAAAAAATTTTCGTTACATTTTTTTACTAAAAATTTTAGATAAATTTTCTTTTTATAGAAAATGTTCGATAGATGTTATTGGTGTTGAAAATTGTCAACAAATTTTCTTTTCATAGAAAATTTTCCTTTTATAGAAAATTTTAGATAAATTTTCTCTTTACAAAGTATTCTTGATTTTCTTTGTGTAGAATATTTTCGATATGTTTTCTTTTGATAGAAAATTTTCAATAAATTTTCATTTGATAGAAAATTTTCGATAAATTTTATTTTTATAGAAATTTTTCGTTAAATTTTCTTTTTATAGAAAACTTTCGCTAAATTTTATTTTAATAGAAAATTTTTTTTAAAATATCTTTTAAAGAAAATTTTCGTTAAATTTTCTTTTAATAGAAAATTTCGTTAAATTTTATTTTAATAAATTTTTTTTTTTTTTTAAATATCTTTTAAAGAAAATTTTCGTTGTTTTCATTTATAGAAAATTATTGTTTAATTTTCTTTTTATAAAAAATTTTATTAAATTTTCTTGTTATAGAAAATTTTCGTTAATTTTTCTTTAAAAAACATTTTTTTGTTAAATTTTCTTTTTATAGAAATTTTCGATAAATTCTCTTGTTACAGAAAATTTTCGATAAATTATCTTTTATGGAAAATCTTCGTTAAATTTGCTTTTATGTAAAATTTTCGTTAAATTTTCTTTTTATGGAAAATTTTTTCTTTTTATAGAAAATGTTTGTTAATATTTCTTTCTACAGAAAATTTTCGTTAAGTTTTCCTTTTATAGAAAATTTTCTTATAATAGAAAATTTTCGTTAAATTAACTTTTTATAAAAAAATTTTCGTTAAATTTTCTTTTTATAGAAAATTTTCGTCAAATTTTCTTTTTATAGAAAATTTTTGTTAAATCTTTTTTTTTATAGAAAATTTTCGTTAAATTATCTTTTAAAAAAAAATTTCGTTAATTTTTCTTTTTAAAGAAAATTTTCGATAAATTCTCTTGTTACATTTTTCGATAAATTTTCTTGTTATAGAAAACTTTCGATAATTTCTCTTTATAGATAAATTTTCTTGTTACAGGAAATTTTCGTTAAATTTTCTTCTATACAAAATTTTCGTTAAATTTCTCTTAATAGAAAATTTTCGTAAAAATTTCTCTTAATAGAAAATTTTCGTAAAAATTTCTTTTTATGGAAAATTTTTTCTTTTTATAGATAATATTTGTTAATATTTCTTTCTACAGAAAATTTTCGTTAAGTGTTGTTTTTATATAAAATTTTCATTAAATTTTCTTTTAATAGAAAATTTTCTTTAAAATATCGTTTAAGGAAATTTTCGTTGTTTTCGTTTATAGAACTTTTATTTAATTTTTTTTTAATAAAATTTTTTATTAAATTTTTTTGTTATAGAAAATTTTCGTTAATTTTTCTTTAAAAAAAAAAAAATTTCGTTAATTTTTATTTTAAAAAAAAATTTTTGTTAAAATTTCTTTTTATAGAAATTTTCGATAAATTCTCTTTTTATAGATAAATTCTCTTGTTACAGAAAATTTTCGATAAATTATCTTTTATAGAAAATCTTCGTTAAATTTTCTTTTATATACAATTTTCTTTAAATTTTCTCTTAATAGAAAATTTTCATTAAATTTTCTTTTTATGGAAAATGTTTTCTTTTTATAGATAATATTTGTTAATATTTCTTTCTACAGAAAATTTTCGTTAAGTGTTCTTTTTATATAAAATTTTCCTTAAATTTTCTTTTAATAGAAAATTTTCTTTAAAATATTTTTTAAGGAAAATTTTCGTTGTTTATAGAAAATTTTTGTTTAATTTTTTTTAATAAAATTTTTCATTAAATTTTCTTGTTATAGAAAATTTTCGTTAATTTTTCTTTTAAAAAAAATTTTGTTAAAATTTCTTTTTATAGAAATTTTCGATAAATTCTCTTGTGATAGAAAATTTTCGATAAATTCTCTTTTTATAGATAAATTCTCTTGTTACAGAAAATTTTCAATAAATTATCTTTTATAGAAAGGCTTCGTTAAATTTTCTTTTATATACAATTTCCGTTAAATTTTCTCTTAATAGAAAATTTTCATTAAATTTTCTTTTTATTTTATTTTATTTTTTTTTTTCTTTTTATAGAAAATTTTCGTTAAATTTTCTTATAATAGAAAATTTTCCTTAAATTTTCTTATAATAGAAAATTTTCCTTAAATTATCTTTTTATAAAAAATTTTCATTAAATTTTCTTTTTATAGAAAGTTTTCATTAAATTTTCTTGTTATAGAAATTTTCGATAAATTCTCTTGTTATCTCTTTTTATAGATAAATTTTCTTGTTACAAAAAATTTTCGTTAAATTTTCTTTTTATAGAAAATTTTCGTTTAATTTACTTTTTATATAAAATTTTCGTTAAATTTAATTTTTATAGAAAATTTAGTTTTTAATTATAATTTTTCTTTTTTTTTTATAGAAGATATTCAATAAGTTTCCTTCTTTAATTATTAAAATCAATTTTTCACTTTTCCTTTAGCAATTTCTGCTGCATATTATCAACCACCCACACACTTAATCAAATATTGAGATTTTCATTTTCTTTAATTTTCATTTTCATAAATGACAAAAATGTCCTTGTTTTTTTTAACCACTTTTATATTTTAAATATTCGTGCCTGATTTTTTTCTCTCTTTTTTTTTTTTTTTTTTTTCTCCCTATCTTATGATGTTACTGCTGCATGTGGCATTTATATAAATTTAACTGACAGTCGTTTTGTATCCCTCTATGTATTTGTTGTATGAGTGGGAGTGAATATGTCCGCTATTTACCACTTTTTCAGTTTGTTTGTTTACTTGAGAACAATTTAAGTATGTGAATGTATACATACACATATATAAATATACGTTTATATATACACAATATTTATGTAAGTGTGTGTGAGTGTATTTTGTTTATATACATATTTACACGTTGCGCAAATTAATGTTATTTTTGTCATTATCTTTTTTTGGTGTATTTGTTTGCAAAATGCATTCACATTTCTGCATTTGTATAGTTTTGTGTAGATGTATATTTATTTTTATATACAAATTGTTGTTATTTTCTTTTGTTTTCATGGCATTGTATACTTTTATATATTTGTTTTACAATTTGCAACATTAATTTTAATGTGACGCCATATAAATTTTTTTCGTAATACATTTTCATAAACGTTATATGAAATGAGAATGTTTAAGTGGGTCATCATAGTTATATTTGGAAAAGATTTTTACTTTAAGTGGGAAATTGAATATTTTTTTAAAGAGAATATGAAACTGCATACAAAAAAACAAGGTGTAGAAGAAAGAAACGTGGCTCTTTATTATATTAATTTTGTTAATGTTACCTAATTTGCTACAAACATGTACGTAAAGTTATTAATATGAAAACACTTTAAAGTAAACGTTATTAATTTGGAGGCATATGACTAATATTAATTTAAATATTACTTATACAACATTTTAAAAATTCATTGATTGTACAAAATTCACCGATTGTACAAAATTAAAACGGCTAACCAACATACTTGCCTACTGATCCTAGGAAAATTCGTAGGATTCAATGAAACTGAGTTATCATATGACCAGTCTTCTGACCGTTCTCCCGTATTAATTATTTTTTACTGGCAAAATAACAAATATGAAAATCACTCAAATAATATTAGTTTTGAAACTATTTGGCTAAAATATAGAAAACATATTAGTAGTCATATCCACACAGATCCATACCTAGAGTGTGAAGAGGATATATTTAAATGCATCATTGACCTTACGTACCTAATGTCTTTAGACCTAACCCCCCCAACAAATGATTTTATTTTAGATAAACAGTAATCTCGTAGCGTTTATACGTTAACTTAGTCATAAGTTCTGAGGATGTTAGCAAAATTATTCGGGAGTACACCAAGTTCAACAAGTCGCCTGGATATGATTTATTTAACTATCAATGAAAAAAAATCTACCGAATGTTGCTATAGTTGTTAGAACTTTTCTATTTAATGCGATCCTAACTCTAGGAGTTCTTCCAAAAAAATTATCATAATAATTCCAGAACTTGGAAAACCACTTTTAAAGGATCATTATATTATTCAAGTTCACCAGTTTCGTTTCCGTGAACAAAATCACATAGATTACTATAGTCTTAGTACACAACCGATTATTTAGGGTAGAGTATATTGAACATGTGTCAAGAGATTATGGAATAAATGTTGGTGTACCGCAAATAAGTGTTCTCGGACCAACACTTTAATTAATATACACCTCAGATTTGCCAATTTGTGATAAATAAAAGTAAACGAACTCAAAAGTAAACACGTTATATTTGCCCTCAGGATGGAATATTGCCCCATGTCATACTTAACAATGTAAACATCTCATAGTCTGACCATTTGACATCATATGAAGCCCAGAGGCTACATATGAGAATTAAAGCTTCTAATATGCATTAACTAATAAACTACCTATCAAAATTAAGCCTTGACTGCAAATCTTAAGACAAAATGAACCTATGGAATCCAATTACAGGTCTTAAACATCAATATAAGTCTTATACAGAGGTTGCAATCAAAAATCCTTAAGACAGGAGCACTATTAGCCTATTTTACTTTTGGGTATCACAAAAGAATACTGTGTAAATTTCAAGAAAATCGGTCCAGTGCACGTTGGGGTATAAGGGGTCGAAAGTGGCATATAATTGAATTTTGAAAATTAACTTTTTTAAATAAAATTGGGTACCGAATAAAAATAGACAAAATTATGTATCAATAACGATAAAAGCCATTAGCGTGGGTTGCGTTGTTTTTGAGTACTGAGCTGTCAAAATTTAACATTTTTTTATATTTTAAGAAAAGAGCAAAAAATAAAATTTTCATGAAATTTCGGTGAATTTTTCTTTAATAAAAAGTACTTAAAAGAAAAAATTTTAAATGAAACCATCAACTTTAGGTATTTGTATTTACTTTTATGCAAGAATTTGAAAATTATTTTTTGTCCTGGAATATTTGTTATTTTTTTCAAAATAGTCCAAAAATGCACTAATTTTCAAATTTCATGGAGTGTAACTAAAAATATAACAAGACTTTTGTTATGAAAAAATTCCTGAAAAATATTACATATTGTCTACTTAAATATTCTGAAATAAAATCGTGCGCATATTTTGCCCGATTTTAGAAATTTACATTTTTGTGAAAAAACTCAAGTTGCTCCAAACCAAAAACAGGTTAAGTCCCGATTTTTTTTATTTTTTTTACTTTGTTTTATTTTTCGTTATTTCACTATTGATTTTTGTTATTGTTTTGTACAATTATTTTAAATAAACAAAATAATTTTACTGCTTAATACAGTCGAACTCAGTTAAAATGAACATGATTTCATTTAATGTTTGTATATTCTACAAAGTGATGTGTCTTATATTGGTGCTTGGTATTTAATATTGAAAAATTCAGGAACTATGCGAACAATACAGCCAGATAGTACGTTGATAAATATCCATGGTATTGTATGTCTCCCATCCTCCAAAAGTTTTTTATTCACGGCCCAGAAATTATAAAACATGCTCTTCTACGAAATGGCCAACTTTCTGAGACACCCAAGAAGCAAGAAAAAAAGATTTCAAAAATTACCGGAAACATTTTTCACGAAAATATAGTAGACAAAAATCAAACGAAGATATATTTAATAGACTTTTGATAAGTTCCGATCCAATCAAGTATGGGGAAAAAGTATAAAATAAATGACGATGACGATTTTTTTTTTTTGTATGAAAACATTGCCATTCTGCAAAGAAAGCCTTAGAATTCTAAAAATGAATTTGTTTACTTACTAATAAATAATAAAGTCAAAAGTGATCACTAAAGTACTGATATCACTTTTTCTGAAGTATGCTTAGTTTTTGAAATGTTTAACCCCAATGTATAGACAGACGGACGGACATTACATATCAGGCAGAATAAATTTGTAAGATTCTCGTAATACATTTTTTACTAACTAGTAAAAATCAAACAAGTTGTGATTATAAAAATATCGATTAAATTTTTCCTTGAAGTAAGCGGCCATTTTAGATCCATTTTTTCACAATGTACAGACAGATGGACGGATGTTGCCATTTAGCCAAAAAAGATCGTAGAGATATAATAGTACATTTTTTTACTAACCAGTAAAAAACAAAACATGTTGTAGTTATTAAAATATTCATATCGCCCTTAATTGAATTATGCGGCTTTCTTCTAGCCAATTAATCCTAATGTATAGACAGACGGACGGACATTACCATTCTGCCAAAAAAAATTGGAGTATTTTTAAAGTTTATATTTTTTAACTAACTAATAAAAAACAAAATATGTTGTGATTATTAAAATATTGATATCGCCTTTTCTTGAATTATGCGGCAATTTTAGACCCATTTTTTCCTATGTATAGACAGACGGACGGACATTACTATTCTGCCAAAACAAATTCAAGAGTTCTAAAAATATCTTTTTTTACTAACTGATTGATAAAATATTAAATCATGATCATTTAAATATTCATATCTCATTATTCTATGAATAATGCGGCGATTTTAGACCCATTTAATCCTAAGGTATAGACGGACGGACAGACGTTTCCATTCTGCCAAAAAAAATCCTAAAACTCAAAAAATAAATTTTTTTACCTAATAATAAATATAAAAATAGATCCTCATCATTAAAATATTGATATCACCTCTCCCTGAATTAAACGCCATTTTCGACCCCTTTTACCCCAACGTGCAATGGTTAAATTTTTCTGATACTATTTAATAACATTGGAAAAAGTTTGACAGCAGATCTTTAATTCTTTGACCAATTTTCGGTATGATCAATTGGATTATATATATATTTTTTTTATTAATTTTACGACGAACTTCTTTTTGTTAATCATTTTGATTAAAATTATAATCATAAATCTCACTCCTTAATCAAAGTTGTAATGGGTCTCGCTTTTATTATAATGTCAAAGGGGGTCGCGAAGCAAGATCTTGTGAGAACCCCTGGTTTAGAAGTTATGTAACAAAATATAAACTGAATTTTTTTTTTGTTACATAACCTTTTTTTTTATTATTATTTTATTTTATTTTTTTTTTTTTGTTAATATGTGCTCATAAAAAATAATTTCAAAATAATTTTTGTAAATATTTTAAATTTTACATACAAAAAATGAGCTTTTTACCGTATTTTGCTTCATAATTCCTAAACCAAAAGAGGCTCCAACTTGAAATTTGGCACAAATATAGAGAAGGGTCCTATTATCAATATATGTATTTTTTAAGAATTTTAAAATAGTGTTTTTTGAGATATTAAGCTTTAAAATTTATATTATCGATTTTAACCTTTGAACTTTCGAAGTATATAAATGTTTTACTTGTCGTTTTAAAGTCAATGTGATTTTCTATTAAATGAAATAAAAATAAGAATTTTACAATGTTTATTTTAGAAGTTATGAGCAATAAAATGTGACTACTTTTGGAAAAAATTCAGCTGCTTTTTGATTTTTGAAACGTCATATTTTTAGACCGGGAGGATTCTTTACTCAGAAAGTTTGTGATTTGAGCAACATTTGCAATACTTAATATATGTAGCGAATTTCATTGAAATCGGAGATATCAAATCCGAAAATGTCTGTTTTTTGTCCGTTTTGTAATGGAATCACTCTTATACATATTTTTTAAGGAAAACTTTTATTTTAAATAACTTTAGCTAACTTAACTTTAATTCCTTTACTTCTTTCTAATAAAATAAAATTGCTCTTTCATATTTTATTAACACTAAATCCCTATTGAATTTTACTTTGATAATACTAATATTGAACACTATTAACTAATACACATACTTTTACACAATCTAATACATAGTTGCTGTTTCACATATAAGCAGCATTCAACTCCATTAGCTTCACGTATAATAATTCTCCCATATGGTTTAAATATATAAAAAAAAAGAATTTCTAATGTATTTATGATTGTTGGAAATAATGTGTAGTTTATATATGTTCTAACACATATATTCACACACCATAAAGTCATAGAACAAATACTGATAAAACAAGTAGAAAAAAAACTACACGTAATTGCTAATAAAACATATACAATTTATTTCGAAGAATGTGTTTGATGAACAAAAAATTTTGCAAAAAGGAAAATGATACCAAGAGCAGGGAATTACATACGAAACAAAAAAGCACAACTTTCCATTATCAACTTCATACAAAATTGATCACAACTACAAGAACAATTAAGTTGAACAAAAGTTTCAATTAAAAGTAACAATAATATTTTATTATCTGTTGTTAATAAAACAACAAGAGATGGAAGAGGAGGAGTGAAGAAAAGAAAAAAGACACATCATCAATGGTTTATAAAGATCATGTATTAAAATACTATAGAAGTTGAAGACAAAATAAAAAATAAAAACGTAAGAAATAAAATAAAGAATCTTTTGGAAACGAAATTCTCAGAAAAAAGAAAGGAAATGAAACGAGGGAGGAGCAGAAATGAAGCTAAATTTTGTACCAAACTAAAAAAAACCAAAGCCAAAAAAAAACTTCAATATTAGTTGTCAATATTAATTTCTAAGCTTCTGGTTCAAGTCGTACTATATAAGATACCATTAAAAGATTTCAAAGAAATTCCATTTATTCTTTAACTTTTAACTTTTGTCCCAATTTTAAAACTGACCATCTTCCCGTCCCTCTCTGCTAAATTATATTTGTATTACAACAAAGTTAAACTGATAACATACTAATACTTACTGCGTTTACAAAACTTCTTTTTTTTTCCTCCTGCCCCCAAAAAAAAATTTATTTTATCTCCCATTCTTAGAGTTTTATTTCAGTTCTTTAGCCTTTTAATAACACTAATAGGATATTAAATACAAAGCTACTAACATTAACACTAACATCACTACCAACACTATCACCACCACTACTACTACTACCAAACTCCTTCCTTTTGCTTCTTTCCATACCTACTCTTCTTACTGATTGCCTTTTAAGCACACAGAGTCTGATGAAGCTATTAAGGCATTTTACCATCTTTAAGTACAAGACAAGACAACAACAGCAGAATATTCAGCAGCTTAAGGCTAAAAAACACAAGAAATACTTAAACACTTCTTCCTTTTTGTTATAATTCCCAAACAAGTATGATTTTTTTTAATTTTTGCAAAGAACAAGCATTATTACCAGCAGCTCCAGCTGAAGTAGAGATGAAAGAGAAAAAAAAAAGTTTCGAAAAAAAATCTTTAACAGGGCATATGAATGCAAAAGAAAATAAAGGAACACTGTTAGTAGGTACTACTTCAAAAGACTGTTAAACGGAAGTTCATACACGTACATGAAAATTTAACGAAAAAAAAAAAACAATTTAATTTTTTTTAAAAAATATTGTTTTGCTTGTACAGTTGAGAGCAGAAAAAGTAAAGTAATATTTTAAAATAAGAATTAAGCTAAATTTCTAACATTTAAAATAAAACTGAATTCGTCAGTTTATTATTTAAATTTAAATAAAAAATTGAATATCTCAAAGGCATTCAATGAAATCAGATTGAGTTCATACCAGTCAAAGAATCAAAACAAAATTGCCAGCCCTCGAAGCGCAAAATTATACGTAATAAATCTGTTTCCCATAAACTACTGCTCGGATCTAATTGAAATGTATGAAAGAGTGGTAGAAGAGGACCTAAGCTTTCAGAAAAACCATTTTATAATCACCCTGTTATAAGCAACAGGGTGTCAAAGTTGACTACCTCAAGTATGTAAAAGTTCCAAAAAATCGTAACTTCTACGAAAATTATGTTCGATTTCAAATCTTTATATTTCTATAAAGTGCTTGGCAAGTTAAAGGCAAAAATAAACCTACTCACGTAAGTTATCTCTTACCGTTAAAAATATATTCATGCTTTATTTTGAATTTTATATTTTTTTCCTTGACATATCGTTTTTCGGGAACAAATCCTGAGGTGTAAGAGGTGACATATTTTTAAAAATAGTATATAATTTTTAATATATTCCATGAATATATATACCAGTAGTCGACAATTTTTAATTTAAACATAAATAAATAAGAATAGCGATTGTCAAATATTACCATAAGATCAATTTTACATTGTTAACATGTTCTTATTTTTAGTTCTAATGATTAAATTATTCTAAGATAAGTACTTCTGTAGTATTTTTCCTCAATCTGTAGCAACACGTTTTGGATAGCTTTTTTTAGAAAAAAATTAGTGTATAGACCAATTTTAAAAAGGCAATTAATCATAATAATTTACTTTATATTATATATAAAAAATGTATCCTGAGAGTAGATATCTACTCAAATAATGTTTTGAATGTTTACATTGTAGTGAAAAATTATTGCATTTCATATATTCCTATTTTGAATAGACGGCCGAATGACAGGCGAATTCGATAATTTCCATGAATCCTAAAGTCAGCATCAGCTTGTAGTTATTATTTTACTAATGCTAATAGACCAAGAGGTCTCGAAATAGAATGGTATTTTGGGGTATGTAAAGTTTTTTTGACACTGAAAAATACTTAAATTATATTAATTTTCATACCAACGAACGAACTTCACGAGTCTTGTATATTTGGCAAAAATGCTTTACATTTTATTTCTCAAGAACACAGAAAAAATTATTTCAAATAATTTTTTTAATTAAATTATTAATAACTTTATATTGGAATTTAATTATATGATTTATTAATATAATTAATTTTCTAATTGGTTTTCAGTTTTCTTATTTAATATTTGTCTATAAAAGTACAGAAATAAAATAAATTTAAGTAAATTTTCAAAAATTTTCAGCTCATTGCATCTATTTAAGGAAAAGAAGTAATAATAATATCAATTATTCTAGTTATTAATATTATCATTTTGATGATTGGAGCAAAATCAATTAAAAATTAATTAATATTACAAATTTCGTAATTGAATTGCATTTTTACTTTTTTCTGTGAATGAATTCAAACATTCGTAATTTTTAACTTAATACATCATAGGCAAATATTTGCAAAACTGTGACAAAAATAATGCTTTAAAAATAGTTTTTGCTGAAACTTAGATCGACCTAAAAGTATTGTAAACAAATTTTTCATCCGAAATCCTAAAAAATTCTCTTGTAAACCGAATCGTTTCCCTTTAATGGTCTAACTATCTATATTGGTGACTTTTTTTAGGTCATTTGGACAAAGATATATGTATTTCCATATAATTACTGATATCAATATTAAAAACCTATGTAATTTGGTTTGTCCTTTATAACTTTAAATATTGGTCTGGGACAACACAGAAAAAAATATTTCAAATAATTTTTTAATCAAATTATTAATTAACTTTATTTTGGAATTTAATTATATGATTTATTAATATAATTAATTTTCTAATTGGTTTTCAGTTTTGTTTTTTAATAAATTGATAGCTTTTAATAAAATATAAAGAAAAACTAAATATTTGTGTACAAAAGTACAGAAATAAAATAAATTTAAGTAAATTTTGAAAAATTTTCAGCTCATTGCATCTATTTAAGGAAAAGAAGTAATAATAATATCAATTATTCTAGTTATTAATATTATCATTTTGATGATTGGAGCAAAATCAGTTAAAAATTAATTAATATTACAAATTTCGTAATTGAAGTCCATTTTTACTTTTTTCTGTGAACGGACTGCTGTACCTAATTTAAATATATATTTTTCTTCCATAAAATGTTTGAGTAATTGAAAATTTAAATTTATCCCCATTTTATGCAAAAATGGACACAAAAAAACGATTTTCAGTGATCTGACTTTTTATTTCATTAATAAAAAAAATGCTATGCCGACTATTGGATCATGATATGCCGACTACATGTTATTTCGAAGTTTTTTATAAAATATATTAATTGGGCATATTTAGCAATATTTTTTAGCAAAAGTGTTGGTAAATCTCAAATAACATCATTTAATGACGTGTAATATCTATTTATTATTCAAAAACTACGTTCGCATTTGTAAGCTGACAACTTTAAAGTAAGAAAAAAGTTAAACTGCCGACTACCGGTACACTTACCCTATGAGGAAAAAAATGTTTAATATTCTGTAATTTGTAATATATTCCGAAATAATATGAAGTACTATTCTTTTACTATTTTCTCAAAGTTAAAAAAAATAAATAAATAAAATAATAAAAAAAAAATGTCACGCAAGTTTTTTTTTAAATTTATTGAAGCTATTTAATTATAAAATATACTTAGATCGATTTGACACTAAACTATTTCCCGCCCGGCCAAAAAACGAATGCAGGGGTAAAGATTTAAATTGCATAAAAAGAAGAATAGCGTATATTTTTACTATTATTTCTATACTATATTATAATATCAGACCTTCATTCCTCCAAAAATTATTTAAATTGCTCAGCAATATTTTTATTGTTATTTAACCATATTATTGCTATATACATAAATCAAGTACATATACAACAAATAGCTTTAACAATTAATATTTAGTAATTCTCAAGCTCGACTATATGATACATTTCGATCCACATAATTTTGTTTTTACATACTATACACAGAAAAAAATATTCGACAAAATTTTTCAATTAATTTCTTATTTCATTTTATATATAACTTTAATTATAATAATTATTAATACAATAAATTTAATAATTACTTATATTTTTTTCTACAAAAATTGACAGCTCTATAAAAAATTCAAACGAAAAAATTAAACATTTTTTAAATAAATTTTGTATAAATTTATATTTAGTGCACATAATTTCTGGCTATTTTGGACCTTCTCAAGAGAAAATAATATTGCGATAATTTCCTTCCATTCTGGAATTAAAAGTGAATATAGAACTATTTCGTAAGTATGGATTTATGTATAAGACTTTGAAAGATTTTTGTTGATATGTATTCTGGTGTTATTCTAGATGTAATTTTAGTTTATCCTGCAATTTGATGCAAATATTAAAGACGGAGAAGTTTTTTACTACGTTTCTCGTTTCTGTATTATGAGTAAGTGCGAATTTGTTTTTATCACTAGCCATAAATTTGTTCGCTTATGAACAAAACATTTCCAGAGCAATGACAAATTATACTCTTTTTGCCGCCACTGTCGTTTCGATAATCATTTAATGGAAATGGTAGACTCCTTTATGTGAAAAATAAGACTTTAACGAGTATGGCTCACATAAACAACCTTCATTTGGGCACAAAAATAGGTTCAATATTCGAATAGATCTATGGCTAGTGATGATGTGACATTTTTAAGATTTATAATGTGCTATAAGCATTAATATCTCTTTCCTTAGGTTGAAGTAACTATCTCAAACTTAAACGTCTTTCCTAACATCAAATGACACTGGTAACAAGTTATATGTTTACTTATAATCATTATTATATTTCACCTAAATTATAAACTTTATTGTAAAATTATTTTTGTACTATTTAAATATTTGATGTATTGCAATAAAAATTTAAACTGGAAGAAGCGTATTTGGGAAGTGGTATAAATATAATTAATTTAAGAATCGAATCAATAAACAGTTTAATAGATATTTATAACATTTTCAAAAGCAGTTCTTATTGATATGATTAAGAAAATAATTGAAATTTAAATTAAAATCAATTAATTCTCCTTAATTAATATTATAACTTTGATGATTGGAGTAAAATCAATAAAAAAATTTATTAATATAATAAATTTCGTAATTGAAATCCATTTTTATTTTTTTCTGTGTATGTATAGAACTTACTTGTGTTAAATATTAACATAATACTAACATTTGTATGGGATTTATGCACGTTAGTGATTTTCGGGAGATGAGTTTATATGGGAGCTATGGTCAGTTATGGACCGACTTCATGAAATTTGGCAGACAGATTTTTGCTGATATAAAACTTATTTGTACTAAATTTCATTAAAATATTCCTATTTTTAAGGCATCTATAAGTGTTAAAACTCTATTCCGGGAGGAAATTTGTATGGGGGCTAGGTGAAATAATGGGCCGATCATAACCAAATTCAATAAGTTTCGTCCTTGTGTTGAAAAGCATATGTACCAAATTTCATCAAATTATCTTCAAAATTGCGACCTGTACTTTGCGCACAAGCTTTACATGGACAGCCAGCCAGCCAGCCAGCCGACTAGACGGACGGACGGACATCGTTAAATCGACTCAGAAAGTGATTCTGAGTCGAACGGTATACTTTAAGGTGGGGGTCCGAAGATTTTTTCTCTGCGTTACAACTTCTGCACAAACACATAATACCCCAACCACCTTTGGTGGTGTAGGATATAAATAGCTAAAGTGTTAGCCAAAATACTTTAAAAACTACATAACGAATATTATCCCATTACACAAACACACGTATCTATAGAAAAAATATATGTGCCATTATCAAAAATTTTTTACCTGGCTGAAACTGACTTAAATTCTTAATAAGTTTTGTGGTAATGATATTTTAAACAAATTGGTTACAGGTTTGAATTCACAAGACTTGAAACTAATAGAGTGCACAATAGGTTTCTTTTTAAATTCATAATTGCTGTTCAAAGTTCAAGAACATAGAAAAACGGCTTAAAATAACTTAATTTTTTCCCATTCTACTACAATTTTTGTTCGCTTGTTTATACTTTTTGATCTCATTCTATCATAAGTAAACTAATCGGACTTTACAGATAAATTCTGCATCATCTTTGCTGTTGTGCAGACTTTCAACAGTTAAATACAGGGTAGTCGAGTTTTGATCACAAAATTTTTTAGTTTTTTTTTTTTTTTTTTTTTTTTTTGGCGGGGTGCGCCCCTCAACGGAATACAAAATTTGGGATATTGCACAATATCTTGTTGATGTGCCCGAAATAGTCAACGTAGTAGATAGTCTCAAAGTTTTGAAAACAAGTGCGAAAATTTTTCAAAAAGTCAGTTTTTTGCGAGGCACATTCACAGTTTCATATTAAACGGTATGGATTACTGCGTGAACTTAGTTTTTTTTTTTTTGTTATTTTACATAACAAAATCAGAGGAGCATTAAAAATAAGTTTAATACAAGAATTTTGTGAACTTTTTGAAAATTATGCAAAAATTGCACTTTTTGTTTTTGTATTTTTATATAGAAAATAGCAATTTAAACAAATATTGGATATATAGATATAAGAGTGGCGATAAACATTATTGATCGGGATCATAAATTTAAGTCAAATGTCGTTGATAATTGAAAACAGGACACTTTTGTCAAAACACATTTCGCTAGGACACATAGTATCGATAGCATGAAATTAACTATAAATGGCATAATTAGTAGATGTTTGTTATGCTTAATAAAAATTCGGAGTCGCATCAAAAAATTTTGAAAGATAAACATTTTATGGACCAAAAACTATTTACTTGAGTTAAAAAAGGATCACAATATTAATAAGCATTTCTTTGTAATAAACTCTAACAAAATATATTTTCATTCAATATATGGAGAAAAACTTAGATTCGATCCAAATTTTTCCCAAAACTTTTAAAAATCGTGATTTTTATTGAAAAGAATTTTTTTTTTTTTTTTTAAATTTTACTATGAAACCCTAAAATATGCTTCACTAATACCATCAAACATTGAAAATATCAATAATTTTATTTTAATAACTCAGTAGGTTTTGATATTACGTGTAAATTTGACCAGAATTATACATAAACTTCTAGTTTGTAAAAAATTCTATATGTTCAACTTAAAACCGCCATAACTTTCGCTCCCCTCACATGAAATGATTAACGCGAACTGATTCTACATGCATTCAAGTTACTTTATATGTATGCAAAAGGATTTTAATGTGCCATCAAAAAAAAATGTATATATTTTTGAAGGGCTAAAATCAAAAATTTTTGATAATGAAAGGTCTAAAATATTAAAAAAATAAAAAGTTTTGGGTTTTGTCTCGCAATAAGTATAGAAATACTCGCAATTTTGAGCCTGTTATGAATAAGATATCAACGTATTTTTCGCAAAAATGTTGGTCCATAAACCATTCCGGGGGGACATTATATGGGGGCTATGTTAAATAATGAACCCATCATAACAAATTTTGTCCTCGTATTAAAATAATTATTTGTGCTCTATTTCATCGAGATATCTTCTGAAGTGCGGCTTGTACACGCAAAGAAAAAATATGGTTGTATATAAAATATTCATCACAATAAAAATATGGTTGAACCGCAACCATATTTTTGTTGCATATGTACTTGATTCATGTACACCACAATAACATGGTTGAATAACAATAAAAAAATATTGTTGAGATGCAACCATATCTTATGATTGGTTACTAAAAAATAAATTTTCGTTGGTTAAAATAATTGATGAGAAATGTTCGACTAATATAGATAATAAATCAGCGTTGAATATCAGATGAATCCAATAAGTCTTTTAGCATTGGAAATAGGCAACATGTTCGTAGATTGAAGACGTCTTTTCCATTAAGATAAAAGCACTTATTGAATCAAATTCAGTTAATTTATTTACTTGTCTGCGTTGTATTAAAATTCTTTAACGCCTTGAAAAATTTCGAGATATTTATATTGTTTTCTGTAAATTTTTTATAAACATCTAAATTTTTGTACAAAATTATAATGTCTACTTCTGTCTTTATTTTTCTTAAGGCAGTAGTTTTGCATTTATTTGAAGTGCACTATTAAATATATCAGGTTAGGTATTCGCAGCAAGTACTTGTCGCTGAATTACAAAGTGAGGTTTAAAAGTAAGTCGTAGACAAAGATTTAGCAAACAATAATTGTTTCTTTATTTCACATTCTGCAATAAAATAAAAATGGGCTTAAATTATAAACATCAGCCGTTTCATTACACTACAGGCCATCAATTATTATTATTAACATTATTATTATTACTGTACGTGGTTTCGTTTCTTTTGCTATTAGTATTGATATATTGTTCGAAGTTTCAATAGATTTTCCTCATCCAAATGAAAGGCTTTTATACTTAGAATTCAACTTTTGTACCTGACCTCAGATGTTCAATTGCTGTTGGAGAACTAAAGATTAATTAAAAAATGTTTAAAAAAAAGTTTATCCTTTCATCAAAAATTTTTGTACAGTAGTAACTTTATGTAAGCAAAAATGTGTGTTCTAAATAAATTAATGTGGATTTTTAGGTTTTGTTAAAAGTAGTATATTAGATTAGATAGAAATGGCTCTGAACACCACAATCCCAGCACAAATTTAGTGTTTTCAATAATTTCCACCAAAACAGGTTAAATTTTCGGATAAAGCTGATTACCCTAGATGATAAGAGACTATGAACTTCATTTTGGGGTTGATAAGATGTCCCCTGGATAGCTCATTCTAAGTATAAGTACAAGAATTTGAATATCGAGGTCTCATCGTGCAATTTGCAAAATTCTCAGGTCTTTGTTAGGACGTTTCCTGTAGTGTAAATTTTAAAAATTCCGTTAGTACTCTATGATTGTTTTTTCCTAATTTCTCCTTAGCATATCCCGAGGGGGTGAATTTTAGCTTCAAAAGTCAAAGGGTACCTTGTCAAGTAAAATTCCCGAATTGGAATCGTTATTAGACCACTAGGGCATAATCTGATTATGATTATATTCTTTAATTCCCTAGTATCATTCGCATACTTTCGCAGAAAATCTGAAAAAGTTAGAAAAATTTGTTTCTCACAAGCTTTTGAATCATACCTTGGCAATTTTGATATTTATCCCAGAGTTGATCCAAGGTTTCTGGAGAAAACAAACATCCAGGAAATCAGAGGTGATCTTGGGGAAGAGCAAATAATACGCTGCTTTGTTGTGGTGTTAATTCACCTGAAGGCACTTTAGGTACCTGGTACGATTATAATGATTTGAATATGGGTGCATTAATACCTTCTTGACTGCTCCATCATCTATCTACCCTGGTTGAAATTTATAAGTGCCAAGTCCTCTACGGGGGTACTGAAACCCTGTGACCATGGACCTTTGAATATAGAAGACTGTTCTCTGCCCAGTTGGTTATTGGAAAAATTTTTTTTCCTTTGAAATTGTATCTTTTTTGGAACAGAAAGGATCTTCAATGAACTTGTTGTGATCTCTATTGATCCATTTGTCCTGAATGAATGAGATATATTCTTCTCCGGCATATCAAGCTTGATAGTTGCTACAAAACAATTGGATTGGTCTGAATACATAATAGAATTTGTTGAATCCTTGGGGTTTGGATTTTGTGTAGAGGCTCCATGATTGCAGTTGGTAGACCTGACTTGAGTCTTGAAAAGCCAAGGTTGAGTCAATTGTAAGAGTAAGTTTTTCAATATTACTCTTACTGAAACTGACCAGTACTTTTTTATGCTCTACAAAGAGATCATCATTTTATCTCTCAACTAGTGACATGATCCTGTTTGTATGTCCGGTTATTCTGGAAAGTACTCAAACGAATATCTCAACCCTTGGAAAGGTGTATCATACAAATTTTAAAGCACCCTGATTAAGCAGATTTATTCAGGACAGCAACTTGTCGTCGGACCAGATTGTTGCTGGACAATCAGGTGACGACTTCAACCTTGTCTTTGTAAGTGGCCTGTACTGTATGATGCATTGTTGATGTAGTTTTTTAAATGCTAATGTTTTTGTTCTTAAGTGTGCCAGCTGTGTCCTCTTAGGATGTTTAGGATTTTCAAGTGTATAATCGTCTGATTGTCCTCTCTTCCTAGGAATTTTTAAATCATAAAGTTAATCGCAAAACTCTTTTATCGATTTTAGTTATAGTATTCGTGCCTCTTCGATGTTCATGCCTTTCTTCAAAATTAGCTTAAGACATCTGTGTGCAGATCCAATAAGTTTAAGTCTTTCTCTGGTACCTTTTGTCCGAACTTGCGGCTCTATAGCAACGACAAAAGGTTTCGTATTTGGCATTAATGCCAGGAGCACAATTTCTTCATACCTCGATGGATTCAGGATATAAATACTTAATGCTATTTTAAACTTCTCAGCTGTTAAAGTAAACAATGTAATTTTTATTAAAAAAAACAGCATCTTAAATGTATTACTTGCAATACATTTCTACTGATTACTTTAATTGGAATCACTGGCTGATGATGATTTAATTGAAAAACACATTAACTTTCTGTTAATTTCCCTCAATTTCAAATTAATCTTCTCAGTCTCCTCTTTGCTTTTTAACAATAAATTCCTTTAAATCTTTTTTCGAATTTAAGAAAAAGAAAAAAACTATAAACTCCCACAATGACTGCGGCTACAAAATGTATTGTTCGATGGTGAACAAACTGCCAAAGAGAGCACTAGCAAAAAAATAAAAATAAATTGTAACGAATGTCCATGGTTAATTGAAATTCTTTAACTTTCTCAATTAAACTTTTAAAAACGTTACTTTAAACTTTAAACAAGAAAGACCAATGAAAAGCAGAAAAGATGAAGAAGAAAAAATAGGGAAACAAAGCAAAACAAGCGCGAATATATTCGGCCCGGCCGAATCTATATACCCACCATCAACTTTTTAAAATTTTACGTTATATGAAAGGGGCCGGTTAAGTGGGCGGACCACGCCCATTTTTTGTTTCCGAGTTTATATCGACCCCCGAACTATACGTACAAAATTTCGTTGTCGTACGTGCTTTTACTAAAGAAATATCAGCAGAAAAGTATTTAAAGGACACCCTGTGTTTCTAGTTTTTAGCCCATAACTTTTTTGTTTATTAACCGATTTTGCCCATTTTCAATACCAAACAAACCTTATATAAGTAAATATTTGTGCCAAATTTCGTCTCCTTACGTTGCCCCGTTCGAGCTCTATCCTGCTTTCAACAGACAGACAGATGGACAGACGGACGGACATAGCTAGATCGACTCAGAATCTAACCAGGACCCAGAAAATATATACTTTGTGGGGTCATAGATGATTCCTTCGACATGTTACACACGGAATGACAAAATCAATATACGCCCCATCTTTTTGATGGTGGGTATAAAAAGATAAGTAGACACCAACACACAAAGCAAACAAACGTTTTGCTAACAAAACAGAAAAGGAAAAAGTAAAAAATGAAACAGGGAAATAAAGTAAAGAAAACTTATAATCCACAACAGAGAGGAAGAATGAATGAATAGTGTGGAAAGAATGTGCCACTAAAAAAAAATTCAAAAACGAAAAGACCTTTTTTATAAAAAGTTTTCCTTCTTTTACTTTTACATAAAACGTATTGAGTGAAATTAAACAATTTTTAAGTTTACTAGTAACAACAAGAACTTAATTGTTCACATCCCATTTTGTTTTATTTTATTTTTTTTATTTTTTACCAGGGAATAAATGCCTTTTTTCTTTAAAATTTTAACAAATAATGAACTAAAAATTGAAATTTATTTTAGCACAAAATAAATAATTGAATTGAAAATTGTTTCCTTTTTTTGTTCAATAAAAATTTATATTTAGAAAATGTATTTAAAGTTAAATTGTATTTGTATGTGGGTTTATTTATGTAGGTATGTATGTCATATCATGTTTTTTTCCGCTTACTCAATTTAAAATCTATTTATTCATTATTGACAAATATTGTTATATTTTATCACTTTATTTAGTAAATAAATATTATTAAATATTAATACGTGTTTTTGTTTAAATAAATAACTCATTCATATTTTATGATGCAAATAAAAAAATAAAAAAAAACAACTGTATTTAAAATAAATGAAATTTTAGTTGACTATGACATATTGAAATATAAAGGTGATAAAAATAAATTAAATTATTTGAATATAATCGATTTGTTATTTCTTCAATGGTCTTTCAAAAAAGCTAAATTTTGGAAGAAAAAAATAATTAATATTTGGTAATAAAAGTCATATAAATCCTAAAAAAGCTTTCTTAGCTCAGTAAACCACATAATTTTGGGAAAGGTAATACCAAAATCTTAGGTTTCACGATTTTCTTTTTAATAATTCTGATGTCCGTCCTTCTGTGCATCTGTTTTTTAATTTTTTAAAATTAAATTCAAAATCATTTATTTTTAGACTCTATAAAGATAAATGGGATTCATTGTAAGGTAATATCAAAATTTTAGTGTTCATATTTCATTTCCATATTGATCAATAAATAAAAAATTGTAGTTTTAATATTTCTTTGAGAGAATTCTGATATCCGTCCTTCTGTCTGTCTGTTTGTTAAATTTTTCCAAATATTCAAATTCTAAATCATTTATTTTTGGACTCAATAAGAATTAATATGGTTTAACATAGTGTTTACTTCAAGGAAATGTGATATCAATAGTTTAGTATTTGCGTTTTAATTTCAATTGATCAGTATCTGAAAAAAATTGGAATATTACGAATTGTTTTAAGAATTCTGATGTCCGTCCTTCTGTCCATCTGTTTTTTAATTTTTTAAAATTAAATTCAAAATCATTTATTTTTAGACTCTACAAAGATAAATGGGGTTCAAATTGGCGCCTGGTTCATTATAAGGTAATATTAAAATTTTAATGTTTATAATTTGTTTTTATATTGATCAATAAGTAAAAAAAATAGAGTTTTAAGATTTCTTTGAGAGAATTCTGATGTCCGTCCTTCTGTCTACCTGTTTGTTAAATTTTTCCAAATATTCAAATTCTAAATCATTTTTTTTAGACTCAATAAGAATTTATATAGTTTAAGATGGAGTTTACTTCAGGGAAGTATAAAATCAATATTTTAGTGTTTACACTACGATTTTAATTGATCAGTATCTAAAAAAAAAATTGAATATTACAAGTTTTTTTAAGAATCCTGATGTCCGTCCTTTTGTCCATTTGTTTGTTAATTTTTTCAAATCATTTATTTTCAGACTCAATAAAGATACATGGGATTAAAAATTAAGCCTAAATCAGAGAAATGAGATATCAATATTTTAATGTTTACATTTTGATTTAATCAATATCTAAAAAGTTCTGGTATTTTAAGCTTTTGTAAGAACTCTGATGTCTGTTCTTCTATCTATAAAATTGCGAAATTTTTCAAAATACTAAAAATCTAAATAAATTATTTTTAGACTCGATAAGCCGCTTATATTTTGGAAATATAATATCAATATTTTAATATTAATATTTCGATTTTAGTATATCAATATTAAAAAAAATTGGTAATAATAAGATCTTTTCAATATAATTCTGATGTCTGTCCTTCCGTCCATCTGTATGTTAAGTTTTTTTCATATTTTCCAAATATTCTAATTATAATTCATTTATCTTTAGACTCAATAAAGATTAATATGGTTGAAAATAGCGATTACTTCACTGATACTTTAACATTTGGTTTCAGTTGCTCAATATCTTAAAAAATGGAATAATAAGAATTTTTTGTAAGAATTCGAATGTCTGTCCTTCTGTCCATCTGTTCGTTAATTTTTCTAAATATTCAAATTTAAAATCATTTATTTTTAGACTCAATAAAGATAAATGAAATTGAAAATGAAGCATAAATCAGAAAAAAGAGATATCAATACTTTAATATTTACATCTTGGTTTTGTATTGACCTAAAAGTAAACAAATTGGAAATTATTTTTTTTTTTATGAGAGACTTCTGATGTCCGTCCTTCCGTCCATCTGTTTGTTAATTAAAATAATAATCATTTATTTGTAGACTAAAAGATTAATGGGGTTGAAAATTGCGCTTAGTTCAGGAAAAGGTGATATTAAAATTTTAATTTCGTTTTTACATTGATCAATAAGTAAAAAAAAAGGAATTGTAATGACTGAATTTGTATTAGTCTACAAAATATTTAAAAAAAATAAACTTATTATACTTCAATTTACAATTTCATATATCATAACATAAAAATCCACATCGTTAGCAGTCAATCAATATGTACGTAGGCCCATCTCTGACTTTTTTTTATGGGCGCAATATTAGACACGCCCATAAAAAAAATCCCGACCTGATGGAAAAAAACTGAAAGCAGATTCGAGTTTAGCATGCTAGATTCCATCTAGTCTACATATTTTTTTCGAAGGAGCTCAAAAAAATTTTTTTTGTTGACCAGTGTTATTTCATTCATTTGAATTGTAATTCCTTGTTCTAATTCATTTGAATGAATTCAAAATCAATTCAATTTAATCGTGTTGGAAATGAATTGCAATTCACTTTAACAAATTTATTTGAATTGTAAACGAATTACAACTCATTTCAGCCTAATTCATTTGAATTGATTCAAATTTTATTCAATTCTTTTTTGCTGTAAAAAGAATTAATTCAAAATTTTGCTAATTCGTAACGAATTAAAATCAAAAAAGAATGATTCATTTACAGCTCTGCTATTTGGTACGATCCACATTGGGGTAATAGAGGTTGAAACTGGCTATTAATTCAGGGAAAGGTGATATCAATATTTTAATTATCAAGTTTTATTTTTTATTGATTATTATGTTAAAAATTCATTTTAAGAATTTTAAGATTTTTTTTGGTAGAATAGTAATGTCCGTCCGTCCGTCTATACATTAGAGTTAAATGTATCGAAAATTACGCATAATTCAGGGAAAGGTGATATCAACACTTTAATAATCACGTTTCCTATATATTAGTAAGTAAAAAATGCATTTTAAGAATTATAAGATGATTTTTGGTTGAATGGTAATGTTCATCCTTCTGTCTATACATTTGGGTTAATTGAGTTGAAAATTGCACTTAATTCAGGAAAAGGTGATATCCGAATTTTGATGATCACGTTCTATTTTTTATATTTATTTGTTAGTAAAAATGCAATTTTAGAATTCTAAAGTATTTTTTGGCAAAATGAAAATGTCCGTCCCTCTTCAATACTTTAGTATTTAGATTTAGTTCTTATATTGGTCTGGAAGTAAAAAAATAATATATTTTTGGAATTTTAAGAGTTTTTTTGACTTAATGAAGATATCTATTTCAAATTTTATTTATTCAATAGAATAGAATTGAAAATATTAGGATATATATGGAAGAGACTTGACCAACATCTTGCAAAGTTGAGATTGTTGAAATTTCAAATGATTATATCTCGAAGAATAGAATACATGTAAGCATGTTTTCTAAAGGATTTACCAAGGACTTTAAGGTGATATAAAAATCTTGGAAATTATATAAGGCACAAATATTCGCTAGTGGTTAAACATTTTCTATGACATTACTATGCTCTGCTACGACTATGCAAATCCAACCAGCCGATTATAAGTTACAGAATTATTTCGATTTTGCCCCACTGTTTAATGTTTAATTAAGCAAAGAAAATATCTGCACTTAAGCTGTTTTTTGTATGAAATCTACTGGATTTTTTTCGAAAAAAATTAATTTCTCAAAGTATTAACCCTTTTGGCTTACATATTTGTCCAGGTAGCAGATAGAGCAAATATACACTGTTTTATAAAAGAGGATTGGGGCAACAAAATTGTAGTTGAGTGCCAGTCCCTATCTGGTTCCAGTTGTACCCTACAAGGTTCCAAATTTGTTTAAATAATGGTCTTTATACCAAGGGCTGCTACAGGGCAAATATAGGGCGCAAGGGGATGGGCGTCAATTATGATTTGGATTTAACCTTTGCCTTATGTAAGTTTTTTTATAGTCTTTATTTGAAATTTGGAACATATGCACTTGTTGCATCAGTTTTTATAGAAAAGTGATAGAAAAGTGTTTGAGTTTAATATGAGTGGATCAGCACGAGATCGTAATTTTTTTTTCTTAGACCAGAGCTAATTGAACAAATTTTCTTTTGCGACTTTAGTGATGACGATGATGAAGTCGTTACAAACCTAGACAATGAAAATGTCTTATTCCTAGAAAAAGACAACCTGCAAATGCAAAAAGATGAGCCCATAGAAGTTGCCATTGAGGGAACTAAGCACGTCGATTTACCGCTTGGAACTGTATATGAAAAAGAGGCAATAAGACCAGCATTGTTTATACCACCTGAAAAAACATTTCGTTTTATGCATAATCTTGCTTTTAAAAATCATAATTTTACCGGGAGTGAAAAGCATACAAACATTCTCAAGTTTTAAAGCCCGTTCTGCATAAGCATGAAGAAATCTCATCAGCGTACGCAGTATTTAACAGCGTTTGTAATTTTGAAGGTAAGTTTTTAAATCACAAATGTTGTGATATTTTGAGTTATCACTTGCTATTTTTATATAGAGCTGTGTCTCATGATAATGGAGCAGTGCAATCTATATGCTTTGCAAAAGGGGCGTATATTCACTTTTACTGTGCCCGATTTTAAGGCTTATTATGGGTATTATCATACGTATGAGCTTAGTGAAACTCCCATCAACACGTTTGTATTGGTCCACTGATCCAACATTTCACCAAGCTCAGGTTGCAGGAGTCATGTCACGGAACCGATTTGATGAAATTACAGCCAATCTTCACTTTTGCGACAACAGTAAGGCTGATGTTAGTGACCGTGGCTACAAAATTCGTCCAATTTTAGAGCACATTAACAAGGCTATGCCTGACGTATATACGTTTTCCAAAAAACTCTCTATATGGTAAAGTTTAGGGGTCATAATGCCATGAAACAATATATGAAGGACAAACCTATTTCATGGGGATTCAAACTATGGTGTTTATATGAGTCAGAAACAGGATACTTGTATAATATTGACATTTACACAGGAAAGAAAAACATTTGTTGAACACGGTCTTGGTGAAGCTGTCGTCCTGCAGTTATGTAAGCCACTGGTCAAAAAAGGGGTTGAAGTTTACTTCGACAATTTCTTTACAAGTATAAACTTAATGCACATTCTCCAGCAAAATGACATAATGGCATGTGGAACTATTCGATGTAATAGAAAGCACATGCCAAAGAATTTTCCTGCGGATAAAGATATGAAAAGAGGGGACATAAGTTACTTCATGTCGGGTAGCATTTCCGTTGTAAAATGGATGGAGGTCAAGCGACGTGTTGCTGGACAAGCTAGTAAAATAGATATTAATTGCCTCCTGATTATACAGCACTATAATAAAGGAATGGGAGGCGTTGATCTAATGGATCAAAAGAAAGTATATTACGAGTACGATCGAGAAATAAGTGGCATTTTTATTTACGATTGTTCTTCGACTTATTTGAATTATGTGTTCATAATAGTTATATAATATATAAAAACAAAAATTGTTCCTCAATTAACGTGACTTCAATTGAATTTCGAGCAGCTTTAGCCAAAGAACTAATAAATTGCTTCAATTCAAGAAAACGTGGTTTTTCAGCTTCTACCAAATTGGGAACTCACTTTGCATAAAATGGAAAAGAGTGAAAGTTGGAAACGCTTTTGCCATTGTGCATCCACTAAAAAATATAGTCGCACAAATGTTTTTTGCGTTCAATGCAATGTGTTCCTTTGTTTCACAACATCCTGTGATTGCTTTGGAATCTATCACGAACAACATTAAGAACAATTTTTTAAGATTTATTGTATTTTAATTTATGTTTTTAATAAAAAAAACAAAATTTAAATAATTTTTACAATTACTTAATTTGGGATAAAAAAATTAGCTTTCTACCCATAGGCAACTATATTTGCCAAGCGAAATGGGGGACTTACAGTACACCCAGGAGGACAACTTTTTTTTTTCGCCACTACTATTAGGCCACAGATTATGAAAATAAACCCAAAATTTAAATCGCTTCAGCCGAAAATGTTTGGTCGTCAAAGGGTTAAAGTGGACAATATGTATTATTTTCCCAAATATTTTCAGAACAAACATCCTTTTAAGTTGCATTCCATGAAATTTGAAAATTAGTGTATTTAAAGAAAATTTTCAAAAAAAAAAAAAATAAAATATTAGGAAAAATGTTACAAATACTTGAAGAAAGGTAAACTTAAATACCTGAAGTTGATGGTTTCATTTTAAATTTTTTACTTTAAAAGACATTTTATTTAAAATAAATACATTGAAAGTCGATGAAAATTGAATTTTTTACTCTTTTTTAAAAATGTTTAACTTTGACAGCTCTTTATAAGAAAACAACACAACCTAAGTTAAAGATTATAATTGATATTGATATTGATATATACTTTTGTTTTTTTTATACTTTATTACAAAAATTTTAATTTCAAAATTCTATTAATCTCCACTTTGGCACATTTTACCCGAACGTGCGATCTGTAATATAATATACAATTAAATAAAAAAAAAAAACAAAATTCTAAGATCAACCGTTTCCTAATTATTGAATTTTATATATGTTAAAATATTTCCGATCTCACTCCTTAGAAATTACAGATTTATTTTCAAAAATGTTCGATTCTACCACCCCTTTGTAAAATTAGATAAAACAATAAAAAATTCTGCACTTGCGATGTTTTTTATATAAAAACAACTGGAATTTTTGCACATAAATTTTTATTTCTCAAAACGGGCTATAAATGTGCACAATATTTTTTCCAAAATATTACAAAAAAAAAATGTTCTATTTTTTAGAAAAATTTGATTTTAAATTTCATTCCATCAAAATTCAAAATAAATTCCATTTTATGATTTTGCTTTAACGATATCAGGACAATATCTATATGCTGCGAGTAATTTCCCTTTTAACCATGCCGCGAATCTTCTGTTTTATCTATAAACACATTTACATATCGATGTTTTTGTTTCTTTATTAAAGAATTTACTTCACAAAGTTCTAATATTTCATAAACCATCATATAAATAATAACTTTATATCCTGTTAATGAACTTTCAACATCTCTTATTATTTCCCTATGTAACTAAGTGTAAATGACCCCTGTTGTTACTATTATTAACTATTTATTGATCTCCTTTGTTAATTTTCACAACCAAACAGCACAAACTCAGTAAATAATCTCCTGTTAAGTTACGTGTTATGAAAAGGTGTTATTAAAGTATTATTTTAATAGAAAAATATCTTTAGCTCCTAGAAAAATTAGCGTGTTGATTATAAAAGTATTTCCAAAAATACTATTTCTTCTAAAATGATTTAAATTATCTCTCACAAATATTATGAATTTCTTATTCATGCTGACTGACATCCCTGAAAGGTAAATAATTATTAGATATAACAACTTTTGAGTCAGCATTAATTTTTGGACCTTAGAAATTTTATTTGTTGCTTGCTATTTTTTTGATTTGCGTGTAAAAATGCGTAAAGCATATTTGACCTTTTTTTCCCCATATAAATATTGATAATGCTCTTTCGTATAGTAAAAACGTATGTATGTGTATCATTTTGTTTTTCCCTAAAACTTTGCGTGTGATTTGCACATTTTTCCATAGATGTTTTTTTTTTTTTTTTTAAATAAACGCTAATTTACTTTGACTGTCTCTAACGTTTTGTTGTTAGTTTGTTGTTGCATGTGTCAAATCAATAAAAGAGTCACGTTTATGACACACACTTGGACTTTAGATATACTTACTTATACATACTCATAAAATATAACAATAGAATGTTAAAGTACTCGTATGAAACAAATAAAAGAATATTTACGAAAATCCTATAAAATGACAACTTATGATGGAGAGGAGAGGTTTGAACAGGAAGGAAATCTCAACGTACAAAAATTCCTAGATACATATTCATTATAAATGTAACAACAACTTAAATTTAGATACGACTACAATACTGAAACGCACATAAGATATGTAAGCACAACTATAAGTGAATGTAATTCGAATAACAAAATGTATTTTCAATATTCCAGACACATCAACGTATTTTGCTAATTGAAAATTAGGCAGTTTTTTTTCCTGCTGGCCTTCATTATATTCTTTGGCATTTTGCTAGTACAAATGTTATTGATGCATAATAATAGGAGTAAGACTACATAGTACGAAGGTTGTTGGAGAAAGCGAAAGAGAACAAATTCAAATTTTTCGTTATATGGGAGGGGGCGCTAAAGTGGACGGACCACGATCATATTTTGTTTCCAAGTTTATATCTACCCTCGAGCTATATGTACAAAATTTCGTTGTGGTACCTGCATTTTGTTTAAGATATATCAGCATCAGTATGATATGAAAAGTTCAATCCCTATCCTGCTTTCAACAGATACATAGACAGACAGGCGGACGGATATAGCTAGATCGACTCAGAACATAACCAGGTTCCAGAAAATATATACTTTATGGGGTCATAAATGATTTTTCGACATGTTACATACGGAATGATAAAATCAATATACCCCCGTTGTATTAAAATGAACAGCATAGAAGAAAGATAGGAATAGGGTGGGATTAGGAAAAAAAGATAAAAATTAAGATAAAATCAACGATCCTATTCTGCTCTATTCTATTCTATTGTATTTTATTCTTTTCTTTTCTATTATATTCTATTCCATTCTATTTTATTCCATTCTATTCAATTCCGTACTATTCTTTTCTATTATTTTCCATTCTATTCTATTCCGTTCTATCACAGAAAAAAGTAAAAATGGACTTCAATTACGAAATTTGTAACATTAATTAATTTTTAATTGATTTTGCTCCAATAATCAGAATAATAATATTAATAACTAGAATAATTGATATTGTTATTACTTCTTTTCCTTAAATAGATGCAATGAGCTGGAAATTTTTGAAAATTTACTTAAAATTATTTCATTTCTGTATTTTTATAGACAAAAATTAAAATTTTCTTTTTATTTTATTAACAGCTGTCAGTTTATTAAAAAATAAAACTGAAAACCAATTAGAAAATTAATTATATTAATAAATCATATAATTAAATTTCAATATAAAGTTAATTAATAATTTTATTAAAAAATTATTTGAAATATTTTTTTCTGTGATTATATTCTTTTCTATTCTGTTCTATTCAATTCTATTCAATACTATTCAATTCTATTCAATTCTATTCAATTCTATTCAATTCTATTCAATTCTATTCTATTCCATTCTATTCCGTTCTATTCTTTTCTATTTATTCTATACCATTATATTTTATTCCATTCTATTCCGTTCTATTATTTTCTATTCTATTCTTTTCCATTCTATTCTATTCCGTTCTATTATATTCTTTTCTGTTATATTCTATTTAATTCTATTCAATTCTATTCATTTCTATTCAATTCTATTCAATTCTATTCAATTCTATTCAATTCTAATCAATTCTATTCAATTCTATTCTATTCAATTCTATTCAATTATAATCAATTCTATTCAATTCTATTCAATTTTATTCAATTCTATTCAATTCTATTCAATTCTATTCAATTCTATTCAATTCTATTCAATTCTATTCTATTCTATTCTATTCTATTCTATTCCATTCTATTCTTTTCTGTTCTATTCTGTTCAATTATATTCTATTCCATTCTATTCTATTCTATTCTATTCTATTCTACTATATTTATTCTATTCAATTCAATTCTATTCTATTCTATTCCGTTCTATTCTATTCTATTCCGTTCTATTCTATTCCGTTCTATTTAATTCTTTTCTATTCTATTCAATTATATTCTATTCGATTCTATTCTATCATAATTATTCTAATCAATTCTATTCAATTCTATTCTATTCAATTCTATTCCATTCTATTCCGTTCTATTCTATTCCGTTCTATTTAATTATTTTCTATTCTATTAAATTATATTCCATTCTATTCTATTCTATTCTATTATATTTATTCTAATCAATTCTATTCAATTCTATTCTATTCCATTCTATTCTATTCCATTCTATTCTATTCCATTCTATTCTGTTCTGTTCTATTCTATTCTATTCTATTAAAGTGTATTCTATTCCATTCTATTCTTTTATATTTATTCTATTCAATTATATTATATTCTATTCCATTCTATTCTTTTCTGTTCTATTCTGTTCAATTATATTCTATTCCATTCTATTCTATTCTATTCTACTATATTTATTCTATTCAATTCAATTCTATTCTATTCTATTCCGTTCTATTCTATTCTATTAAATTATATTATATTCCATTCTATTATATTTATTCTAATCAATTCTATTCAATTCTATTCTATTCTATTCTATTCAATTCTATTCCATTCTATTCCGTTCTATTCTATTCCGCTCTATTTAATTCTTTTCTATTCTATTCAATTATATTCTATTCGATTCTATTCTATCATAATTATTCTAATCAATTCTAATAAATTCTATTCAATTCTATTCTATTCTATTCAATTCTATTCAATTATAATCAATTCTATTCAATTCTATTCAATTTTATTCTATTCAATTCTATTCAATTCTATTCAATTCTATTCAATTCTATTCTATTCTATTCCATTCTATTCTTTTCTGTTCTATTCTGTTCAATTATATTCTATTCCATTCTATTCTATTCTATTCTACTATATTTATTCTATTCAATTCAATTCTATTCTATTCTATTCCGTTCTATTCTATTCTATTAAATTATATTATATTCCATTCTATTATATTTATTCTAATCAATTCTATTCAATTCTATTCTATTCTATTCTATTCAATTCTATTCCATTCTATTCCGTTCTATTCTATTCCGCTCTATTTAATTCTTTTCTATTCTATTCAATTATATTCTATTCGATTCTATTCTATCATAATTATTCTAATCAATTCTATTCAATTCTATTCTATTCAATTCTATTCCATTCTATTCCGTTCTATTCTATTCCGTTCTATTTAATTCTTTTCTATTCTATTAAATTATATTCCATTCTATTCTATTCTATTATATTTATTCTAATCAATTCTATTCAATTCTATTCTATTCCATTCTATTCTATTCTATTCCATTCTATTCTGTTCTGTTCTGTTCTATTCTATTCTATTAAAGTGTATTCTATTCCATTCTATTCTTTTATATTTATTCTATTCAATTATATTATATTCTATTCCATTCTATTCCGTTCTATTCTATACCATTCTATTTTATTCCATTCTATTCCGTTCTATTCTTTTCTATTCTATTCTTTTCCAGTCTATTCTATTCCGTTCTACTATATTCTTTTCTGTTCTATTCTATTCAATTCTATTCAATTCTATTCATTTCTATTCATTTCTATTCAATTCTATTCAATTCTATTCAATTATATTCAATTCTATTCAATTCTATTCAATTCTATTCAATTCTATTCAATTCAATTCAATTCTATTCTATTCTATTCCATTCTATTCCGTTCTATTCTTTTCTGTTCTATTCTATTCAATTATATTCTATTCTATTCTATTCTATTCAATTCTATTCTATATTATTTTATTCTATTATATTCTATTCAATTCTATTCCATTCTATTCCGTTCTATTCTATTCCGTTCTATTTAATTCTTTTCTATTCTATTCAATTCAATTCAATTCAATTCTATTCGATTCTATTCTATTATATTTATTCTATTCAATTATATTCCATTCTATTCCATTTCATTCCATTCTTTTCTATTCTATTCTATTCTATTCAATTCTATTCTATTCTATTATATTCCATTTCATTCCATTCTTTTCTATTCTATTCAATTCTATTCAATATTCCGTTCTATTCTATTCTGTTCTGTTCTATAATATATAATATATATAGAATATAATAATATTCTATTCCATTCCATTCTATTCCATTCCATTCTATTCCATTCCATTATATTCTGTTCTATTATATTCTATTATATTCTATTCTATTCTATTCTATTCTATTCTATTCTATTCTATTCTATTCTATTCCATTCTATTCTATTCCATTCTATTCTATTCCATTCTATTCTATTCCATTCTATTCTATTCCATTTCATTCCATTCTATTTTATTGAAGAATTTTACTCTGACATTTATATGGTTAAATTTGATACCCAGTACTAATTCTTAGAAGATCTGTTCCTCATACGTTCGTATAAATCCACTACCAAAACTTTTCTTACAACCCTTCCATTTCATGACTATTTTGCTAACAAAAAATATTAAGCTCCTCTTTATGCCGACTCACATACACTTACATAACAGCACGTAGTCTCCAGAACTTATGTTAGTCTTTTTCCTGTTACGTACGTGTGTATTATAAATTTATGTCTACTGACCCTTTATATATAAAGTAGCTCCTACTTTTTTGTGTGAATATAATCGTACACTCATCCAAATACAAAAGTAACTATATGTACAACATGTGTATATGAATTTTCTTTTTCCTGAAGTGTGTGTGTTATTTTTTTTTACTTTTTTTTCTGTTCATTCACTGTCTCTTGAGGGTGTCATATTACAATTTGCTGTGCGTAAAATTATTGAGGTCAAATCCCGATATATTTGGTTTGAGTGCCACTACTGATGACTGTGCGGGTATAAGTAAAATAAAAAAAAATAATAATAAAATTGGTCGGCATATAGGCGAAAAACTTAAGGGAATAAGAATAATAATTGCAAGGATTATTGCGAAGTGTAAAAAGGGATAAATTTCTGTGATATATTATTATTATTGCTTGTGAAAAATTAATAATGTTTCCTGGGGCTTTTGGGGTATAAGATATTTAAAGAGACGTTTAAATGAAATAAATAAAATAAATTAAAAATTATTGTAATAATAGTTTATAAGGAGATACTAAAGTATTACATTTATTTTAATTGCAAGTGACCTTTTAAATTGATAGTGAATGTGTATTAAGATGAATAAAGGATTAAAGTTTTAAAGATGGCGATTTGTGATACTTTGGTTTTGATTATTAAATATATATTACTAATGAACATTGTGAGAAAAAAGTCTAAGACAAGGACAAAAATTAATTGTTTGTAAGTTAGGAAAGAATGAAAATAAAGATCCAAAAACAAATTTATGTTTTAATGAGGGAAAATTAGCAAAATAATTAGCTTAAGCCTGAGACACGTTCTTATCATTAAAAATAATTACTATTGAAATAATTATTATGAAGAAAGATGGGATTATTAATACAATAAATAGAAGTCAATACATGTTAGTCGTGGAAGATAATAGAAAAATTTGAAAGAAAAATAGAAAACTTTTTTGTACCAAAATACCCTAAATCCCAGTCCCAGTAAAACTGGTTTCAGAAACCAGTTGTAAGAGCTCATAATGAATAATTCCCATGCAATCCTATCAAACACTCACCATATCCAAGTTTTCTATCAAGTTTGAGTTTAAAAAATATAAATCTTTAATTTGATATGTTTTTTATACCCACCATCAAAAAGATGGGGGGTATATTGATTTTGTCATTCCGTGTGTAACATGTCGAAGGAATCATTTAAGACCCCATAAAGTGTATATTTTCTGGGTCCTGGTTCGATTCTGAGTCGATCTAGCTATGTCCGTCCGTCTGTCTGTCTGTTGAAAGCAGGATAGGGCTAGAACGGAACAACCTAGGGGGACGAAATTTGGCTCAAATATTTATATTATATAAGGTTTGTTTGGTATTGAGCAAAATCGGTTAATAAACTAAAAAGTTATGGGCAAAAAACTAGAAACACAGGTTGTCCGTTGTAGCTTAATTTCATACTTTTCTGCTGATATCTCTTAAACAAAAGCATATGCGATAACGAAATTTTGTACAGATAGTTCGAGGGTCGACATAAACTTGAAAACCAAAAATGGGCGTGGTCCACCCACTTTATCGCCCATCTCTCATATAACGTAAAATTTGAGAAAGTTGATAGTGGCTATATACCCACCATGTTTTTTTTTTTTTTTTTTGATATGCAACTTTTTTTGTCCCCATACAAATCAAGGCACTTTAATTATATTGAAAGAAATACGTAATTTTATAGGTGTTTTAAAAATGGTCTAGCTCACGTAATCATATAAGAACATACTAGTCCTCATTTCTAGAGGGGTAGATTTTTAAATATTTTTCGTGAGGCACTTTAATGTACATACAGTGTCTCACATAAATTAGTGTATTTTAATTTTTAAATAAAAAGAAGAGTTAATAGTTATAACATTAGGTAAATAAATAAAAAAAATAATAATTTTTTTATGAATGGGATTTTTTGCCAGATTTGTCTTCTACCCAATGCAGCAAAAAAAACCATAAAATGTTGAATCTTTTCCGAGAAATGGAGAAAAGTAATACATTTAGCCATTTCAGGTACCTCACAAAAGTATTTGAATTTTTAATTTTTTTTATTTGAAAAAAAAAAAAAAAATAAACGAGAGAAAAAGATATAGTCGGTCAGGCCCGACTATATGATACCCTACACCATACAGTATATTTCGGGGAGGGGTCTTTTATTATACATGGACCCAAATGTGGACCGATACTTATAAGTATAAAATAAGACATACAAATACAGAATATTACTTTAATGCTGACATTTATATGAATTTATTCACTTTTGTGTGATTCCCGAAAGGGGGCCTTATATGGGAGCTATGGTAAATTATGGACCGATCTTTATAAAATTTGGTACTATCATTTATGTTTATATAAAACTTATTTGTGTCGAATATTAACTTGATACTAACATTTTAGTAGAATTTATGGCCGTTAAATTGATTTTTTTGGAAAGGGGTTTATATGGGAGCTATGAGTAATTACGGACCGATCTTTTTAAAACTCGGCACAGTTATTTAAACTTATATGAAACTTATATGTGCCAAATGATATTAAAATATTGCTATATTTAAGCGATTTATGATCGTTAAACCCTTTTCCGGGAGGACATTTGTATGGGGGCTAGGTGAAATAATGGACCGATCATTACCAATTTCAATAGGCTTCGTCCCTGGACCAAAAAAATGCTGTGTATCAAATTTCATAAATTTTGGTTCAAAATTGCGACCTGTAGTTTGATTAAAAGGTTTACATGGACGGACAGACGGTCAGACGGACGGACGGACGGACGGACATCGAAAAATGGGTATATATCGGGAAGAAATTTCTGAATATTTTGAAATAAATTTTTAATACGAAGGGTTTCAAAATGGGCTTGATATTTAAGATAATACTATGCGACAAATTGAGGATCATTGCGTGGGGGCGAAATATTTCCATCTACAATGGAAATATTTGCCTACAATGGTAGGCAAAATTTTTATTTTATTACCTTTTAAACTTTACCATTTTTGCAATAAAGTAGTATCAGATAAATAGAAAAATTTATATAAATATAGTTCGAAGCTCTAAGCATAAATGTTTAGAGCATTTATTTTTATTAATTTTTCTCTAATAATAAGGTCGTTAAAAAAAAATACATAAAAGTCAATGAAAACTTGATTTAAATGGGTTAAATCAATTTCTAAAGAAATTTTCTATGTCGAATTTCACTAAGGATCGCCGAAAGTCTAAAGTTCATGTGTTAAAGTATTTATTCAAAAAAATTAAGTTAATGAAATTACTAGACATTTTGTTTACTATTTTAACAAAACTTTTAATATTATGTTATATTTCATTGCCTACTTTTAGGAGTTTATATAAGAAATGTAGGAAAATTTCATAATTTTCTTTCTTAACAACATATGATAAGTCGGATGAATTTTTTATCTTTGGAAACCCCAAGTAAAATTTGAAGGGGAAAATATCTGTACATTTTAACCCATTAAACTCGACTTTCATGTCATTTCCTTAAAACAGACTAGAAATTACCCCTTATAAAGTAAGATAAATGAATTTAAAGTTCTAATGAAATATTCCTCGTTAAATGCTCTATACATTTATGGAAAATTATTTTAGCTTCGAACTATATTGATATTATTTTTTTCGATTTATCTGTACCTTGGTGCAAAAATAGAAAAGTTTATGAGGTCATAAAACAAAACTACTAGCGAAAAATCCTTTGGAAGATTTATTAGACATATCAAGAGCTATCAATTGCAATCGGAATGATTCCGCCCCAAAATACTGTTACCTAATAATCCTAATTCCTTCAATCTATATAACCTACGAACAGTCATACCTGTAACAAACTTCTCAATTGGAAGAAGGTGGAGAATGCTGTCCAGTGCCACCTGAGCTGTACTTCTCATGGCGCCCGAGATGCCAATTGAAGTACATCTCTGAACTTTAGAGAAAATACAAGTTCTTTCACTCAATACCTTCCACCAGACTGATCAACCATAAGTAAGAATCGGTCTTACAACCGCACAGAAAAGAATATTTCAAATAATTTTTTAATAAAGTTATTAATTAACTTTATATTGGAATTTAATTATATGATTTATTAATATAATTAATTTTCTAATTGGTTTTCAGTTTTGTTTTTTAATAAATTGACAGCTGTTAATAAAATATAAAGAAAAATTAAAGATTTATCTATAAAAGTACAGAAATAAAATAAATTTAAGTAAATTTTCAAAAATTTTCAGCTCATTGCATCTATTTAAGGAAAAGAAGTAATAATAATATCAATTATTCTAGTTATTAATATTATCATTTTGATGATTGGAGCAAAATCAATTAAAAATTAATTAATATTACAAATTTCGTAATTGAAATCCATTTTTACTTTTTTCTGTGCGGAGTATAGATCCAAAAAACAGATAACGGCTTAAGACCCCAATTCTTACCTTTAGAGTTCCTGCAGGTGTAATAGGCATTAAGACCCCTCTTAACCCTCTCTTGAGTATTCCTCCTCCAAGACAACTTACTGTGCAAATATACACCCAGGTATTTGGCCTCACTCAACAGTACAAGTTCCATCACATTCAATACCGGTAAGCTAAAAGGCTCGACTTTATATCTCCTGGTAAACAAAACACACTCAGTTTTCCCTGGATTTAACCACTTACTGTCGGCCCAAAGAGACAGTTCTAGTAGACCTGAGCATGAGCTTACTGATCGTAGGTAGAAATTTACCCGAGACCAGTATAACTACTGGAATAACTGACATTCACGGCCAAGAGCCACAGTAATGGAGAAGGGATCCTCATTGCAGTGTGCCCCTCGTCACGAGCTTCTTCATACAAGTGTCCCCCATACTCGAGTTGATAACCTGCTTATCATTAGAGTTATCCACTCAATTAGGAATTCACTTATATTTACTGAAACCAGTACCTCTCTGATCGCCTCAATATTATTATATGAGTCCCCATATCACTGCTAAGATGCAGATCAATCAGTGTTTCCATTGTCTTTAGTAAGAAAGGCGATAGGCTAACTGGTCTGGTTTCATACCCGCTTTGGGTATGAAAATGACCCCTCCCTCCCCCCTGGGAATATATCTTACCATTATACACTCTCTAAATATATCCACAAGTAATGAGATGGCTCTGTTATTGACATTCTGCAATATGGCCGGAAGAATTCCATTCGGGCTTAGTGATTTGTATGGCCCAAACATGTTCACCGCCCATGTAACCTTGTCTTCAGTAACCATCTCCCTAATTGTGCCGTTATCACACTAATCATTTTATGATTTTATATTAGAAATCGCTCAAAATTTCCAGGAATACACTCTGAAATTAATGTTCCATGTATATATTTTTTGGCCGATCATATACTAGTATAACATTATTAATATAATACAAAATTCATTTTCTAAATATGTTCAAATATAAATATATTCAAAAATGTCTTATTTCATGCAGTTACTAGAAGTATTGTGGTAAAAAGGGTAGCAGGTTGTAGCAGCTGAATTTTATTGTTACTCATGACTATTACACTGAAAAAGTATTTTCAATGAATGAAGTACATTAAATGAAATTCATTAATTTTTTCCAAGAATTTATTAAATCTATGTACGAATTTATTATTTCAATGAAAACATTCATTAAAATTCAATGAAAAAATTAACGCTATTATGAACATTACATTGAAACCATTCATTAAATTTATTTCTTAATACAATAACTAAACCAGTTATTTGATTTAATGTATTAATTCATTGAATTAATTTATTCAATGTACTATTACATTGATTTAATTAAGAAGAATCATTAAGCAATGAACAAAAGCATTGAACCAATGAAATATTTCATTAAATTATATTAAAATAAATGCTTTCTAACGGGAAATAAAGTAAAACAAAAACAAATACAACTCAGTTTTCTTTTATCTCTTAACAAGAAATGACGCGTTTTAAACAAAAGAAAAAAATAAAAAAAATCAGTACTGTGTAAAAAACGAAAATAATTAAAAAGTAAATTAGTTATAAATCGAATTAATAAAATACATAAATATAATTCATTCGCAAAGGAGAAGTCGAGCAGCATAATTGAATACACCAAATTAAATTAATAACCCAAAAGCAGGAATTTGAGACTTGCCTTCCTAACATAAGTTTAATAATGTTTATGATTTTAAAAAGTTTTTAAATATTATATTTCATTTATATTTATGTAGATAAAACCACTAAGACGCAGAAGAATGTGTTTTAGCCTCAAATACCAGGCTTTCAAAAAATATTGTGATTTCAAAACCAAAAGGATACATATAAATATATGAAATATTTTAATTGAATTCCTAATAAAAATATTTTACAGACTGATTAAGATTTGGATGCTACATCTGATGATCGTCAAAATAAGGGAATTTCTATAGATAAAAAAAATTTAAAGGTAACTATTTCAAATATTTTAAGCAATTGAACGAATTTCAAAAATTTTATTTCTAAACTTTTTTTTGTTCAGGATAATGCTGTTGTTATATTAATGTGGCATCTAAATGAATATTCCATACCAACATTGAGCAATATAGAGGACAACAGGAATTACTATATTATTATAAATGACAAAGCAAACCCGATCAAATCCGTAACATGAACTTTGTTTACTTACATTTTTTAGTGAAATGTAATAATTTTATATTTATATTTTATTTTTTCTTATATTAACTCAATATAATATAATTTAATTATTTAATTTAAAATAAAATAAAAACAAAAATATAGAACAAGCCTATTATTATAATACATTTTTAATGTATAGTTTCATTCGAACAAAATATGAGTTCATTGAAATCAATGTACTGTTCACTGGAATTATTTATTTTATTTAATGAATGTGTTCATTAATTCAATGTAAGAATAAATTTAATCAATGAACATGTACATTGAATTTTAAAATTAATGTATGGCAATACATTGTTTCAATGAACCTGTACATAGGGTCAAAATTAGTGCACAAATTCATTGTAACAATGAACTTTTCCATTGTATTTATGTACCTTTTTGGTTCAGTGTAGGAGTATACTATCCTATTTATACTTAACCTCTGAAACCTATTGAAAAAATATCTACTCAATTAAAGTTTTGGCTTAAAATTTTTGGTAATGATTAAAGTAACCAACTTTTCTAAAGTCCATAAATGTATCAAAAAGAGATTTTATGACAAATTCTCTATTAATTTCTATAATAAATCATAAAATTTCCTTTAAATCTACTAAGTTAAAGTGTTAATGATTTCCTAAAGTTTTCAAACTTATGAGTCTTTAATTTACTAAAACTTTTTCCAAATATAACACTAATTTATTTGCAAAGCCAATACTTCACAAATATTTATTACTACTCTTTAAATGCTAAAATTAGTATAAATTTATGTATACAACTGTTTATTAAGTATGTATATTAAAAGAACTTTCTACGTTTATCTTGATGCTTTCCAATAATTTCTTATTATACTCTCTATATTGTTCTACTTTATTTTATTAAGCTTTTAATGAATAATTAATCAATTTTGCATCAATATTCCAAATACTTACTACTTTTTTTCTGTTATTTGTTAAAAAGGATGCCTGATGTGTATGGTGTATCTCTTAATAATCTTCTGCTTTCTTTTTTTGTAACTTGCTTAAATAAGAAACAACAAATTGATACTTTTGTTGGGATATATAAACAGGCTTAAGAAAGGAGGTTAAACGTAAAAGGCTTTTTTCAAACATATATTTTGTTTCTCTTCTTTGAAACATTCTCAGTCGTTCCTCTTTGGCTCAGGCAGTCCTACATATTAAATACATACAAATACAAGTTTATTGGAAATAGAGGAAAACTTTTATCCCTGATAGGTTTTTGTTTGGTTTGAGTTGATGTGTTATTAGCCAGTCAAATAAATCTTTTATATTCTTAGAAAAATCCTTTAGTATTTCTTTTCCATTTTCTTCTTTTTTTTTTTTTTTTTCTTTCCATTGTTTGTTATTAACTTTATTCTTTCTAATAAGTGATTCTGCCTATCGATGTGAATGAATTATGGCAAATAATCAGTGAAAAGGAATTGGAAAAATAACAACCAAACAACCAAGAAAATAAATAAATAAAAAAAGAGAAAAAGAAAAATCATTTCATTTAATCATTGCTAATTTATCATTTGTTAATACTTTCAGCAATAGCAGCAGCAACAATAACAAATTTTTTTCTCCAATTTTTTATTATTATTTTTCCTATTCAATACTCATATTATTTGTGTGCCACTTTTTTTCTTTGTATGGAAAACAAATGTGTGTGTATTGGTATTTTGTATTCATTTCCCTATATTTCCTGTCTGCCAAACACTTGGCTTAATTCTCATATATGACTATGTGTGTGTATGTGTGTGTATGTGTGTGTCGGGGACTCATATTTAAAGATGAGTTTGTTGTTGTTTATTAAAGAATTTGTTTATGTGTGATTATGCATGTATGTGTGTATATATGAATGAGATGAATGAATTTGACTGTTTTTGAAATTCAAATTATTCTATTGATTGTGACTGATTGTTGTTTATGTATTGGAGTTTTCCTTGAAATGTCTCAACACAAAGTCCTTTCTTACAGTGGGTGTTCAAAACTTAACGAGAAAAGGTAAAAAAAAAAAAATAATCTAATTTAAAATTTTCGATAAATTTTTTTTTTTATAGAAAGTTTTCGATAAATTTTCTTTTTATAGAAATTTTTCGATAAATTTTCTTTTTATAGAAGGCTTTCGATAAATTTTCTTTCTATAGAAAATTATCGATAAATTTTCATTCAAATGAAAATTTTTGATAAATTTTCTTTCTACAGAATATTTTCAAAAAATGTCCTTTATATAGAAAATTATCGATAAATTTCCTTTCTACAGAAAATTTTCGATAAAATTTCTTTCTACAGAAAATTTTTGATAAAATTTCTATAGAAAATTATCGATGTTTTCTTTCTATAGAAAATGTTCGATAAAATTTCTTTTTATAGAATATTATCAATAAATTTTTATTCTATAGGAAATTGTGTATAAATTTTCTTTATAGAAAATTTTCGATAAATTTTCTATAAAAAGAAAATTATCGATAAAATTTCTTTCTATAGAAAATTATTGAAAAATTTTCTTTCTACAGGAAATTATCGATAAATTTTTCTATAGGAGATTGTCCGTAAATTTTCTTTCTATAGAGAATTTTTGATAAAATTTCTTTTGATAGAAAATTTTCGATAAATTTTCTTTCTATAGAACATTTCGTTAAAATCTTTTTTCACAGAAAATTTTCCTTAAAATTCCTTTTCACAGAAATTTTCAATAAATTTTGTTTTTGTAGAAATTTTAGATAAATTTTCTTTTTATAGAAAATGTTAGATAAATTTTCTTTTAATAAAAAATTTTAGTTAAATTTTCTTTTTATAGAAATTTTTCAATAAAATTTTTTTTTAAAAAATTATCGATAAATTTCCTTTCTATGGAAAATTTTCAATAGTTTCTTTCTACAGAAAATTTTTGATAAAATTTCTATAGAAAATTATCGATAAGTTTTCTTTCTATAGAAAATGTTCGATAAATTTTCTTTTTATAGAAAATTTTTGATAAATTTTCTTTTTATAGAAAATTTTCTATAAAATTTCTCTTTTATAGAAAATTTTCGATAAAGTTTCTCTTTTATAGAAATTTTCGATAAAGTTTCTCTCTATAGAAAATTATGGATAAAATTTCTTTCTATAGAAAATTTTCCATAAATTTTCTTTTTATAGAAAATTTTCGATCAATTTTCTTTCTATAGAAAATTATCGATAATTTTTTTTTTATAGAAAATTTTCGACAAATTTTCTTTTATTGGAAATTTTCGATAAATTTTCTTTCTATAGAAAACTATCGATAAATTTTCTTTTTATAGAAAATTTTCGATCAATTTTCTTTCTATAGAAAATTTTTGATAAATTTTCTTTTTATAGAAAATTTTCGATCAATTTTCTTTTTATAGAAAATTTTCGATAAAATTTCTTTTTATAAAAAATTTTCGATAAATTTTCTTTTATTGGAAATTTTCGATAAATTTTCTTTTATTGGAAATTTTCAATAAATTTTCTTTTACAGAAAATTTTCGATAAATTTTCTTTTTATAGAAAATTTTCGATAAATTTTCTTTTTATAGAAAATTTTCGATAAATTTTCTTTTTATAGAAAATTTTCGATAAATTTTCTTTTTATAGAAAATTTTCGATAAATTTTCTTTTATAGAAAATTTTCGATAAATTTTCTTTTATAGAAAATTTTAGATAAATTTTCTTTTTATAGAAAATTTTAGATAAATTTTCTTTTTATAGAAAATAAATTTTCTTTCTATAGAAAATTATCGAAATTTACGATCTTTAGAAATTTACGATCTTTAGAAATTTTTCGTTCTCTAGAGAATTTTCGATAATTTTTTTTTTTTTTTTTTTTTTTGCTATAAAAAATTTTCGATAACTTCTTTTTATAGAAATTTTCGGATAAATTTTCTCTTTGTAGAAAATTTTCTTTTTATAGAAAGTTTTCTTTATATAGAAAATTTTCGATACATTTTCTTTTTTTAGGAAATTTTAGATACATTTTCTTTTATTGGAAATTTTCGATAAATTTTCTATATTTTCTTTTTATAGAAAGTTTTCGAAAAATTTTCTTTTTATAAAAAATTTTCGATTAGTTTTCTTTTTATAAAAAAATGTTTTATTTTTTTAGAAAATTTTCAATAAATTTCTTTTTATAGAAAATTTTCGATAAATTTTCTTTTTATAGAAAATTTTCGATAAGTTTTATTCTTATAGAAAAATTTCGATATATTTCTTTTTATAGAAAATTTTCGATAAAGTTTCTTTCTATAAAAATTTGCGATCTTTAGAAATTTTTCGTTCTCTAGAGAATTTTCGATAATTTTTTTTTTTTTTTTTTTTCTATAGAAAATTTTCGATAACTTCGTTTTATAGAAATTTTTCGATAAATTTTCTTTTTGTAGAAAGTTTTCGATAAAATTTCTTTTTATAGAAAATTTTCGATAAATTTTCTTTTTATAGAAAATTTTCAACAAATTTTCTTTTTATAGAAAATTTTCAATAAATTTTCTTTTTATAGAAAATTATAGAAAATTTTCAATAAAGTTTCTTTTTATAGAAAATTTTAGATAAATTTTCTTTTATAGAAAAATTTCGATGAATTTTATTTTTATAGAAATTCTTCGATAAATTTTCTTTTTATAGAAAATTTTCGATACATTTTCTTTTTACAGAAAATTTTCGATACATTTTCTTTTTACAGAAAATTTTCGATAAATTTTTTTTATAGAAAATTTGCGATAAATTTTCTTTATATAGAAAATTTTCGATAAAATATCTTTTTATAGAAAAATTTCGATAAATTTTCTTTTTATAGAAAATTTTCGATAAATTTTCTTTTTATAGAAAATTATCGATACATTTTCTTTTTATAGAAAATTTTCTATACATTTTCTTTTTATAGGAAACTCCATAAATTTTCTTTTTATAGGAAATTTTCGATAAATTTTCTTTTTACAGAAAATTTTTGATAAAATTTCTTTCTGTAGAAAGTTATCAATAAATTTTCGTTTTATAGAAAATTATCGATAAATATTCGTTTTATAGAAAATTATCTATAAATTTTCGTTTTATAGAAAATTTTTTTGTTGAAAATTTTCTTTTTATAGAAAATTTCTCATAAATTTTTCTTTTTGTAGAAAATTTTCGATAAATTTTCTTTTTATAGGAAATTTTCGATAAATTTTCTTTTTATAGAAAATTTTCGATAAATTTTCTTTTTACAGAAAATTTTTGATAAAATTTCTTTCTGTAGAAAATTATCAATAAATTTTCGTTTTATAGAAAATTTTTGAACATTTTTTTTTTTTATAGAAAATTTTTGATAAATTTCTAAAATCCTTACACATTTAACCTTCACTGTTAACTCCAAATATAGATATTTATCTCACATGAAATTCCATTTCAATACATTTTTAACCTTCTGTCAACAATGCATGCGTCTCTAAATGCTTTTCAGCAACTTTTGAAATTTCACCGGAACTTCCGGTGTAAAGAGATTTTAAGTAAAATATTTGATATTAACATCCCCAAAAACCAAAACAACTTATTAAGATTACAAAGAGCTTGTTAAAAACAAAATAGTGTATTTCGCTTTAAATCCCACTATTAATTTTCAACTTAAGAAATCAAAAACTATAAGATTTTAAACGAAACACCTACACACGTGTCTCGAAAAATAAATATTTCAAGTCATTATAAAAGAAATACAAGCCACTCAAAACTGAAATACTTCGTTCATTTTTCAAATTCAACAAAAATTATTATATTGATGAAAGAAATCTCCTGGAAATTTTGTATTTGTTAAAGTGAGGAAGAAATTTTCTCAAGCATAAAAATATGTCAAAGTAAAATGCTGGGATTATTTGTTTTCTTTTCTTAAAAAAAAAAAAAAAAAAAAAAAAAAACATTTTTTATGATATGAAAAAAAAAAGAAAAATTTCTTAAAATAGGAAACATTTGTCGCTCATTTTTTATATTCATTCTCAATTTTTTATTTTTTACACCAATCGATGATTATAAAAATTTTCACCTTTTGTTATCGGTTTTTTACTACCATTTTTCTTTTTTTCTTATAGTTTATTGGGGCGTGTGTGTGTCATTGTTCTTCGTTACTGAACCTCTCCAGGAAAACTTCCTGTATCATCTATTAAAATGACAGCTGAGTGTTGAAATTTGAAAGTGATGTATTAAACCGTAGCAAGTAACAAAGAAAATAATTGGAGACGTAGGTAGTAGTTGAGATAAAAAAAGAAATATAAAGATTGGAATATGGTAGCAAATTGGTTGTTTGCAACCATCTTTACTTTTTCTCTTAATTTTTTTAATATTTTTTTTTTTTATTTGTAGCTTTTCATCGGCTTTGATTGATAGGTGGATGAGGTGTTATTTTGTTGAAATTTTTATACATAATTTAATATTTTTAAAGTCTTTTGATAGCATAAGTGTTATTTTACAATTTAGGAAAACCCACATTTGGTAATAAATAAATTTTATTAAATTATTATTAAATTATGAACCTTTTAGACTTAAATTATTCTTACTTGATTTTCTAGCTTTAAGGTTTTATTTCATAATCAAAATTTCCTTTACTATAGTCTAAATTCCCCCAAAAAAAATCAACGTAAATTTCAATGGCATTAAGTACCGGAATGAAAAGAAATACCTCTGCCCAAGACCACTCTTCTCAGTGCAAAATACTATTACGATTTATAATTGCAGAGCAATATGTTTGAGCAGTGCTTCTACCTATCCTTTTGACTCTTACCAAAATTAATTTAAATTCATTTCTGCAAATATTCTGAGTCATGAAAGAAAATGATAAGAAAATAAGTAGGATATTTTCACTTGATCGTATGCAGTAAATTTTCCCTCTATAATATAATCACAACCTCAGCATCTGTAGCAGCAAGAAGAATTATTGGAGCGAAAACTTTGTACTTCCTCTGGATCTTAGTTAGAGATACCAATACCTTTTAAGCCAAAGTATATAACTGTATAAGGTTTATATTTCTCCCAGAGCTAGCTGTCCTACAGAGTACATTTTTACCAAGGACCGCAATGATTATGAGTTTTAAACTAAAAATCAACAAATAATCATTATTTTTTGATTTTTATTTTTTGCTCACAATATGAAACTTAACATGAGAAATTAAACTTTTATCTAGTAAAAAATTTTCTTTAAGTAAAAACTTTGATTTATTGCAAATAATTTTATTTTTAATAAAAAATAAAATTTTAGAAAAAAATTCGAATTTTATAAAAAAAAATTGGATATTTTTTAAAAAATCTGATGAAAAATATACCATCACACTTGCTTTTTAGTAAATAAATCTAATTTACGATGAGAAATCTTGTTTATTAAAAATTGCGTAATAGTTTAATTTATCATGTTAAGTTTTATATTGTGAGCAAAAAAATAAAAATCAATAATAATCATTATGAGTTTCATCTTCAAACTTTTTTTGAAAATCAACACTTGTAATCAGTTTAAACTATTCACAAAAAGTTGGTTAAGTTAAAAAAATAGACCAAAATCGGATGCTTTTATGCACTAGTTGTCTTAATAAATCAAGTAAAACTTCCCACAAAAGCTTCATATTTATACTCAGCCCGTCTCCCATATACAGACAAAATTATTACGATATTTGTTTCAATTAACATAGTTGTTTCATTTTGCATCGAAATTTAATAAATTTATTCAAGCAAAAATGAAATTAAAATATAATTTAACTACACTTTTATATCCTATATACATTTTTAATTCATCCAATCAATTACTTGATTGATTTAATTAATTTATTAATTGGGAATTTTTTTCTGTTTTGTATTTTTTACAGTTTTTAGTAATTGATATAATCATTTTGGTGAGAGGTGCAAATTTAAACAAGTTTATAATTGAATGAATTATTTTCTAACATATTTGTTAATTGGTGACTTTTTTCTGTGTAACATATAAGGAGTTCAATAACTTGGAAACGGTTGATCTTAGAGTCTTCATTATTTTTTTAGTCATTTGATAATTTAGCACAGATCACAGAAATATATAATTTTTATGGTTCTAACCACTAATTATAAAATTCTGGACCATTTTTGAAAACCCTTTCTTTGGAGATTTGATAGTTGCTTCAGTCACTTTTTTGGAACAGCGTGCACATCTTCTGTTAAAATCTTCAGTATTTTGGGACACCTTTTCTGTGCTCTTGAATTCACTTTTCACAAGAGCTCAATATCTCTCACTGGTCTAAGCTATGGACAATTTTCAAAATTGACCTCTCTTGGTACTAAAACTATGTTATTGATTTGGTAGCACTCCAGAGCTTTCTTACCGTAGTGACATGATACCAAATGGGTCCAAAAATATGTGGACACGTTGTGCTTTCTTAAGAAAAGAAGAAGTCTTTTTTGCAAATATTCCTTTATGCATATTTTGATATTTATAGATCCGAATGTATCAAATGACTTTCCTGTTTTGCCGCAACTGCAAACAGCTTGTCATACCATGAATTTTGTAAGAAATTTTTGCTGCTTTTGGGTCTTAAACTTATCTCCAACATTGCTTCGAGCATTAGCAATAAAAATTTTTGAGACACAAGCTGCGAAGATTCTGCCAGCACCTACGTTTCCTCGTCAATTACACAGCTTGAGTATTTTTGTATGAAATTTGGTTTTAAATTCCGAGTCCTATTTTTCGCTTGTAATTTTTTTTTTGCAGAATTCCAGTTTGGAATTTTTTGAACTTTATATGTTATCAACTTTCCCATTAGCTTTAAATTTTCGCACCAAATAGTCGAAGCACTGAGAAAACTGAGTTGATTTTCTACCAGATGTGTTTGGAGTTCCTTTCAATATGCCTTCAATTTTCTGGCCTTCCCAATAACATGTGGTCCTTTTTTCTTACCGAACTAGGTTTCACATCAATAGTCAAATTCTCCTGATACTGTTTAATAACATTAGAAACGGTTTTACGGACGACATTTAATTCTGTGGCCAATTATTTGTAAGACCTATTTGGATTTTTTGAAATTTTTTAATAACTTGTAGGACGTAAATCTTTTTCGTCACTTATTTTGATGAAAATAAGGACAAATTAACATGGTTGTTATTAAAAATATTAACTGAAGCATTTTTCCATGATAACTAGATCAAAAAAAATTTTGAATTTTGAATTGATTTCGAAAAAAGTTATGAAGCAAAATGTGTGTTAAGATTTTTTCGATCTCACTCCTTAATAAGAATCCTCGAAATAATGATTCATTAGTTTTAAAATTATGCCCAGAATTTGCCGGGGAACCATCCTAAATAATTGTCCAACTAAAGTCAATTTGTCCAATGCATTCACCCAATAAAAGTTGCATAATTTCTTAAACTTGTCCTCCATGTAGAAACCCCCCGCTAAAAATTAGAATCTATATACTACAGCAATGACAAATTCAGTACTATTCTATTGAAATATTTTAGTAAGTATTTGAATTACCACAAAATCGATTTTCCTATAAAATTTAAATCTTAACAGATTAAATAAAATATTTTCCCTCTAACACCTTCTATTCATAGGAAGTATTACATTCTTCAATAGCACAAAATTCTTTGTCTCTTCTTTATGCACAACTACAATGCCATAATGCCATAAAATATTTCTCATCTATAAAATCTATATAATTTTCTACAGACACATAACCAGACAATTTTTATCTCCAGCTTCTATTATTTGCTGTAATGACAATTTTGTAACCACAATGTCAACACAAATACACACACACATATACACAAATACTAATTGTCTTTTCAAATATGAAAACAAAATAAAAAAAATAGTAATAATATAAAATTAATATAATAAAATGATTTATCTCTAAAAATTATTGTCTTTTTTACATAAATGTTCTGGGTAAGCATTAAAAATTCTTGACTTATAAAGTTAAAATATATACAAACTCTTATACAAATTTACAACTTAATAAAAAAGAAAAAAAGAGGAAACAGAAATAAAAATAAAAATAATCAATGGAAAACCAATTATAGTAATTCATTATAATAAGAGAAAGATTTTATAAACCACAAAAAGAAAACAAGAAAGAAGAGAATAAGAAGGAATAGAATGATAAATATAAATAAATGAGTCATAACTTAGTCAAATATTGATGTAGAATATTTGAAAGTAGTTGATAAGTTATACTTTATATATTACTAATAAACAAAATAATATTAAAATAATTTTCAGTCTAAATCTTACTTAACACCTTCTTTAATGATATATTAAATGTATTTATATTTTTTTTTTTTTTATTTTTCTCTTAAATCCTTATACTTTTCGCTGGGTTATTATCTAATAACTAAGTGTCTTGTCTAAGCATTTATTTATAATTTATATCTATAATTTTTAATACTTTCAACCACACACACAGAAGCACACAAAATTGCTTAAATTATATACTAAATATTAAATTACAATGACAATTTAAATAATTTTGTGGAAATAAATAGAAAAAAGTGAACAACCTGCTATTTAAATCTAAAAAATTGTTAAAAGATTTAAATGTGTGTGAATAAACTAAAGCTTTAGGTGTATGAGTAAAGGAGCATTGACTGGTTTAGAGTTACTGTATCTGTATGAGTATATGAATATAAGTGTGTGCATAAAACTACTCATTAAAAATGTAGAAATAGAAAAAACTAGAAAGGAGACAAACTATAGAAAAATTGTTGTGCTTTTTTTCAGAGCCATTAAAAATACAGAAGTGTATAAGAAAATAGCACAAAAATGCTGGTTTAAATAAACTTGGACTTTTTCTATGAAAAATATGAAAATCGATGTTTAAGCTAAACCAACAGAATTAAATCTAAAAGAAGGAAAATCTGTGATAATTCATATTTTATTCTAAAATATTTTTCATATAAAAATCGATTTTAAAGCTAAACTAACAGAGATAGAGCTATAACGACGTAAACCTGTGATCACATAAATTTCTTTTCAAGAAACGTATTTTTATAAAACATAAAAATCGATTTTTAAACTAGCAGAGATATACTCTGTTTGTTTTTGTTTTTCAAAAATTAGTATGGAAAATTATTCAAAGTGAGGTGAAGGGATTTACAAAATAAGGGGGAAAGCTTTTCGAAATACCGACAATAAAGGAAACATCCGACCTATAGACGTAAATAAGCTGAAGGATAGTGTAGTTGCCGCTGCATATTCCAAAGCCTTGAGAAATGCTGTGTAATGAACCGACCATGACTGTTTATGTTTTAATACAAACAAAAGTATTTAAAAGGCTGGTATGGTTTATCGGGAAATTTTATGTTTGCTCTTAGAAATAGGTAAGACTAACGGGAGCCATTTAGACTGCTAGCTCACAGTCGGTTGGGGGGGTTCTTGTCTCACGAATTCCTACTACCGATAAAAAAAAGTCAGAACATAAATAATATTATAGACTCCCTGATAAAATTTAACTAGAAAAATAGACTGATAAGATGATTTATGGCAAACGATGTTAAAAAAAAATACCCCAAAGATAATCAACTTTACAACCTGGAAATAATGAGGTCAATCACTAAAATAAACTTTCTAAAAATTATCCCTAGATGACAATGGGTACTACGCCTCTATACCCATCCTGCCTATGATCTTATGGCGTTTGAAATTTACATTAAGATCCCTAAAGTTCTACTTATTCGTCACCGATCACATATGTAAGAAATAAACAAAAATTATAGCTCCATTTTAATTAATTCAAATTTATTTCACATTATGCGTAATAATTGTTTTAATATTAAATTTATAACACGAAATAGATCAATCGCGGTATTCAAATATTAACAAGTAAAATTTAAGTAGTACTAGAATGATTTTTATATGTAATATTAAGTATGTTTATAACTTTATGTGTGTACATAACTTAAATAAAAAGAAAAAAAAAAACATGTATTGTAAATTCAAGCTTAAATTATGTTTATAAACATTCTTATGCCTACGGCTTAATATTGATCGCTAGGTGTAAGAATTTATAACTTATGCAAAACAGAATTTAAAATAATGAAAAATAAAAAGTGTAAGTATCAAAAACAATAAAAATAAATGTACATATAAGAAGATTTTAAATGCATTCACTCTCTTGTGGTTAATTTTTACATATTATTTTTGTGAATGATCACTTATCAATGAAAAAAAACGAAAAACCGTGGTGAATAAAATTATCAATGAGCGTAGTAAAAATAAAAAAAAATAAAAAAAAAATAGAGCAATGCGTAGATACTACAAAAATAAAAAAAAAATAAAATTAACAAAAATGTATCTCTCTTTAATCAGGGTAATTATTAATTATATTATTATGAATGAAAAAAGAAAGAAATAATTCTTAAAAAAAAATACTGTTGTAAATTCTTACACACTTTACTCATAAGTGTTTAAAAAAATAGGTAATAATTATATATAAAAAGAAACATTTTATAACAATTGCAAAACATAAAATATAGTTTCTGGACTCGCCCTTTTAATAATATATGTAGGTTTCGGCAACTGCTGCTGGATGAAGAGGCTTTTTCAAACTGCTTATAGTTGCTGACTGAAAGGGGTTAAAACACGATGCTTTGCTTTGCAATTATTGCCTTAGAAACTACTTATGACTACACTATGTTTCTAAATAGAAATAAGATTCACGTTAATTATTTTCATAACCAAATTATTAGATATCAAATATATATTTTAAGCTATATTATACTCCACTGTGCAATATTTGAAATTAAGTGCAATAGTAGACAATAAGAAATAGGAATTTTTCTGTGATATTAAATTTTATATTTTAGTTTAGCTTATTTTTAAACATTCTGTGATATTAGATTTTAGTATTTAGTTTTAATTAGTTAAAAATGTTTTTTTTTTTTTTTTGTTTTTATGATTTTAACATGATTTCATTTTAGATATTTATTAGGAATTTAGTATATACTGAACAAAAATTTGGATTTATGATTGACGAATAGGTTACATGGTGTAATAACCAAGTTTGGAAATTTACACTTTTAGAATGTAAAACACTTTTAAGTTTTCATAAAATCACTTTTTTGATAACAAAACGATTTAGGATTTAAGTAGTGGTATTTAAAGTAATAATTTATATAATTAAATAGGTTTTATCATATTTTTTTTTAATTATACTAAAAAATTTAACTTTACCCATAGACACGATGTGACACTTTTTCCCGGATTTTACCCAATAGATGGTTATGAAAAATGTGGCAAGAGGCTATTAAGATGATGACGATTACGATTCTTGGATTTGGTTAAAACTTTTACTTATGTTTGCGCAATTTCACTAACAGTTTGAAATATGTGGGTTATGAGCTGTTTTGATGTTTAATTCACTTGTTACTAATTTTACTGGTGTCTTTAAATAATTTTGTGTTTTACGTTGCTTTTTCTGTTTGTTCTTAAGAAATTAATGAAATAATGATGTAATACGCATGTTTTTCTTCTTCTCTATCCATTTACTTCGCTCTTTCCAATAACGTCTTCGAGATCATGTTTTTTATGGGTAGAATTATTTTAGATATCGAGAAAAAAAATTACAGTGGGTGCTCATTGAATGAGACACCCACATTTAGAAGGAATGTGTAAAGTTTTGTGGGCAGATAATACCTGTGGTAACAACAATCAAAAGCCAATGTAATAACTAATTTAAATGCCTATTTAACTATAAAAGCTTACCTTAAATACAATTATGTAACGGGGTAGAAATATGAATAATTTTATAGGGCAAGCTGACATCAATTAAGTATTGAAAGCAAATGCCAAAAAGTTGTATGGAATGCAAAACCGAAACGAATTTTCAAGAAAAAAATGTGAAGCAGCAAAATGTACAGGAGGTCTGTTGGACAAAAGATCGCATGGATTGGTAAAATAACTAGGGTTATGTTTTATAAAAGTTACCTGTTATACTGTACGCGTAATAGTGATTTATTGCTTTAATTAATCTTTTGCTCAAATTTAAGCAAAAGAATTAAGGATTTTATTAACTTTTTAATATATTTGTATATAAATTACATTTATATGCTTCTTTAAAAAATTATATAATTTAATATAATGGCACTTTATTAATTATCACACTTTTTGGATTTTTACTTATTTTTCACTTCTGGTCTTGTAGAATGTTCGACGCAAAAGAATTATGCGACGCCAAGATCGTGGCTAAGTAAGCTATTTTTGCCATTGTGTACAGTTAAAAAGTCGATAAGTTATCGGGGAAAATAACGTTTAGGTATATTTTCTGGGCTTAAACAAATATGCGATATGACGCGTGGTTATGCGTTACTGTGCGTTGGTCTGTTTTTAGGGATGCCTTTTTGAAATTTTTCTCATATGACCCGTTAATTTCAATTCCCTAAAAAGTATTTATTGATACAATAAAAAATATTTTACAAATCTTTGAAATTTTTCACAACTACCTAACAGTGTAACCGCAAGATAGACCCTTACAGCTGTTGTCTATATTTATGAAACCTGTCACTTGAATTCTCGGTCATAAGGAACGTACGCGAAAAAAGTGGATCTCTGATGAATTCTGGAGAGCAATTGAACTACGGAAAAGTACGAAATCTGATTTAATTAGAGCTCGAACTCGTAGTGTTTAACTACACTTGCAGATACGTTATAACAAGCTCGATAGAGAAGTGAAACGTAGTGTTCGTGGGGATAAAAGGATATGGCTGTACGAAATCAGTAAGGACCCATACATCGCAGCAACCAACGTACCAGCGATATTTATAGGTCTCTGAAGAAACTCACGAATGGTTTTACGACATCACAAAGGCCCCTTAGAGATGCGAACGGTGAACTTGTGATGACAGACCGGCAACAGGTGGAGGTATGGGTGAATCACTATGGCCAAATGCTCTTGGGGAATGTCCGTCCTCTACGAAAGAAATACTTATGTGAGTCTCACGTGGATAAGCCTGACATCGTTTCCGTATGTCCCACAATGGAGGAGATCGCTAACTCAAATAGCAGTCTCAAAGGAAACAAATTCCTTAAAGACTAACTCTTAAATACTAACAGACATACGAGTGCTGGAATAATACTGCCAATCATTGGAATATTCTGGGAGAGCGAGAATCTCGACAATGAGCTGATTGAGGATATGATAATAAATGTACCAAAAAAAGGCCATCTCACAGACCCTAATAACTTTAGCGACATTACTCTGCTATGCGTAATGAATAAGATAATAGCCCAGAAAATATCCAAAAGGATCTCCGACATAGTAACACCAACTTAAAGACAGGAACAAGCTTGATTCAGACCCCATAAGTCCACCATCGTCCACATAAACAGCCTATGTGTTATTGTGGAAAAGTCCGTAGAGTTGAGCTCACTATTGCATCTATGCTTCATAGACTTCGAGAAAGCCTTCGATAAACTAAACCATGATGTGATTTGGAGCTCATTGGCATGTAGGATGATACCTCTAAAACTCATACGCCTTATAAAAGATCTATACCGTAATGTCACTTGTAGGATAAAACTTCGCAAATTGTTGAGTGAAACGTTGAGAGTTAAGATAGATGTACGATAGGGCGATATCCTGTTACCACTTCTTTTTAATATAGTTCTGGACACGATCCTTGGCTAGGTCTTCAATAACGGCGGGGGGCAGGGGGATAGTGTTCGGATTGCATGAAGAGTAACGCTATCAGCGGAAACAGCAGGTTTTGAAAATAATTTTCATGAAGACAAAAAGTTTACGTATTAATGTAACCTCCCGACATTTATTTACAATTGGTGCAAGCGAGTTAAAAGATGTCAGCCAATTCTGCTATCTTGGGAGCATTATATCTACTTACGGGGGATATTGTGAGGATATCGATAATAGTTTTCTGAAGGCTCGTCAAATATTTGGCCGCCTAAAACCTATTTAGAAATCTACCCTTCTGTACGGCTGAGAAACTTGGAATGTTGCCACTCGTGATAACAAAAAAACAAGTATTCATGAACCGCTGTCTTCGTAAGATCCTCCTGTATTCTGGCCGAGAACTATATCTAATCATACGCTCGGGGAAAGAACAAACCAACAAATCCTATTGATTGAAATAAGGATATGAAAATGGCGTTGGATCGGCCACACCTTTAGAAGGCATACTAACGACATCACTAGAATTGCCATAGACTGGAACCCGGAACACAGAAAAAATTATTTCATTCAATTTTTTAATAAAATTATTAACTAACTTTATACTGGAATTTAATTATATGATTTATTAATATAATTAATTTTCTAATTGACTTACAATTTTGTTTTTTAATAAATTGATAAATTTAAGGAAAAGAAGAAAAAATAATATCAATTATTGAAGTTATTAATATTATCATTCTGATGATTGGAGAAAAATCAATAAAAAAAATTAATTAATATAAGCAATTTCGTAATTGAAGTCCATTTTCACTTTTTTCTGTGAAGGGAACAGAAGAAGGGACGCCCAGCTCATACATGGAAAAGACAGATTGAGCCCGAAGTTAATATCAGTAGCAAAAGCTGGGGAAAAGTGAAGGCGTTATCACAAAATGGAGAGATGTACAAACATTTTATTGTGGCCCTATGCTCCTTGTAGGAACGAAGAAAACTTATATAAAAATGGGAACGATAGTTAATACGATAAAAAATTATATTAATCTGAAATTGAAACTTAAAAAGTAAAATTTTATGGGGTTATTTTCTAAAAAGGTGGAAATAATTTTTCACTTCAATTTTTTTTTTTTTTTTTCTTTTTTTTTCGGACTACACAATATATTTCAATGGTTTCAAAACAAAGCAAAATCGTAGACTCTTTGGGCAATGTTTTCTACTAAGCCCTATCCAAACTTTGTCAATTTTGAAACAGTTTTTAAAAATTTTTTGTAAAATTCTAAAATGTCAAAACCGAGATCAACAAAAAAAAGTATTAGCTATATACATTCATATGTTTGTTAAACTCACAAAAAATATTTACTGAGCCACGCCTTTTACAACGGCTGGGTGATTATTTTAATGAAAAATTTTAATTTATGAAACAAGTTCTCTGAGCACTAGTATTTTAGGTGTTTTGGTGCAAAAAAGTTGGAGTTTTTTTTTTTAATTTTTCGGTTTTTTTTTAGTTTCAGAGATAAGTCCAGATATCATTCTATAACTTTTTTTTTACTAAACCGATTTGGCTGGTTTGCAATACGCAGCTGGTTATGAGAAAAACATATAACCTTGGTGATTTTCATTCGAAAAAGCCAAATAATTCGTACGTGAGAATGTTTACAACAGACGAACGGACACAGTTATAATTTTTTCGTGGTAGTTCACACGGAACGATAAACTATACCCTCTTATACCCTTTTTCACTACTAGTGATGATAAAGGGTATAAAAAAATCCAAAGAAGAAGGACACTAGGCTCATGATTAGGTTTGCAAAAACCACCATGATAGACCCTAAGGAATGCTGGATTGCGTTTCTGCTGACAATTTATTGAGTATCCACACAAACTACACAATCATCTAGTCACGGGAATACTACAACTTTTGACGTCAATTGTAGTTGCAAAGGCCATCAACAACGCTAAATCTTCCAGGCGATTGGCTTTAATGTAATTTCCATGCTCATGCTGAAGAACGTAGGCGAACGGGGAGACAACGATGGTCTTATCCAATAAAAAAAAAACGGGTTGATCATCCCAATATTAAACCCAGAAAAGAAGCGAGCAGAAGCAATCACCTGACGCAAAGAATCTTGAGGCCCTTCTCCTCTACCAGCTACGCTAATGCATAGCACCATCAAATCATTAACTACCATAGCCACTCAAATCGTGTCTACATGTTTTAAACAAGCAGAGGGCATATGAATGGACTAATTCATTTCCAGGATATAATGTAGTCAACAAACAACTTGAATAGATGGAAATTAATTCGTAGAGTTTCGAAGTTGTCACTTCTGTTTATCTTTTAATTCTCAAAACTCCCTGCGTCTCCACCAGGTGTTCGTCAGTCGTGATGTATTATAAGGACGACTTCAGAGCTGAAAAAAATTTAGTATTAACAATTCTAACAGTCGGTCTTCAAATTACATCGCCTCACCATATATATGAGAAAACGAAGGAAGATAATTCTTCCTTCGTTCCCTCACATAAATTATGAATGATGCCTTCGATGACTTACGACGGGAAAGTCGATATATGCCAAGATCTCTACAGATTCTTGTGGTTCTGTTAGAATAACTGCGATTGATCTTGGTCTACGAATTATCTGATTTATGGAACCACATCCAGTCTGAAACCATAATTTTTCTAGTGACGCCACAGCTAATTACAGTAGGAAGGCAGATCTTTCAGTATCTATTTCTCGACAGAGATGGCTCCGTCACTAACACTCCTATCGATAAAAACCCTCATTAAGTTCTACTCACGATAAGAGACTTATTTGTTCGCGAGTTCCTGGCTGTTTTTTAAGGAGGAGAGTATTTCGTCCTTCGAACTTTGCTGTTTAGTCGCTTCTGTAGGATTATCCACAACTGAAATTAAGGACAAGGCAGTATCTTTATGTTTAACAAGAAAATATTAGAAAGGACTTCGTGTCGCATATGAATTCGTTGTCGAGTTTGGATCTAAACATTTCGTACCGTTGATAGAAAATGCGCGTTCTAATAAATGCTGTTCTTCTTGGGGAGAGTAGGCATTTAGAGGAATGGACAATCGATGCTCTGACAGTGTTCATGGACTAGGCTAATAATTACAACCGACCTGTAGTCTGGCATCGTAGAGAAGTTGTTTGTGACTAGTATTTTTAACCACTTACTAGTCGAAGCACTTTCCTTCTATATATCTCAACAGCTCTGTTATTTTTTCATATGACCATATTTTTTTTTAACTCTATAGTTAAAAATTCTTTATTTCTTTCATTGATTCTCTACCAATTCAGTTTGTTTTTTATTTTACTTAATATTTTTTTTTTTTTTTTTTTTTTTTTTTTGCCTACAATTTTTCAGTATTATTATTTCTATGAGTATTTATTCAGGCATAAATGGATGCTCTTTTCTTTACATTTTATTCTGTAAATACAGCAACAAAACAACTTTTTTTTTCTGAGTCTTTTATATTGAAATGATTTTTTTTTTTTTTTTTTTTGGTTACCAGTTTGTCTGTAAAATATCTTTCTGTCTGTCCTTAACTTCATATTCGATTGTCTTTGGAAAAATGTGTTTTTTTTTTAGTCGTATTTCCTGTATTTATTCAGGGTGTTCAACTGCTGTAATGATTTGCCTTTTTGTACACCAATAGCCGTGTGTTTTTTATTAATATTTTTTATAGTTGTTTTTTTTTTCATATTCCATTATGCATTTGTTTGAAATTGGTGAAAAATATTTTATCTCCTAATTGTTGACTATAGACAAGTTTTATTAAAAAGTATAGGAGAAATGGAGAATTAAAGAATATTAATGGAATATTTAAGGAAGTAAATTTAAAATTATGTTTATAGTAAGATTCATATTTGTGTGATAGAAAAGGAACTACGATTAAAGCAAAAATTGGACTGTAGAAAGCAACAACGATTGAAGCAACAACTAGACTATAAAAAGACTTATAATTAAAGAGAGAATTCGATAATAAAAATCTCACGATTAAAGCTATAATTAAACTGTAAAAAGCTCACAAATAAGGCTTAAAATTTACTAAAAAAAATACTATTTAAGCTAAAACACGATTATGAAATAAGTCAAGATCAAAAATAAAACTGCACTTTAACAAGAAGACACAATTAAAGCGCAAAATCGACTATAAACAACTTATGATTAAAATTTGACTAAAAAAAACTCACAATTACAATTAGAACTGGACTATAAAAAGCTCAAGATAGAAGCTTAAGTTTGACTATAAAAGTTCCAACGATTTAAGATAAAAAGACTTACGATTTAAACTAAAACTGGTCTATAAAAAGCTGAAAATAGAAGCTTAAATTTTACTATAAAAATTCCAACGATTAAAGCTAAAACTGGTGTATAAAAAACTCACAAATAAAACCAGAACTGGACTATAAAGAGCTCAAGATAGAATCTTAAGTTTGACTATAAAAATTCTCACGATTAAACCTAAAACTGTTATATAAAAATACTCACGACTAAAACTAGAACTGAACTATAAAAAGCTCAAAATATAAGCTTAAGTTTTACTATAAAAGTTCCAACGATTAAAGCTGAAACTGGATTGTAAAACGATTCACGATTAAAATTAGAATTGGGCTATAAAAAGCTCAAGATAGAAGGTTAAATTTTACTATAAAAATTCCAACGATTATAGCTAAAACTCCATTATAAAAATACTCACAATTAAAACTAGAACGGAACTTTAAAATGCCCAAGTTACAAGCTTAAGTCTGACTATTAAAATTCCAACGATTAAAACTAAATTTTTTGTATAAAAAGACTCACGATTAAAACTAGAACTGAACTATAAAAAACTCAAAATAGAAGCTTAAGTTTTACTATAAAAGTTCCAACGATTAAAGCTGAAACTGGATTATAAAACGATTCACAATTAAAACTAGAACTAAACTATAAAAAACTCAAGATAGAACCTTAAGTTTAACTATAAAAATTCCCACAACTAAACCTAAAACCACTGTATAAAAAGTCTCACGATTTAAACTAGAACTGGACTATAAAAAGTTCAAAATAGAAGCTTTTTGATGCCCAAAGTGGACTATAAAATTACCGAAAGTTAAAGTTAAAACTGATTCTCTTGTATGGTGGACCGCCACAAGAAAGAAATACATTGTAGATCAGCTTTACGGAATTCAAAGATCTGCCTCCATTGGTATTAAAGATGCTCTACAAACTAGTCCTTTAGAAGCTTTGAAAACTATTGTGCACCTCATACCCATAGACTTACATATAATAGCTTCATCAGCTAATAGAGCGGTAAGATTATCTGCTACTGGATGCTGGAAAACACGAACATATGGACACACTAGAATATTGAATGAAATACCCTCGTCGCCTAATCAATACTCCGAGTCCCCATGCCTCCCCATATAGACTTCGAACGCACCACGAATGTCTTATTTCCTTCCAGAAAAGAATGGAGAATGGGACAGTTTTTGGAACATTACAACACCAAAACCAATGAAATTTGGTTTTGGCTCAAATGTCTTTTCTGAAGATTTTGGACTAAGACTTTCATATCGTCTTCCTGACGAAACAAGTGTGTTTTAGGCAAAAGTACTGGCAATCAGAGAAGCGTTTAAACAACTTCGTGATAGAAATATTCAGGGAAATATCTGTTTAATCGTCGACAGCTAAACTGCTATTCTATCACTCAAATCGCACACAACAACCTCTATTTTAGTCAAACGGTGTAAATCGGCTGCATGACGTGACTATTGTTTGGGTTCCTGCGCATAAAGGCTACTATGGTAATGAACAAGTAGATGAATTATCCTGAGCGGGTTCTACTTTAGATGTATCTTCAGCTGTGTCAGTTGCAATACCGCTAGGTTTCATTAAAAGCGGTATCTTCAAACACTATCTTGACAAAGGTAAATAATAGATGGAGAACAATCGACAAATGTCGAGTTGCGAAGGAAACGTGATCTATATACAATGAACTTCTAAGTCATAAACGTAGAAACATTTCGAGACTGATAGCAATGTTCACAGGTCAATGGACGATTTGGAAACATACAAGCAGAATAGGTCTCCCTTTTAATGAACATTATCGCAGTTGTGAGAATCACGACAAGGAGGAAACGGTTTTTCACCTTCTATGTGAATGCACAGCCCTGAAGTCATCTTTGAAAACATTTATTAGACAACCTCTATGAGATAACGGATGCTAGACTCAGTGACCTTATAAAATATTTAAGCGCACAGGTTGGATCTAATCAATTCCTTTTTCTTTCTTTTCTTCAATTTTACTCATTTCCTGGCAAGTTGTGTGGTCTTATCAAAACGGTATTTTAGTGATTCTACTTGATTATTCGTATGACCTTCGAGCTACCACGTTAGCTCAAACGGGAGTATAGAAAGCTCACATTTTAAGAAATAAATAGAAAGATTAAATGCCAACAATTAATTCTTAAATTTAACTGTAAAACATCAATGATAAAAGCTTGAAGTAGACTATAAAAAATCCAAAGATTAAAGCTTTAACTGAATTTAAGTAAAAATTATAACATTTAAAGACTCATGACTTAAACCAAAATTGGACTATAAGAAAATCTCAAATTCAATCTCTCTTCACCTCCACCATATTCTTTAAAAACCACCTCTAACTTAAACACATCTTTTACCTCTCCGCTCCTCTTTCTACATCCCCCCTTAACCATTTCATTTAATGTACCGCATTTAAGTTTGACATTTGTGCTAACCACATTTAACAGATGTTTGGTGGTTTTAAACAAAACACCATACAAACGTTCATACACTTTCATATGTACATAAGTCTGTACCTTGTCTATATACAAATTTTTCTTTACATAAATGAAATTTACATTGTAAGTAAGTATGTCTGTATATAAATATGTTTGTCAGTCACCAGTACCATCATTCTTTAGGATGTTTTATTATAAATTTTCATCGTTTGCCAAAACCAATACTTTCTCAATAGTTATTTGTATTGTATAAAAGCCTGACGTCTGTCAGCACTCTACACAATGCATTTTGTCAACTCAATCAAGCAATAAATGCATATACTGTCAATGCCAGAACATGCCACGAGAATGACTAAATGAATGAATGATTGTTTTAACATTCCACACAACGGAGTCAGATGCGGGTATGCAAAATAAGGTAGAGAAAGAGAGAGAGACTGTGAGAAAGCGTGCAAGATTGGAAAACAATATTGAATTTCTTTAACATTTGACTTTGTTTGAACAGGTTAAGGAATTATTGAGAGAGGGGAAGGGTTTTACAGTAGAGGGTTAATTCAAGATTAAGTAGGGAGTAGGTTAACTTGGAAGTTTCCAAAAAAAACAAGCGCGAATATATATACCCACCATCAACTTTTTCAAATTTTACGTTATATGGAAGGGGCGGTAAAGTGTGCGGACCACGCCCATTTTTTGTTTCCGAGTTTACATTGGTCCTTGAACTATTTGAACACAATTTCGTTGATTTTCACCCTATATGGGAGGTGGGCGGTAAAGTGGCCGGACCATGCCCATTTTTAGTTTCCGAGTTTATATCAACCCCCGAACTATACGTACAAAATTTCGTTGTCGTACGTGCTTTTATTGAAGAAATATCTGCAGAAAAGTATTTAACGGACACCCTGTGCTTCTAGTTTTTAGCCCATAACTTTTTTGTTTATTAAGCGATTTTGTCCATTTTCAATCCCAAACAAACCTTATATAAGATAAATATTTGCGCCAAATTTCGTCTCCTTGCGTTGCCCCGTTCGAGCTCTATCCTGCTTTCAACAGACAGACAGACGGACGGACATAGCTAGATCGACTCAGAATCTAACCAGGACCCAGAAAATATATACTTTGTGGGGTCTTAGATGAGTCCTTCGACATGTTACACACGGAATGACAAAATCAATATACCCCCATCTTTTTGATGGTGGATATAAAAACAGGTTTAAGAAACCATATGAAGAAGAAGGTGTTCAATTTGAGAACCCAATATTTAAAAAACCTTTGAGGAATCCCATGTCTTACTACACGCCTTTCTTAATATATATGCTTTAGTTCAACGAACAAATATTCAATGGAAGGCTGAAGAAACTCCACGACTAGTTAGCATGATTTAATGTCGAAGGGGAGCAATATTTGACATGGTTTTAGCTGGGTTAATTTTTATGAAATTTTACGGTGATTACGAAATCCGCGCCGCTAACGTATGACTGAAAGATGTTGTTCCAATGTCGGTCTGTTATGAATTTAAGTTTTTAAGATAGACTGCACAATGGCCTAATTTACAACATATAATCAGTTATATTTGTTTGTATTTTTGGTTTCATCGAATCCGAAATATCAATACCAAGAGCCAAAGGATTGCTTATGTGCTTAGTGGAAAACAATTCACTGTTATTGCACCATTTTATTAAATTATTTACGCTTTCATTGGCTGTAGTATTAGAGACAACTGGTGGGACTTCAACAACATCGTCTTCGCTGCTATCTGAAGACTCACCATCGCTACTGAGAACATATACAGATTCGTCATCAAACACATCTTCATTCCATCTGTCGATGTCTTCTATACCAATGCAATCGTTTGGAGCTATTTCTTCTAAAAGAGCTTGAGTTCTCTGAATAACTTCGTTGCAGTCCTGATCTATTTGCAATAATTGCGCTATTGGCACGTCATCGTCGCTGTCGTATTGGTTAGAGTCCCAATTGGAAAACTTTGACCAAAATTTCTTCATAACACTTTGTGGTACCTTATCTCAAGCTTGTTTCAGTAATAATATTGCATTGCGGATTGAATACCACCTTAATTCAGTTCAGCAATTAATTAAGAAAGAAACAAACTTCTGTAATTGAGCTTTGTTAACTTAATAGGGTTTTGATCCATTGGTTGTAAAGCTGCTGTTACATTTGGTGGAAAGAATAATGCAACTATGTTTTCATCGTCACTTTTAAGTTTCTCAATGGGTGCATGAGCGGATCAATTATCTATAAGCAAAATGGCTTTCGGTGGCAAATTATTTTCCTGAGAAAAGCGTATCACCTGTAAATTTTAAATGTTTTAAAATTACTGAACCTGAAATCAATATTTGTTCTTACCTCTTTAATAAACATTCGGTGAAACCATTCGTGAAAAACCCGAGAAGTCATCCAAGCATTTTTTGAAAAGTTGTAATGCTGAGGATTATTGAAACTTTTAAAACACCTGGGATTTTTTGCTTTTCCAATTACCAATGGAACTAATTTATGTGATCCATCAGAGTTTGCACCAAGTAGGACTGAAATTCTGTCTTTTTGAATTTTATGTCCAGGGGTGTTTTTTTCAAAAGCAGAGACATATGTTCTGTCTGGTAGGCAACGAAAAAATAATCCGGTTTCATCGACATTATACATTTATGATTCTATTAACCCCATCTCAGCGACCTTTGCACGATATCAATTGACTTTTTTCCTTAAAATTGTCATCCAGCCGTTATTAAAAGGCGTGGCTCATTAAATATTTTTTGAGTGTTTAACCCACATATTGAGATATATAGCTTAAATATTTTCTTGTTAATCTCGGTTTTGATAATTTTTGAATTTTTTTCCAAAAAAATTTTAAAAATTTGCACAGTTTGTATAGTGCTTGGGGAAAATCGTTATCCAGAGTTCCTCGGATTTCATTTTACATGCATTTACAATAAGATTTCTTTTGAGAAATTTTTAGTCCGGAATAAAAAAAAATATTTTATCAGTTAAAAAAATAACCTCAAAAATTTCAATTTTTTAAGTTTCAACTTCGGATTAATATAACTTTTTATCGGAATTTTATAAAAAAAAAAAAAAAAAAAAATATTGAATATTTTAAAAAATTCCTAGAGCCCAACTTAATGCCTCCAAGTTTAAAAAAATGAGACCAAAAATTATAATTTTCACCAACCCAAAAATTTCTTAAACTAAAAGAAATAATCTACACATGAAAGCATGTTTTTTGTAGAGAAAAAAAAACTGCCTTTGACAAAAAATTTAATTTTACAATAAAACTCTTTTTAAACACCAATTAACTTTTAGAAATTAAGCTTTAATGGAGGCCATCTTTTATCGCAGATATGCGGAATACATTCAAAAAATAAAATTTATGATGGTCCTCTAAAAACAGTTGTTTCGTTAAAAAACACTGATACTATGAAGATGCTATGAGATGTCATGTAATCGACAAATTTTTAGGTATTAATTCCATCAAAAATTATTCAATATCTCAAAAATATTTGGGCGTCCAGAAAAGTTTTTCTTTTTTATACCTATATGGGAAATTCTCTTTTTACGTTTGCCTTTATGAAACCGTCCTTCAACCTCAAATATTTTTTTAAATTTTGACTATTTTAAACAACTTTTGATGCAACAAAAAAATTCAAGACCTGAAACGGTTCCATGTGGTGCCGGCAAACTCCTAAAGTCAAAAAATCCAAAAAAATGTGTTTAAAACTAACAAGTTTTTTTATTTCTTTTTATTGCTGTAGTCGCGGATTTTAACATAAATGTCCAATTCTTCTAATGTAGACTATAAACACTTGTAGAAAAGGACTAGCATGGATTTAATTAGCGTGCAATTAAACAGTGTCAAATTGTGTTATGCAAAAGTCGTGAAACCAAATTTTAAAAAAATTTAAAATTTTGCAGTTTTTTCACTGAGGATTTTACGCCGTTTCGGATATTTAAAAATTCAAAACAAAGCCTTGAAATTATGCATCATTTGACATATATCTCGTTAATGTGTCCTCAACAGAAAAGCTGTAGGAGGTACCCAAACTTAGAGAGAAAAAACTTGAATAGCTCCAAGACGTGCCTTTTTCGCGAGGCACACTCGCAAAGTTATTTTAGTGAAGCTACAATATAGCGTTATCAAAGAAGGTCTCCAAATGACATTTGAAAATCATTGTGGCGTTTTTAATTTGTTTCTTGAGAAGTCAGGACGTTTTGTTAGTGTACTAGCATTAGTTGCGAATAGTATGCCATCATTTGTTTGCCAAAAGTCCTGCAAGAAGTAAAGAAAACTATCTGCCAAACCCGGATTATTATCCACTACCATAATACTAGCTTTTACACAGTGTTTGAAATAACCGCCAATATTATCACCGCAAACATCGAATTGTAGGTAGTTTCAACAATGCAACTTTGCCCTATTATCCAAAAATTTTACTGCATTACCCAGTATCAAAATAAATTGCATGGATAACTTATTTCGAGACTAATAAATTATGTTATTGCAACAAAAGTACATGTTTACATACAGGGTTAGGTCCTTCAGTAAAGGTGGAAAAAAACTGCCTTAAGACTTGGTTCACATGCATCAAATACAAGTGTGACTGCCTAAAGGCGGGGTCATAATATTCGTGCTAATAAAAAAATCAATAGGTGATAGAAAAAAATGAAAGCAGATTCTTGTTTAGCACGTTAAATTCCATTTAATCCACCTATTTTTTTATTTAAGACGAAAACAAATTTTTATTTTTTACCCACTAATATATCTCTACTTAACTGTAGGTATGCCAAGGTATTTTAACTGTGAATTTAATCAACATTTATGCATCAATTTTGATAATACGTGGCTTAATTTACTCGTAATTTTACCAGCTTTGAGATAAAGATGATAAACTGAAACATTTTTGATATTTTCACTTTTAAAAATTAATTTTAGTAAAAAAAACAAAAATCTTCAATCTTAAAAAAATTGATTCGGACACTGATTTCGGAATAGCTCCTAAACTATTAAGCGGATAAAAATTTGATAACAAAACGACTTAAAAGAAATTTTATTCCACATATTTTGGTGTATCACTTATATAAACGAGTTATAGTGAAATATACTCGAGTAATCGGCTTATTTAGAACGCAATATTAGATCCGCCCATAAAAAAAATCTGGACCTGATGGGAAAAAACTGAAAGCAGATTCGAGTTAAGCATGCGGAATTCTATCTAGTACACATATTTATTTATTTTATTATTATTATTTTTTTTTTTTTTTTTTTTTTGAAGGAGGACGAAAAATTTTTTTTTATTACTAAATTAGTGACGAATATTACTTTCGACTACCAGATATTTATTAGAAAAGCGATTATTTCCAACAAATCATTTACTAAAAACAACAAGTAAAAATATTATATTCGACTTGGCCGAATTTATATATCCACCATCAAAAATATTTTTAAATTTTACTTTATATGGTAAGTAGACAAATCATGCCAATTTTTTCCGACTTTACATTGGTTCTCGAATTTTATTTAAGAGATATCACCAGAAAAGTATGAAGTGAATTACATTGAACACCCTGCTTTTCTAGTATTTGGTCCATTACTTTTGTTTATTACCCGATTTTGCCCATTTTCAATATTAAACAAACCTTAAGATTAATATTTGAGCCCCCTAAGTGGTCCCCTCCGAGTCCTATCCTGCTTTCAACTTTATGGGATCCTTAATTATTTTTTCGATCCGCATCTTTTTTTTTTTTCTTGGTGAGTATACTATAATTATTGTTGTTTGATTGATAGCTCACAGTGGTCCCAATACGATTATTTTTAAATAATTCGGAGAACCTCCGAAAATGGTCAACTCTTTTAATTATTTCTTATATAATATCCGAGGTGACCCATTTCGGAGGTCCTCCCCCCTGCCCCGAGACCAGGTAGAAACTTGTGCTCCTCCAAAACAATTGAAAAATACCTCAGCAATAACTATGTGAAATTTCATTGGAATATATTTAGCGGTTCAAATGTTACACAAAATTATTAAAAAAAACACTTTGAAACTGTTATACACTTATGTGTATAGAAATACATTTGCCTTAGAAATGAGGAAAAATGTAAAAATTTTGCTGAAGGAGTTCAAGTTTCAGTTAGTTTTTAAACGATTGTGTAAAGTATTTATGCAAGTATTTAATATCATTGGCAAGGTTATTACTTTAAAAATAATAATATATAAATAGTGAAGTATTAGAACTAAATTTTTTCATTAAATTGATCAAAAAACGAAAAATTTTTGTATTAAGTGTTATTTTTCAAAAAAAAAAATTTAATATTTGAACTTAAATAAAATCTACATTAATCAAGCTATCATTGTGAAATTTTAGTATAATATAAAAAAATTGTTATTAAAAGAAGAAAATAGATAGATTATCATTTTCTTACTCCAAAATACCCAAAATTCCAGTTCGAGGAAAACTTGCTTCATAAATTGACTTTTTTCAGTAAAATGGTCACCCTGTCGTTATAAGAAGCGTGGCTTATTAAGTATTTTTTGTGCATTAAGCGAACATATGTAGGTATGTAATCAAAGTATTTTTTTTTTAATTTTAGCTGACATTTTTGAGCTCCACAAAAAACTAAAAAAAAATAAAAATTTAAATTAACAAAATTCTGATAGGGCTAGCGGGGAGACTGTTACCCCAACTGCCCTAGGATTTATTTTTCATGCATTTATGTTAAGCATTATTTTAGGAAAATGTATGGTCTAGAGGAAAATAATGCATTTTAAAGTGAAAAATTTTATCACCTTTTTGAACAAAAATAATCACAAAAAATCACAATTTTTTTTAAATTTTCTATTTCAAAATAATATAACTTTTTATCTAAACCACATAAGTATATGATTATTGCACGAAAATTATTTAGAATTTTGTAAAGAATGCAGAGAATATTTTAGGATTCAAATTGAGCCCGCCAAGTTAAAAAAAAATTTAAAAAAACATACCCAAAAATGGGTCAAAATTTTACTTTGGTTTAAATATATCTTAAAGTATAAGAGATAATCCACACAAGTAATTTATTTTTTGTAGAGATTTATAAGGGCTATCTATGTGCGATTTTTTTTTTTTTCAATCAAATCTTAAATGAAATTTTGGCAATTTTTTTAAAAATTTTCATACCCGAAGTGACCAACTTTAAAGATACAACCCCCGTCCCCCAGACCCGTTAAGAACCTGTCCTCCTCCAAATCAATAGGCATATACCTCAGGATTGTCCATATGAAATTTCATTCAAATACATTCAGCATTTCTAAAGTTACAGAATTATTTCCAAAAAATTTTTCATTTTGGAACCACTGTGCAGCCCTGAGCAGATGGATCTCGGGTCATTCTGGTATATTGGAACGTAGTAAGTAATTCGAAGCATTTTATCTGATTTAAATCAAGTCCCTTTTGGTTTAATTTTAATCATGAGTTTTGTTCATCTCTTAAACTAACACTTTCAAACTGACTCCTCCCATTCCCCTTTTTACACCCTTTAGTTTTTACTCTTCTGTCGCTGATAAACCATAGTAAATGTGCCCCTGGTGTTTGTATAGTGTTTGCCATCGTTAAATAAAATTATGTAGGAATTTTTTTCTATAGCTATCTATAGTTTTCTAGCAGCTGCTTTTGCAATTGCTAAAAGATAATAAAATGAAGTAGGAATAAAAAATCAAAAAGCAAGTGCAAAACAAAAGTTTAAGTAAGAAATTGAAATGAATTCCATAGATATTGAATTTTATTTTAAACTATTTGCAATAGTTTTCCTTCATATATATATTTTTTTATATACAATCATAGTTTCTGAATTATCTTCAATGTATTTAGCCTTTCCTTTACTCATAGTTTAATGCATTTCTCTAGAAGAAAAGAAATAATGCAAAAAAAATATGAAAAGAACAAATTTTATTATTTTTAACTTTTCTTTTAGTCAATATGATTATGAATTGATTTAACATGTTGTTGTGGGTGTAAGAAAGGAGGTAGAATTTCTTCAATTTGAACGAAGAAAAATGAAAAAATTATAATGTTGGTTTTTATCCTTTCGTTGTCTGTTCATTTCAATAATTGTGTGATTAAATGTTTTTTTTTTTTTTTTTTTTGTTTATACATAAAGATAACCTCTCCTTCCTCTTTATGCAGCCATCCATCATTTCGTAAGTAAATAATAAAGATGAAATAAAAATATATGTATGTATGTACGTACGTACATTCGTTTATCTTTTATTTTAACATTTCAATAAAATCATTTAAAATTAAAAGCATAAATGTTTAATAATGAGTAGGTTAAATAAATTGTACGTACATAAATAAATACAAATTAAATATATTAATAAATGTATGTAATTTTGTGTTATATTTTATTAACAGATAAAATTTTAATTAAATTTTAAAGTGCATTAATAAATGTACAAAAAATATAATAATCTTTACATTAATTGGCTTTTATATTAAGTGCTAAGGTTTTTAGTAAATTTAATTAATTAAAAAGTATTCTTTTATATTGCAAATGCAATATTTGTTTTTTATAAACCACATTTAGTTAATAAATTTGAGAAAGAATATATTCTATATTGAAAAGTAGTATAAGCCATAGATTAACAACTAGATATTTATGTGAGAGAAAAAAACCTAATTCAATTGTCAGAAACCTAATTCAAACAAAAACAAAATACATGTAGTCACATATATTTTGTTTTTGTATTTTCAAAAAATTGAGTAAATTTTTTTAATATTTAGTATAGGGTGGCTCTCACATAAACTTCTAGTTCTATTCTATGGTATAAGCCCTTTATTTTTTAACAATTAAAATAGTTTTTCAAAATAAATACAAAGTATATTTGTCATAAATCCATTTTATTAAAAGCGTTATATAATTAATTAAGCACTATATATTTACAACTATAGATAATTTATCTCATTTTGAAAAATAACACTGGTCAACAAAAAAAATCCTCCCCCATAGACGAATAGTTGGACTTGATGTATTTTGATGTGCTAAACATGAATCTGCTTTCAGTTTTTTTTCATCAGGTTTGGACGGTGTGTACGATTGACATAAGTAATACACCAAAAGATGCGTACTAAAAATATCTTCAAATCATTCCAACTTAAATTTTTCATGTGCTCAATAGTTTCAAAGTTATTTTGAAATAAGTGCCCAAAAAAAATCTTTTTCATGCAAAATTTTAGATTTTTTTGTTACTAAAATTTATTTTAATAAATGAAAACATCAAAAATGTTACAATTATTTTAAAGCTGGTAATGCTGTGAACAAAATAAGTTATGTATCTTCAAAATTGATGCACAAATCGTGATTTTATTCACAGTTAAGTAAAAATACCCATGTTACATACAATTGCTTAGAAATACAGTGGTGGGTAAAAAAAAATAAAAAATTTATTTTTTCTTGAAACAAAAATAGGTGGACTAGGTGGATTTTGACGAGTTAAACAAGAATCTGCATTCACTTTTTTTCTATCACGTACTGATTTTTTTTAGGTGCATGACTAATATCATCACCTTATTCAGCGGTCACACTATAAAATTCGAGAAAGGTTTGTCAAATTTAGACTATAACTCAAGAACCGTTTACACGATTTTGATAAATGATACATCAAAAGCTGCAGACGGAAATTGTCTTTAAGATATGTCAACAATATTTTTTATTCGCTCAAGAGTTTCAGAGTTATGAATAAAAATTTTCCCGATTTTCAAAAAATAATAATTATTTTTCGCTACTAACTACCAAATAACTACGGAAATATTAACTGGATAAAAAAATTATGTAAATTCAGCTCAAAGACAATTTAGATCACTATCTACTGGAGTTTAATTTATCTTAATTGGACAAACAGTTTTCGAGTTATATAAGTGTGACTGCCTAAAGGAGGGGTCATAGTAGTCATGCCCATAAAAAAAAATCAATACGTGATAGAAAAAAAGAAAAAGCTGATTATTTAGCACATTAAATTCCATCTAAACCACAATTTTTTTTATTTAATACAAAAAAAAAGTATGCATGGGTATACTAACTTAACTGTGAATCCAATCAAAATTTGTGCATCAATTTTTATGATACGTGGCTTTATTTACTCGTAGTTTTGCCAGCTTTGAGATAAAGATGATAAAATTAAACATTTTTGATTTTTTCACTTTTAAAAAGAAGTTTTAGTAAAAAAAGAAATCTTGAATTTAGCATGAACAAATTTTTTTCGGACACTTATTTCGAAATATCTCCAAAACTATTGAGCGGATAAAAATTTGTTAGTAGAACAACTTAAAGTCAATTTTATTCCACATATTTTGGTTATTTATATAAATCGTGCATACTGTTCTTGAGTTATAGTGAAATATACTCGAGTAATCGGATTATTTAGGGCGCTATATTAGACACGCCCATAAAAAAAATCTTGACCTGATGGGAGAAAACTGAAAGCAGATTCGAGTTAAGCATGCGGAATTCCATCTAGTGCACATATTTTTTTTTTTTTTTTTTTTTTTTGAAGGAGCACGAAAAAAGTTTTTTTGTTGGCTAGTGTAATTAAAAAAATACTTAATATAATTGATATAATTAATTAATATTACTCATACGCATACATGGAACAAAAATATTAAAAATTACAAATGTTATAAAGAATTATACCATATTGTGTTGACGCTTATGAACAGCTAGTAATTCACTCATTCGTTAGCGGATTTTACTGAATTACATTTCAAATTTTTCCTCCTTTACAACAAAATATGTGGAATAGATGAAATTTGATGCGCTAACGCGAATCTGCTTTAAATTATTTTCACATCAGGTCTTGATTTTTTTTATGGGTATGTCTCATTCATTTATTAATAAGGCAAATATTTTTTTTTTTTTTTTTTTCATATATAATTCTTCATGCACAATGCAAGAATTTGTTTTCTTGAAAATTCCTTTTAAGAAATGAAATGTCAAAAATTTACAGTTTTTAATCCTTTATCATAAAGCTCCTTACTATGAATAAAATATGTCCTATATCATCAAAATTGATGCACAAATCTTGATTTTATTCACGATTTAGTGAAAATATCCATTTATACCTAAAATTAAGTGGAGACACACGTGTGGAGGTAGTTTAGATTGAATTTAACGAGCTAAACAATTACCTGCTATCACTTTTTATTACATAATTTTTTTTGTCCACCAGTGTAGGGTTAATAAACTATAAAATTTTTCGAAAATTGAAACTTTTTGAAATTGTTAACGAAAGTATGTACATTGTACAATAACGAAATTTTGATATGATGAATGGAATAATAATATTATAAAATGGAATCATAATATGATAAGGGGATATAATAATATAATAAAATAGAAAAATAATATAATAACAGCAATTCATAATCTGATAGAATGGAATAATGGTGTAGTAATATTGTTCAATTATATGCAAAACTAGAATCATAACATGAAAAAAAAAACATAAAATTGGACACAATATGCCAAAATGGAATAATAATAATTATTACTTATAATCATTTTTATTATGAAAACCATCAAAAAAATGGGGTATAATTATTTTGTCATTCCACGTGTAACATGTCAAAAAAATAATTTAAGACCCCATTAAGCATATATTTTCTCGGTCCTGGTTATATTCTGCGTAGATCTAGCTATATCCGTCCATTTGTCCGTCTGTCTGTTAAAAGAAGGATAGGGCTTGAACGGGGCAACATAGTTGAACAAAATTTGGCTCAAATATTTATCTTTTATAAGGTTTGTTTGGGTAATAAACAAAAAAGTTATGGGCTTAATATTAGAAACACAGGGTGTCCGTTGTAGCTTCATTTCATACTTTTTTGCTAATATCTCCTAAACAAAAGCTTGTACGAAAGCGAAATTTTATACAGATAGTTCGAGCCTCGATATAAACTTTGAAACACAAAATGGGCATGGTCCGCCCACCTTCCATATAAGGTGAAACGTCAACGAAATTTCGTACAAATAGTTCAAGGATCAATTTAAACTCGGATACAAAAAATGGGCGTGGTCCGCCCACTTTACTACCCATATAACATAAAATTTGGAAAATTTGAGAGTGGATATGTAGATTTCAATCATAATATATTGCACTTATATTATGATCAATACAATATTTATATCCTACACCACCATAGGGCTATTATGCATACAACACCCACCTTAAAGTATACCAATCGAATCAGAATCACTTTTTAAATCGATCTAACGATGTCCGTCCATCCGTCCGTCTGGCAGGCTGGACGGCAGGCTGGCTGCAAATCAGTTAATATGATATCTTCGATACAAACACCAAGCCTATTAAAATGATCACCTATTCCCGTCACAAATTTTATTTCGCAATAGGGTTTCAACGTTTATATATGTCTTACATAAGTCACGTTTATAATCGGTTTAGTATCAGTTTATAATTGATTATATCTCCCATATAAAACCCACTTCCGAAAAACACTTTAAAGTGCATAAATCTCTTACTCGTATATGCAGAGAAAAAACATGGTTACAGCATGATCACTACAACTATTCAATTTTTATATACCACTTATTTATTGATTTTAATAATACCGTGTTCATGATAGCAACGTTTATGATTCTGTTTGATCATTTAATGATTACCCACATTCAAAATTTTAATATGGTTGACTGAGTTATAATATGTATTTAAATATTTTTATATTAAACCATATTTATGATAAATACAAACATTTACTCAATTCTACAACAAATTTGGTTAATTCTACAACCATAATTTGCTTTTAATGAATATTCAAAACATTTTAATGTATCAGTCAAGTAGTTTATTTGTATATCAATTCTCATTTAGTTAAGATATGAAAAAATATAAATTGACAAGGTTTGTTTTTATTCAGTATGATAAATACACCACATATCTTGATACAAATGAATATAAACATAAAAACATGGGATTATATATATGATAAAATTAGTTCATATATATGATAAAATGGAATTATATACATATATGATAAAGTGGGATTATATATATTATCATAGAAAACAACTAGAACTCCAACTTGCTCACAAAAAACCTAACTCAACTATCAGATAAAACTAACTATTTGTATGTGTTAGTAGAATTTTATACAGAACAAATGTATACTTGTGAAAAGAGCAATTTTTTGTTCCTGAGCGAATGAAAAGAGTTAAAGTTCTAGTTGTTTTCTATGTATATGATGTCGTCAGTTTTTATATATGATAACATGGGATTATTAAATGATAAAAACATGATGAAATTGAAAGCAATATTTAAGAAAAGGCTATAAACCTTACTAATAATAAATTATAAAATGGAATAATAATTACGTACAAATATACTTATTGTTACCTGTAATCATATATTACAATCATAGTATGTTGCTCTTAGTTTATGGTCACTAGAACCATATTTTTTCTTTGCGTGTATAAATGTTAGTAGCAAGTAAAATTACATTTCCAAATTTCACAATTTGTGATCAACAATTGACCACAGGTTCCATATAATTCCCTCTCCGAAAATCACTTTTACGTATACACTGAAAAGTGTAATTTTAATGAATGAAATACACTAAATGGAATTCATTCCATTCAAAAGTGTATATGTTCCTAGCGAATAACTGACTTTTTTTTAAAATTTCGTCAGGTTTTCAAACTTTGCGACTATCTATTATGTTGACTATTTCGAGCACAATAACGAGATTTCGAAATATGTATTACGTTGAAGGCGCACAGACCCTCCCAAAAAAAAAAAATAAAATAAAAATTCTGCAGAAAGTTTATTTCAATAGAAAACCGGACGAAAGGATGGATATCGTATTTTTGACTACATTACATGTGTATTATGGGATGGTCATAAACATGGCAAACATATTTAAATTTACTCATGTCTCCATATAAAACTTGTATTCATTTGAGAGCCCTAAAACTTTATGGTGTAGAAATTACAAATGAAAAACTTATATACAATTCTGCACATTTTGAAAGGGTATAATAAGAAATTGACCTTATGGATTAAAGATAATGACATCGATTAAATCTGCCAATCGTGTCAAGCTGCTTGAATCAAGTATATCTCACTACATCTCACTACATTTTTACACAAAATTGAACTAAAACATAATCAAGAGATCACTACTCATTTTTTCAAAAACCTTTATATGTGAACATAGTATAACTATCAAAGAATTTATAAAATATCTAAAAACCATGAATTTATGAAAAGAAATAATATTATTTAGGAAATAATTTTTCAGAAAGATTATTTAATTCTTACTTGTAAATTAAGTGAATATAGGCACATTTTGTGATGTTTCTGTTTTCTTATTTAATAAAACACTAAGGTAATATACAATACTTGTCTTATTTCTTAATACACATTGAAAGAAAGAGTATAATTTTAAGACATAATCTAATAGAATAACTCGAGTAACTTAAAAAATTTGCTCGATTAATCAAGTAATTTAAAAGCTGCATTTTCGAGTTATTTGATTAATCGAATAATGAAAAAGTCAAGTAAAAACGTTTTCTTAAAAATAATGAGAAAATATACAGTTTTTTTAAGAGAAAACACTAACTTCTCTTTTAAGAGATCATAAATATGTATGTATTTCGTCAAAACAACAACATTCTGCTCGCAATTGTTTTATGTCCATTTCAAGTGCGCTTGCAGGTGTTTGATACCCCTGCCTAAAATCTGTTGTCGTCATCTTCATATAAAAGTATAGGCGTCGAACCACTGCAAGCATTTGCAAGCGAATAGCTACTGCGACCGTGACATTTCTCAAACATATTTTTCGTTATTTTTTAAACAAATTAAAAGTTTCAAGTTTCTCACAAACAGATGTCGCCAAAAGTCAGTTAACCGTAGGTATTTAACCATTATGGTGTGTGTCTCAACTAAACCGTTATTAAACAGGCTGCTTCAGAAAAACAAATACTTACAAAGAATATAAATCCAACTCCTAACACTGGGTCTCCACATGATTTTTTTATATCATAATATGTAACAGAGATTGTTAAATCCGCTCTCTGAGAGAATTATCTCACGTGTAGACAAAAATATTAGTATTATAACTTTGAGTCTACATTAGACAAATTTTTATCAAGACAAACGTCAAAATGAACTCGAATTTATGGAAGGTGGCAACAATTGTGCAAAAACAACAATATGGCGAATTCATTAATGTTTTTTATGTATGCAGGTTGACAGCTGTAACAACCAAAAATAATAATCAGCTGTTTAACTGAGGCTACCTCGTATAGATTCGCACCGATTTTTACGTTTGTCTTGATAAAAATTTGTCTAATGTAGACTCAAAGTAAGAAATATTATGAGCAGCGTTGTCAACTTTTTTGAACCAATACGCGCCGGTCATCATTTAAAAACGCGCTAAAAAGCGCTACATTCTATTTGAATAAAATTGGTTTTTATCTTTTAGTTAAATATGTATTTTTTATTAAGAGCAAAACAACTAATTACATATATATTTGTTATTTTAAGTTCATGTGCAAATATTTAGTAGTTATATGCAATTGAACATTAACGTTTTATAACAACAATATTTAAGGTACAAAGAAAGGTTATACATTTGAAAATAACTTTCAGTTTAAAGCTTTTAGATTTATAAATATGTTAAATTAAAATATGAAGGTTTTAGGCCCAGTATTATACTGCTCACTTAGTGGCCAAATCCTGTTTTAAAACTTTTTTTTTTCATCGCTTAAGCTTTTCCTAAGTATGAAAATTGTGTGACGTCTGAAAAAAATTTAAAATAAAATAAATAGAAATACAGAATACATATCGATGGCTGCCCTTTTCGTAATTTTACAGGAAAAGGAAAATACTGAATAAAACCTAAGAAACATTTAATTCAAACCAAGTACCAAGAAACTAATTCTAACTTTTATTTCAGGACTTTTCTACGCCTTAGTATGTTATCTTAGATAGGGATTTTTTCAGTAATTTAAAATTTGAATAAATGAATAAATTAATAATTGGGCCTTAAATTACAAAAATTAGTGTTTTAATAGATTACTGCAAAAAAAAACTAAACTAAAAATATTATGTCTTTTAAAGTTCTTCATCTGGAGGCAGGATTGTTTTTAGATATTGGAAATCGGCTCTTCCTGATATTTGAGATGTTTTTGATTTGGAAGACTTGTTACAAAGATCACTTTTAGAAATACTCAGATATTGCTATTTTTTATTTCCATTTTCATTCCATTCATCTTTGTTTTGAACATTTGAGTCACAATTTAAAATAAGAAATTCTAACACAATATGTTATGTGTATGTTTCACAAACATTATTTTCATTAAAAATTCTATATTAAGTATGTATAATAATATTAATTATACATTTGAAGAACAAAATTTCAAAATTTTTAAAAACTTAATTTTCTTTGTATTGTTTATATTTTGCATAAAAAAATAAAGTTTCTACATTTCAAATGCAGAAAAATTTAGAAAACATGATTAAAATCTGCAACTAAAACTAACCGAATACAAAACGCGCCTATTTAGCGGCTTTTCAAGAAAAAGCGCTGATGTAAAAAAATGTGACTTTTGGGTTGCTGAAAAGCGCTGAATCTAGCACGAAAAGCGCTAAATTGGCAACGCTGATTATGAGACTGTAGTGATAACACTGAGGCTACACATGATTTTTTATATCATAATATGTAACAGAGAGTGTCAAATCCGCTCTCTGAGAGAATTATCTCACGTGTAGACTAAAGTATTAGTATTAGCTGTGTTTTGTTGCTAACGTTCATATGCAATTTCATACAAAATTAAAATTTATACACGTTAGGAGTTAAGGCCCAACCAGTCAACTTTACAACGCAACGCAGAATGAAGAAAGGTAGCGTGAAACATTTTGTACAACTAGTCAACAAAAGTAAACGTACAGTGGTGGCCACGAATTTAAGACACGACATTTCACTTATATATTTCTGATAATTTTTACATCTTATCGAACAAATTTTAGATCCATGTTATTTTTTAAAGATCCTAGTAATGTTATGAAAAAAAATCAACAATAGTTTGTTACCTATATTTAGTTTCCAATTTTTATTTACATATTATACAGATTAATACAAGTTTAAGCCTGGTCATGAATTTAGGACATAGGCAAAATAAAAGTTAATTCACAAAAGTAAAGCTCAGCTTCATAAAACAATATTAGTATTTGGTGGGAAATCCTTTATTTTGAATCACAGCAGTGCATCTCCTGGGTAAACTTTCAACTAAGGCCATACAGCGCTCCTTTGGAATGGCATACCAAGCCTTTTGAATTTCTTCCCATAAATCAGTCAAATTTTTTGGCTTTACTGCTCGTACATGCTCCTCAACATCATTCCACAAGTTCTCAATTGGATTGAGATCCGGGGATTGAGCTGGCCATTTCAGAACTGTGATATTATTTTCCTCTAAGCAACTCTTCACTAGGCGTGAAGTGTGCTTAGGGTCATTATCATGCATAAATTTCTACATTAGAGGCATGTTGTCTTCAGCGAATGGTATCATGATGCTTGTCAGTATGTTTTTGTAAATATGCTGGTCCATTTTATTGATAATCTTCTGAATGGGACCTACACCATGCCAGGAAAATGCTGCCCACACCATGACATTTCCACCACCATGCTTAACCGTTTTAAGGGTGTACTTTGGGTGATGCTCCAGGTTTGGAGGACGCCATACGTACTGTTTTCCATCAGAACCAAAGCGACAAAACTTCGACTCGTCGCTCCAAAGTATATTTTTCCAAAATGTCATCGGCTTATTGAGATTTTCTCTTGAAAACGCTAGTCGGGATTTAATATTTTTTTTTTTGACACAAGTGGTTTACGTTGTGCAATACACCCACGTAAGTTCTTCTCATTCAGACGTCTTCTTATTGTCCTGGACGATATATTAATACCAAAATCCGATGAAATCTCATTTTTAATTTTACTTGAGCTCTTGAAAGGATCTTTAGCAGCTGATTTATAAATTAAGCTATCCTCCCTGGGTGTAGTTTTTCGGGCTCTAGGGTGCTGTTTGACATTTTTGGTAGTGCCATGTTGCTTGATGTGTTCCAGTGCATTGTAAATCTTGGATCTGGAACATTTTAGTAGCTTGGAAATTTCCATTACTGTTTTTCCATCAGTATTCATTTGTTGGATCAATTTTCGCTCGGCATCCGAACTCCAAGTACCTCTGGCCATTTCTAACTAAATATTTTGATGTATTCTAACATTAAATGGAATAAAACATTCATTACTTACCATTTAGCTTCAAAAAACACCAAAAAATCACTTAAAAACCAAATATTTCTTATATGTTTTAAATTCGTGACCAGCTTCAAAAGCACGTTTTTACGAAAATATAATAAAAACAGCAACAAAATGTATACACAAACAAAACCAAATAACGGTAATTGATCTTAACATTACAGGGTACACTGAAAAATTAACAAAATCTAATTTTATATTGCAGGGTTGTAATAATTATCACAACTTAGTTCGTTACATGTCGTGTCTTAAATTCGTGGCCACCACTGTATCATATGTTTTTGAACATTCATTGTGTAAACAACTCTGTTTTCGGTTATTTTGTGAACAAAATAAACTACAGGGTTGTTAAAAACGCACACAGCTACGTAAAAATCTATTTTCTGTATAAAGCTGGTTGAAACAGCTGATTGCGATACGATGATTTTTAGTTGAGTGGTTGGAGCTTTATTAACTTTAACTTCGATAAAAGTGCTTACGCAGCTACGTAAAAATCTATTTTCTGTAGATTTCTGCGATACGCTACCTAGAATTTTTGTGTCAATAGCTACATACACACATTTGCATTAAGCTGGTTGAAACAGCTGATTGCGATACGATGATTTTTAGTTGAGTGGTTGGAGCTTTATTAACTTTAACTTCGATAAAAGTGCTGCCAAAGTATGAACAAAAATACAATCATGAATATTTGAATGTCAATAAATTGAAAAATATAAAAACAAAATTAAATGGAAATAAAATAAATTTATATAATTATTTTTAGAAATTAAAATTAAAGATTTCTTAGTGAATTAGTTGTTTCAATATTAAGTTCTACCAAGTCGGGTAAATATCGTTTTCTTGCTAACTATCAACGTTAGCTCTCAACGGCAGCAACAAAACACAGCTATTATAAGAAATATTATGAGACTGTTGTGATAAGATTTTACTCTGTGACTGAATGAAAATAATGAAATATTATGAGATTTATTAGAATACATTTACCCCTTGTTTAAGATTTAACATAATATAAACAAAATGTTTACTCTCTTCTGCCGGCGTTATCTTACATATTATATCAACGTGGAGACAGTAATGAAACATACAAATGTCTTCAAATTGCGTATCTCAGAAATAAATGAGAATATATATTAACAAAGGATATTGAAATTTGTAATAAACTATATCCTGTTAATTCCTGACTTTAAAAAATTACAAAATATTATAACAATTTGCTCATTTGAATTATTAAATATAGTTCATAGCGAAGAAAGTAGGGAATATTATTACAATAATGTTTTAAATTTTTTATATAAATAAAGTCTTAAAAATATTAAAGTGATCCTTTATTTAAAAGTATATACAATTTTTTTTTTTTTTACTAAATTGATAGCTTCAGATTAAAAAAAATCTAAAATTAATCTACACAATATTATTTATGAAACAAAAATCTATTTAAAAATATTAAAATTTGTATAAATAGTTAAATTTCAATTTTGATTTATTAAAATTTAAAAACACAGTAATTATTTAACACGAAAATATAAATCAAATATAAAATTTTGGATTATTTGGAATTTTCCATAAAAACAAAAAAAAAATATTATTTATTTTTAGTTAAATACCTTAGACAATTTATCACTTTTTAATTAATTTATTTTAATTAGCAAAATTTTTGCAAAAATATACAAATTTTGCAAAGTGAAATTATTTTTTATTTGATAATATATTTTATTTATTTTTAAACTCTAAATCTCCAGTTCAATGACCTTTTCTCTCAGCTATTAATTAATTTCTTTTCGTTAAAAAGTCTTCAAAAAATACGCTTTACATCAAATTCATTAAAAATTCATATGTTTAAAAACAAACTATGACGTAAACTTTTTTATACAAACATAAATATAATTTTGCATAAAAATATTGATTTAGCATAATCAATAGCAAAATTAATTTTAAATTAATTTAATAAAATTTTTTTTTTCGATTTGATTTGAACTAAAAAATTGAAAGTGAATTTATGCATAGAGATGAATCTATAAATATTGGACACTATTCAAAACTTTCTTTAGTATTAAATAAATTGGCAAAAATGAAACAAATATACGGAATAGGTATTAAATTTTTATTGTTTAAAAAATTATTAAAAATTAAAATGATAAACTGTTATTAATGATATTAAAAAAAATTGTGCAAAATCTTAATTAAACTGAATACAAAATGTGATAATGATATTTCATGTTAATATCTTTTTATAATTCTAAAACAGTTTAAATACAGTGAAAATAATAAAAGTGTAATAAAGGGTCTAAAGGGACAAATAAACAAATTAAAAAAAAAAAAAAACAAATAATGAAAAATATTAAATAAATAGTTAATAAGTGCTGAATGATGGAATGGTACTAACTGGATTAAAAATCAAACTTTATTTTGAATTGTACTAATTTAAAATTATAATATTTTAGGAATATTTAAAAATTTATTTCACTAATATAATATTATTATTTAAAATTATTATTTAAAATTAAATAAAATTAAATTTCCTCGCCTGTTTATTAGAGAAATATGTCAATTTTAAACAGCCATACTTTTGCATAGTGTAACCACTTAAAATTTAAAGAAAGTAACTCCTAAAAAGTATAGGAAACTATTTTTCTTCCAAGAATATATTTTCGAAAATTTCAAGTTAAATAATTTTTCCAAAGGGAAAAATCGTAACATTTTATTTTGAGAAATAGAGTCAATTCCTAGATAGAGTCAGTGCCTAATTCAATCACATTATGTACAAAAATATCTTCCAAGATAAATTTTTAAACAAATTTTGTTGAAATTTCATGTTCGGGGAATAACTTCACTCCATTTTAATCAATTAAATTTTGTTGTTTTACCAAAATAGATTAAATCTAAACGAGAGAGGAAGATATAGTCCCGACCATATGATACCCTACACTATTGTGTACATCAAAATTCGGACAGTGGTCTTTTATCAGACTTGGGGCCAATTGTGGACCGATATTCTGTAAAATAAAAAATATGAATACAGAATATAACGTCGATACTAACATTTATATGAATTTAGTAATTTTTGGGTGACTCCCGAAAAAGGAGTCTGAAGGTTTTTTCTATGCGTTACAAACATCAGCACAAACGCATAATATCCCAACCACCTATGGTGGTGTAGGGTATAAATATAAAACTTTAAATCAATTTCTTTATAAGAACTAAAACCCTTCGCATCGTGAAACTACATTAACAAATTAATATTTTCCATAGAACATACTAAACAATAGAACATTAGTCAAACAATCAAGTCATTCCCTTCCTGAATTCCATGATAAGGTACCGAACATATCAATAACAATGCTGCCAACTTTATCGAAGCAAAATACATCGAGTAGGCAATTAAAAATATCTAAATTGTGTTAAATTTAAAAAAAGAAAATGTTTTTTCATTTTATTAGTTCACATTTTTTTAAAAAGAATAAAAAGAAAAGTTGGCATCACTGATCATTAACCTAGTGCATAATGTCTACATTAGAAAAATTTTTATCAAGACAAACATATAAATCTGTGCGAATCTATATAAAGTAACCCTAGTTAAACAGCTATTTAATATTTTTGGTTGTTACAGCTGTCAAACTGCATATATAAAAAACAATAAATTCAACATATTGTAGTTTTTGTGGGACTGTTGCAACCTTCCATAAATTCGCGTTAATTTTGACATTTGTTTAGATAAAAAATTGTCTAATGTAGACATTATGTTAAGAGATTTAACACAGTTGTAACGTCGAGTCTATATTAGAGAAATTTCTATCAAGACAAACGTCAAATTTTTGTTTGAGTTGCAGATAATTTTTTATCTCTGTCAATTTTAGGGGAAAACGTATGTCATAATAAGCCATGCAAAAAGTACCAACAACAATCAAGATGGCGACTTTTACTAAGCATTATCAAGACAAAGTTGTCAGAGCTCGAGCGCTGACAATTTTCTTTTAACGCTGCAATAACACTGACAAATTCAGTCTACATTAGACAAATCATTATCTTGATAAAATTTTGACGTTTGTCTTGATAAAAATTTGTCTAATGTAGACTCAAAGTAAGAACCATAGCGTAATTAGAAGGTAATCGCATATCTACAAAAACAACAACTGCTTTTATTTTGTTAGTGTAAAACTACTGCATATAATGTCAAAATGCTTTGAACGGAAAATGAGAGAATGAAGGAACTCGAAAAAAAATTTGCAAAGGAATACAAAAACAACTTGAAAGTTCCGCGAGGTATGTCAATGAAAAAATTATAAAACAGCTGTTCTTACGAGTATACTTTATAATTATACTATGGTAAGAACTTTCGATTGTCTAACATCTCTTACATAACTTCGAGTCTATACATGAGAAATTTGTATCATTTGAATTGCAAATAATTGTTTATCTCTGTTAATTATAGGAAAAAACGGGTGTCATAATAAACCATGTAAAAAATACCAACAACAATCAAGATGGCGTCTTTTACCAAGCAACGTCAAGATAAAGTTGTCAGAGCGCTGACAATTTTGTTTTAACGTCGAGTCTATTTTGTTGGATTTGCAAATAATTTTGTATCTCTGTCAATTATAGGAAAATCGTATGTCATAATAAACCATGCAAAAAGTACCAACAACAATCAAGATGGCGTCTTTTACCAAGCATTATCAAGACAACGTTGTCAGAGCTTGAGCGCTGACAATTTTCTTTTAACGCTGCAATAATACTGACAAATTCAGTCTACATTAGACAAATCTTTATCTTGATAAAATTTTGACGTTTGTCTTGATAAAAATTTGTCTAATGTAGACTCAAAGTAACGTCGAGTCTATTTTGTTGGATTTGCAAATAATTTTTTATCTCTGTCAATTATAGGAAAAATCGTATGTCATAATAAACCATGCAAAAAGTACCAACAACAATCAAGATGGCGTCTTTTACCAAGCATTATCAAGACAACGTTGTCAGAGCTTGAGCGCTGACAATTTTCTTTTAACGCTGCAATAATACTGACAAATTCAGTCTACATTAGACAAATCTTTATCTTGATAAAATTTTGACGTTTGTCTTGATAAAAATTTGTCTAATATAGACTCGAAGTAACACTGCAATAATATTGACAAAATCAGTCTACATTAGACAAATTTTATCGTGATAAAAATTTTACGTTTGTCTTGATAAAAATTTGTCTAATGTAGACTCGAATTAATCCTCCTCAAACACTCTCTAACACAAATGAATATACCGTAATCTCCGTCTGGAATATCGATAAAACTCTTTGGAAATTAGATCCAAATATACTAGTGTTCATCTGTTTGGAATCTCATGACATCAAAATTGATTTATTCCTGCAGAATTAACCTAATGGAAGGATTATTTTTTATTAGCTCGCAATTAATCAACTATTACGTAGAGTCTACATTAGACATATTTTTATCAAGACAAATGTCAAATTTTTATCGTGATATTAAAAAGCTTGAGCGTCTTGACGTTGCTTGGTAGAAGACGCCATTTTGATTGTTGTTGGCACTTTTTACATGGTTTATTATGACATACGCTTTCCCCTATAATTGATAGAGATAAAAAATTATCTGCAATTCACAAAAAAATTTTACGATTGCCTTGATAAAAATTTCTCTAATATAGAATCGAAATTAACAACATTACAGATGAGATGAACATAATGATTTCTGTAATTAATTAAATGGTCGCCATAAATTGTTTTCGTTTACAATAACTCGAAAACAGATTATCAGATTTAGACAATAGAAACACAAAAGATACAGACAAAAATGATCTTCATGTCACTTAAACACTATTTTTTTATCTGCCCAAAAGTTTCAGAGTTATTCAGAAATTAATGTCGGAAAAAACAGTTTTTCATTTAAAATTAAAGAATTTTTTTTTTTAAACATCTTAAACATTTTTTTTCTTTTTTTTTTTTTTTTGGAAAGGAAACCCGTAAAAATGTGTAGTTTTTAATCCTTTATTATAAAGCTGGTAATATTATGAATAAAATATGCTATATATCATCAGAACTGATGCACAAATATTGATTTTATTGCCAATTTATTGAAAATACCTAAAACTACCACTGGTAGGCAAATAAAAAAAGATATATTAAATAAAATTTAACGTACTAAACAAGGATCTGCTTTCACTTTTGTATACCCATCATCGAAAAGATGGGTGGGTATAAGATTCCTGTTAAGATTCTGAGCTATGTCCACCCTTCGGTCCGTCTTGATTTCTTTTTTATGGTTATGATTTCTTTTTTATGGTCAAGACTAATATGACAACCTTTTTAGGTAGTCACACTTGTCTAGTCTAAATCGGATAAACCATTCTCAATTTTTGTAGTGTGAACTTAATTAGGTCATGATATTAGTATTGCCCATAAAAAATTTAAAGAAGATTCTTGTTTAGCTCGTCAAACTCCATCTAGTTCACCTATATTTGTTTAAAGAAGTGCGTATCGCAAACATGCAGTTATTGTAAATCGGGTTGAAATCGAGAGATTGTTGTTTTTACAATTATATAATTGTTTTTCTTCCAGTCAAGTTTTTAAAATCCTCGCCTGTCCTGAAATGTCAATAAAAATGACAATCACTTTTGCAATTGTACATTAAATTGACTGACACTTTCATCTAATACTCAGATATTTAATTTGAACTCATCAGATTATAATAAATTTTACCATTGTTACGGAGTCCAATCCACATTCTCGAGATCTTTTATCATAAAGTTTATATGAACAGACAGGCGGACATACATAATTTCAACAAGCACGAATATATTCGGCCCGGCCTAATCTATATACCCACCATCAACTTTTTCAAATTTTGCGTTATATGGAAGGGGGCGGTAAAGTGGGCAATAAATTGGGCGGACCACGCCTATTTTTTTTCCGACTTTATAGTGGTCCTTGAACTAGTTGAACACAATTTCGTTGATTTTCACCTTATATGGGAGGTGGGCGGTAAAGTGGGCGGACCACGCCCATTTTTGGTTTCCGAGTTTATATCGATCCCCGAACTATACGTACAAAATTTCGTTGTCGTACGTGCTTTTATTGAAAAAATATCAGTAGAAAAGTATTTAATGGACACCCTGTGTTTCTAGTTTTTAGCCCATAACTTTTTTGTTTATTAACCGATTTTACCCATTTTCAATACCAAACAAAGATAAGATAAATATTTGTGCCAAATTTCGTCTCCCTACGTTGCCCCGTTCGAGCTCTATCCTGCTTTCAACAGACAGACAGACGGACGGACATAGCTAGATCGACTCAGAATCTAACCAGGACCCAGAAAATATATACTTTGTGGGGTCTTAGATGATTCCTTCGACATGTTACACACGACAAAATCAATATACCCCCCATCTTTTTGATGGTGGATATAATAATTTAGGAAGTGATTAACTGCCAGTTGTGAGAAAAGGTACAAAAATAAATATTTTTCTATTAGGTATCATTAAGTAAATTATTTTTCTTTTTCTTTGGCTTCTCGTCATCCACATAGGGAGACTTCAATATCAAGATATTTCCATTTTCCTTTCTAACAAAGATGGTAAAATAAAAATTTTGCAAACCTCAAATTACGAAAAGAGAAATTTAAATTTATTGAAGCATTCAGGTTAATAATCCTTGAGAACCCGAATAATTTCTGATTAAAACAAAATGATCACAGTCAACTACTTAAACAAAATTTTAGTTAATATAACATTAAAAAATTACACTTTATTCTATAACAAGTAATAATAATCCCAAACTTATTTCTTTTCAGTAATATTTTCCCTAACCCTTTGCTATGGTGGCCTTGGAATGCCCACAATTTCAAATCAAGAAAAAACTCCCGAGAATAATGAAGCTATTATTGAAACAGAATTAATACTTGTACCTAAAATTGAAGAAAATACTATTACTGTGGAAATACCAGATATTAACAAGGAATCAGAAGCAGCTGCCACCACCGAACAACCGGATAATATGGAAAATAATGAATCTTCAAGAAATGTAGATAACACAACTGAAAAGATCAACAAAAACTCAGAAGAAAAAGAAGTGGATAACAAATTTAAAGATTCCCCACAGGATGTGACACTTGAAGAAATTCACAGACAATCTGAAGTATGGAAAGATTTAGAAGATGATTTTTCATTACTGGCAGATCGTATGCCAGATTTAACAGATGAGGATTATGATGAACTGAATCAGGAAGGAGCTATGCCATCTAATTTTTTGAAAAGTTTAGATGTAAAGGATGGAAAGAAAAAAGTAAGTAAAAAGTAAAAAGAAAAAAAAATAAATAAAATAAATGAAAATGGGAATTTTTAAAGAGAAAAAGGGAGCTGGTAGTAATTTTTTATCACAGAGTTTCCTCTGTGAGATTATAAAGAAATCTCATTAATTTATTCTCTTTCTTTCACAGATTTCTGACAAGTCTCAGTCCTTAAAATCTTTAACACCTATTTTCATTACTGTACCCATAGTGATAAATAGCCACTCAACTTTACCCATTTCTTTGACAATAGGAGGACAAGAAATTCCCTTGAAACTACCAAGCTCGACGAAAGACTCTGTTCTTATGCCAGCCAATATAAAAACTCCCAACAGCAATACTATGGCAACACCCACCTCTATATTTAACAAACTTATGGATTATAATGAACCACCATTGAGGCAAACAAATCGTCATCGTAGCAATAATCGCAAGAAAATTTATGCCCGCAATAATAATCATCAAGTTGAGGAGTTTGAATATAAAAATGAACAAAATTAAAAATAATTTATTTTATATATAAACAAATAAAATTAATTTATTAATAATTAATTTAACATTACTATTAAGTTAAAAAAAAAATAAATAACTTATTTATTATATTATTTATAATATATGAAATATTTGTGTTAAAATTCCTTTACTTTCCATAAAACGTTCTTCATCATCACCCTCTTCTTCCTCATCGCCTTCATCATCTTCGTTATCATCTTCCTCTTCAGGCTCTTGACCAGCTTCACCCTCTCCTTGACCTCCTACACCACCATCATAATTTTGATCACTTAATGCTTGTTGCAGCTCATCTTCCTCTTCTTCATCTTCTTCCTCGTCATAATAATCATCTTCGGCAGCATAAGATTGTCTTGCTTCCATTTTATCATAATTTGCTTTGAAATTTGGCTTGGATTTCAATCTTTTTAAAGGTTGACTAGAGCTTAGTTCATAGTTTAAACATAAAACTAAAAAAAAAAGAAATTTTAAATAATTGATTTCCTTAAAGATTATTTTTAAAACTTACTTAAACATATGGCTACAACAACTGTTAACTTCATTTTGTTGCTTACAACTGTTTTTGTAATATAAAAGTTTTGTTAATTTATAGGATTTTTTTTTATTAAGTTTTTTTGATATTGGAATTTTGTTTATTTTTATTTATTTTAATTAATGTTTAAATTAGTTTTTCTGTGTAAGAAATTAAAATAACTTTATTTTAATTATATTTTGTTTTTGGTTAGAAAGTGAAATTTATTTTATTGCAAATAAAATCTTTTTAATGGCATTTTAGTTTTTAAAACTATAAATTTTATAGTTTTGATAAAAATAAAAGAAATTGTAGAAAGAAAATCACAATAGGGTGCCACTGATTTGTTTTGAAGATATTTAAACGAATATTAAATAGCAGTTCGACCCCAAAACGCTTTTTTTAATAGTCCTATAACTTGTGAAACATTGTTTTGAAGTAGCAAAGATCAGACCTCCAAAATTTGTCACTCGGATATGCATTTTTTATTTTTTTTTAATTTGCCATTAATACATTTAGGGTTTGAATGTAAAAGAAATTTACTTATAGTCGTCGTAAAAGGGCATATCTTTTAGTTAAGAGATATTTTAGTCTTATCAATATTTTTTTTTTTTTTTTTCATTTTAGGCCAGGTTTTTTTAAAGTTTTTTAAACTTTGCTGGCTATATTTGTGTATTAATTCTTTTTAAATATCCATTAGATTTCTTGCAAAATTCTAAATAATATTGCTATTAAAATCATATAAATATATCGATTTGATAAAAAGTTACATTCATTTGAAGTTAAAACTTAAAAAAGAAAAAAAATTAAAAGGCATATCTCAGAAAATACTTTTTGTGCGTAGAAATGCCAAAAATATAGCTTAATTGAGGGAAGAGGTTTTATTTATAATTTTGTTGTAATTATTAACTCATTAGCACATACAAATTAAAATACTTTTTTAATTTATAATAATTCTTTACGCCTACACCATTGTCTGTCCAGCTGTCCGTGCATCAAAAACCAACCAACCATTTTAGTTAAGGATTGCGCTCGAAAAAATCGTGCATGCTCTAAGGCTTATCACTTTTGATGTGGTGAAAAATAAATAATGCTGTTAACTAGTTTTCATTTGTCATTATGCTCACTAGCCATGCGATAAGCTTAATGTTTTTAACCCTGGAAGGGCTTCGATATTTTTACCCTTCTGAGAGCTTCGTTAGTTGAAATGACTAACTCTAACTTTTATTCGAAATATTTCAAGACGTATCATTAAAATGAAAAATAAAACAATTAATTTTTAATTAAAGAATTAATTTAAATAAAATAACAGCAAAAATTCCTAAATACTTTCCGTCGTTTTCAAAATATTAAGCAAAAACTGAAAAAACCTAAATTTTTGTACTTTTTCAGAGATGGTGTTACATAAGTACCCTTTGTGTTAGTTGTGTAAAAAATTTGGAACACGCAACATATGTTTTTTTTTTTTTTTAAATACATGTATCCTATTATTATTCTAACCTAAAAAGGGATTAAAAATAAATGTTTTTGCATACTCTTTGCATATTTCAAATTTGTGATACTTTTTTGCATTTTTTACAGTATCCCTTAGTAGTTCAGTGTTTTTTTTAGCCGCAGAAACTGAAAACTTATTTTTCTTTTTCTACAATTTACACTATTGTTATAAATTTAGCTGCAGATAAGAGATTTTTGACATTTTTACAATGCTTGGTTGATATATTGAAAGTAGAACAAAGTGGATAAGACATTAGTCGCTTAACTAGATCCTTATGCAGTTTTTAAGGAAATTTTATAAAAAAAAATGGTTTTTTAATTCTTTTTAACATATTTTTTGAATAAACTATTAATATAATTAATGTTTATTTTGATGCAAAAAATATAAAGCAGCACCGATATATCTTAATTTATTATGATATTTCACTGCATATTTGGTGGAAAATATCAATCGCGTCCTGAGGTTTTATTATAGAACTCATAAGATGAAGTCGATCTGTAATCGTTAGTACTTTATAATATGGCTTTATTCAGTCTTCAGCATGCCTTTTCTATTTTATATAGAAAATAGAGCTTCCTCATCATCAATGCGTAATGTGACAAAAAAAAATATACTTATGTGTTGCTAAAATTATTTCTGGAAATCATATTGTATTTATTTTCCCCCAAAAAATATATTTCACACTATATAAACAAATATTAAATACATTGCATTACTATATTCAGCGTTTAAATATTATGCGTCAGCAAAATTTCTTCTCCTTATGACTATGCAATAAATATTAAACCGTTTCATTTTTACTACACACGGCAACTAAAATTATTATAAATAGCCTTCGAATTTTTAGTAACAATGTAAATCGTTTTTGCAATTTTTATCAGCAAACAGAAAATATTGCTCATCAAAAAAACTAAAACTTCATGTTTTAGTCTTTTACACATAATTTTACGGACACGAAGAAAAATTGTTCGTGTGCTGCAAAAAATTTTTAGCAAATTTTCTTTGTTTTGATTTTGCAACTATAGTTTTTTTTTTTTTTTTTTATTTTTTATTTAAGCAATTTTGTTGCTACTAAAATTTCTTCTATGAAGAATAAAACACATGTATTTGTTGTTATACATTCACACATACATGCATACTCCGATATACATGTGTTTTATTCTTCATAGAAGAAATTTTAGTAGCAACAAAATTGCTTAAATAAAAATACTAAAAAAAGCTATAGTTACAAAATCAAAACAAAGAAAATTTGCTAAAAAATTATTGCAGCACACGAAGAAAAATTGTTCGTGTGCTATATGTGTCCGATAAAATTATGTATACAAGACTAAAACACGAAGTATTATTTTTCTATGTTAATTTATATACGAGGAATATTTTTTGTTTATGCTACAAGAAATTGTAAATAAACGCTGCAATTTTTATTTACAATACTGAAAATAGAAAAATAATTTTAGTTGCAATTATAAACAAAAATGAAACAGTAAAAATATTTTTAGTATTTTTTTTTTTTGCTAGCAGCAGATATTTATTGCAAAATGTGATAACTATAGTATTAAAATCAAACCCTGACTATATTTACTTAATTACTTTATCGCTAAAAGTTCCAAAAATCACACTAAGTGCTTCGTTAGTCGTTTCGACTAACAAGGTTGCTCAAAATACTAACTTCCAGATCGCTCACAGCAACAAACGTTAGAATACTTCAAGATCTTATTTACGGCAGGTGTTATACCAAAATTCCCCAAAAAATATGCAACGAATAAAGAAATAAAGCATTTAAACGAAAAAAATTTTACATTTTCAAATGTAATTATTTAAGTAACTATAAAGGGTATCTCAAGAATGTTGTACTTTTATAAAACTAGGGACTCCAAAGAATACAAATATGCTTATTTCTTTTGTTTAAAATTATCAGTCGCAGAATAAATATAAAAATTAAAAAAATTCAGAAAAAAATGTTGGACACGTTTTTCACACCATTTTTTTAATCATATAATAAATGGTCACAATTTTTTTACATTTTACAGGTTTTTTGACACAATTTCAATCTTGGATGTAAAATTTTTTAACTGGTTTTGATCTTTATTAATTTTTTATGGCACCCATACACTGTGTGTTTTACAGTATTTTATCATAATATTTTTCCCGATTCACTTTTCGATGCCAAATCTAGCCAGAGTGTTAATAAACACATTATTTAGTATTTTAATTGATAGATTATGACATTGTCTTTTCTTTGATCATTTACCGAAATTATCATTGTTAAACTGTGATTTTTTTTGACTTAAAGTTGCTTGATACAGTGTTCAAAAAAATTTTCTCAAATTTAATTTTGTGTTATTTTCCAATTTTTATGATTATAAATAAATAGTTTGGATTTTATAAAAAAGTATTACATATTTAAAATCTTCGGACTTCGCAGATTCAGAAATGTATCCGATCTATATCATATTGCTTACAGCGACTAAAATATTTACGTTTTAAAATGTAAAAATTTTTCGTTTACACATTTTTTAAAGAAATTTGTTCAGAATTTTTTTTCTGATGTTTTGCAATTTTTAAGATATTTTGTTGACTGATATCTCGAAACTCAAAATGAAAATTTATATATATTCTAAAGACTTTACAGAATCACAAACCTTTTAGATTTTTCCAATACTGTATACTGTGGCTTAAATATATGCAATTGAAAATGTAAAAAGTTTTTCGTTTACATGCTTTATCACTCAAAATAACATTGTTGTTAGTCGAAACGACTAACGAAGCCCTTCCAGGGTTAAGATAATGGAATTTCGGCTAATTAAAATTGGTTATAAACACTTTCTAGGTCAAACAATTATAAAAGTCTTAAATACATATAATTTACAACAAAGTTTTGTCCAAGCAAAAATTATAGGTACTACTAAATTTCGTGAGGATAATTGACGTTAGCTTACAAAAGTTCCTCTTTCGAAAATCATTCACGGGTATAATTCTTATATAAATGTACACATAAAAATTAAATTTGGTGCACATATGTATTATTAAGGTATAAACCTTATAGTAAAATTTCACAATTAACGTTCCACACCTGACCATAACTTCCATATAAGACCAGTCACGAAAATGTCAATTCAAACCAAGTAAGAAAGATATAGTTGGCCAAGTCCAACCATATGATACCCTACACCATCGTGTATCTGCACCAAAATTCGGAATGGGCTCATATATTAAACCTGTAATCAATTGTGAACCGACCATATTATTTTATAACCGATACAGAATTATTTTGGAAATAATTAGGTAACCTTATATCTCCTAAACTAATAGAGATACAAAAAAAGTTGAATAGTTATTGTTATTCACTTAAAAAATAATCGGATAGGTGTCTGGTACTTTTTTGAAATTCGGCTCTTTTAGGGAGAAAATGGGTAAAATCTGTAATTTGGTGCTTTTTTGGCAAACCTATTTATCTTTTATTCCAGTAAGCATAGAAATAAAATGTGCATCGAATTAGTACCTTATCGAAAATTGGCGAATATAAGTTTGGTACTTTTTGGAAATTCTAACGTTTAAGGGGTAAAAATCGTACATGTTTTTGGTACTTTTTTTCACAAAATATTTTTTTCTTTTTACTGACACATACATATGAATATTTTAACATTCCATTAGTACAATTTATATATTCTTAGGAAAATAATTTCGTCACATCAAAGATGAATAAAAAGTACCAAAAAGTGGATAATATCGTGAAATTAAATTTTATTCATATTAAGTAATGCATTTTTTATTATATTAAACCTAGAAACATGAACTTATGTACATGTAGTCCTAAGTGAGTGAGAATTCACAAGAGGGCATTTTGTGGTACTTTTTTGTTCTTCCAATGGTACTTTCTGTAATATTAAACCTAGAAACATGAAATTAAAGATATATGATCCTAAGTGAATGAGAATCCATAACAGGATATGTGGGTAAGAATTCAAAAGGGGAACTTTGTGCTACTTTTTTGTTCTTCCATTTATGGTCCTAAGTGAATGAGAATCCAAAAAATACAATTTGAGGTACGTTTTCCTTCTTCTAATGGTGCTTTTTGAATTTTATTAAATATTGAACCTGGAAACATGAAATTAATGATATAAGATCCTAAGTGAACCTAAATCCACAAGAGGGAACGTTGCACAGTGTACGATTCCAAAAATTAAATGGAAATAATTATGGAACTTTGGAACGGTTGCTCCGATTTCCATTATATTTCACATGGTGATAGTAGAGGTGTTGGCGAGTTTAAGTTTTGAGCTTGGACCATATAAACTTACAGGGGGCGAGTCCACAGAGTCCCAAAGTTGGACACCTTGGGTATAAAATTGATTAAAAACGATCCTGATTCCTTATATCTGAACCGATTTCAAAGATTTTTATATGGGAGGGTTCTGCTAGTCGATATCTATAAAAAACTTAAACTCGCCTATACCTCTATTATCACCATGTGAAATTTCATGGAAATCGAAACAGCAGTTCCATAATTATTTCCATTTCATTTTTTGAATCGCGCACTGTGTGTTGTGGTACGTTTTAGTTCTTCTAATGGTACTTTTAGAATTTTCTATAATATTAAACATAAAGTCATGAAATTAACGATATATGGTCCTATGTGGGTAAGAATTCAAGAGGGGGGACTTTTTGATACTTTTTTGTTCTTCTAATGGTACTTTTTGAATTTTTTATAATATTTAAACCAAAATTATGAAATTTAAAATATATGGACCTAAGTAAATGGAATTTATAAAAGCGTACTTTGTGGTATTTTTTTTATAATATTACTCTTTGAATTTTTTATAATAATAATTAACTTTCGAACGTGAAATTAAAGATATATGCATAGTAAAATAATAAAGTACTCGTACATCTACAAAAACAAAAATTGCTTGTATTTTGTTAGTGTAAAACTACTGCCCACAATGTCAGAATGCTTTGAACGGAAAAATGAGAGAACGAAAGAGAGCAAGAGAAAAAAACTCAAAAAATATTTTACATGTGAATACAAAAACAATTTGACAGTACCGCGAGGTTTGCCAATGAAAAAATTGTAAAACAGCTGGTCTTACGAGTATACTTTATTATTATACTATGGATATATGGTTCTGTGTTTAGAATTGTTGTAATATGGTAATCTTATATAGAATGTAAGATATGGCAACACAGTTTTTATCCGTTTCTTTTATTGTCATTTATTTATCACTTTGTTAATCTTGCTTAAGAGCTTTTTATTATAACAGTTTTTGTAAAGTAAAGCTCTAGAAGTTTCAGAATTAGAGTATAATAATTGAATTGTCTTATATAATAGTTTTCCTCGTGAAATCAAATAAAGAATTAAATATAATTGAATAATTTTTGAAACATCAAAAATATTTAAGTTTATCACCTTCACTTCAAAGCTGGCAAAACTACGAGTAAATAAGCCAAAAATTGATGCACAAATCTTGAATCTGCTTTTACTTTTTTTCTATCACGCATTGATTTTTTTTATGGACATGACTACTATGACCCCGCCTTTAGGCAGTCACACTTTTGTAACTCGAGAACAGTTTGTCCAATTAAGATAAATTGAACTTTAATATATAGCGACCTAAATTGTCTTTGAGCTGAATTTATATAATTTTTATCCAGTTAATATTTCCGTAGTTATTCGGTAATTAGTACCGAGAATTTTAAAATTTATTTTTTTGAAAAGTGGTGAAAATTTTGATCCATAACTCTGAAATTCTTGAGCGAATGAAAAATATTGTTGACATACCTTGAAGAAAACTCATTCATATGTTTGTTTTCGTATGCATCTTTTGATGTATCACTTATCAAAATCGTATAAAGGGTTCTTGAGTTATAGCCTAAGTTTGACAAACCATTCTCCAATTTTATAGTGTGACCGCTGAATAAAGTGATGATATTAATCATGCACATAAAAAAAAACAGTACCCTATAGATAAAAAGTGAATGCAGATTCTTGTTTAACTCCTCAAAATCTACATGGTTCACCTATTTTTGTTTCAAGAAAAAATAAAAAAATAAATGTTTTTGGCCACCACTGTATTTCTACTTAATTGTATGTAACATGGGTATTTTTACTTAACTGTGAATAAAATTTAGATTTATGCATCAATTTTGAAGATACATGCCTTATTTTATTTGCAGCATTACCAGCTTTAAGATAAAGATGATAAACTGTAATATTTTGGATGTTTTCACTTATTTAAAGAAATTTTAGTAACAAACAAGCGCGAATTATATTCGGCCCGGGCGAATCTATATACCCACCATCAACTTTTCAAAATTTTACATTATATGGGAGAGGGCGGTAAAGTGGGCGGACCACACCCATTTTTTGTTTCCGAGTTTAAATTGGTCCTTGAAGTATTTGAACACAATTTCGTCGATTTTCACCTTATATGGGAGGTGGGCGGTAAAGTGGGCGGACCGCGCCCATTTTTGGTTTCTGAGTTTATATCGATCCCCGAACTATACGTACAAAATTTAGTTGTCGTACATGCTTTTGTTGAAGAAATATCAGCAGAAAGGTATAAAACGGACACCTTCTAGTTTTTAGCTCATAACTTTTTTATTAACCGATTTTGCCCATTTTCAATACCAAATAAACCTTATATAAGACAAATATTTGTGCCAAATTTCATCCCCCTAAGTTGCTCCGTTCGAGCCCTATCCTGCTTTCAACAGACAGACAGACAGACGGACATAGCTAGATCGACTCAGAATCAAACCAGTGTTATTTTTATTCATTAAAGGGATTTAGTAAATCAAACTTGTCTGATGGAAACATCTTAATCATTTTCAATACTTTTCAATAATTCTGTATAGATTTATTTTCCAATAAAGCAAATAAATAAGTTCGATAATTTTAAATGTTAAATACTTAATAAATCATAAATTTATAGAAAATGGTCAATATATATACGAAGTATTCAGGTTTAAATATTCATAACTTTTTAAAGTTGCAATTCGATTCACTGAAATAAAAAGCGAACGAGAAAAAATGATGTCTTTTTTTTAACTTATTAAATTTTTTCATTTTTTCATTTCATCTTAAAAATTAATTTATTTTTGTTTTAGCACACATTTACTCCATTTTTTAGAAATGCATTAAAAATAATATATACAAAAAATTTATAAAAAAAATCCTTCACTCCATCTCGTCATATGGGACGGCACTTCAATATATTGTGTAGCTTCTTAACTGTCAGTAGGAGAGCGCAAGATAATATTATTGCGTATTATTGTATTATCGCTTTCCTAATGTAATGTGTTCGCATGTAACACAGCACTATTAGTTAAGTTACCTCTATCATGAGAAACTTCAAGAAGGGTCAGACATCGTTACATTTATAATGAATTTTGTGATTCTATTTTTTTTTTTTTTTTTTTAATTATCTAAATTGTAATTTCTTTCTTTGGACATTACAAACATTAGCAAAAACACTTTCCATTCCTAAAATGATAATAACAATGCATTATCATCAACATTAAGAATCACTAGAATATACCAAAAGAAATGATTGGCTATTGACCTCCTTTTTTCCAATTTGCGCATTGAAAATACTCATAATACTAGTTTAGTTTAAAACACACTACACTTAAATATATATGCATAAACTTATACATAACGGTAACGTGTGTAAAATAACACTTTTTCTTCTACACGATTATTATCATCATTTTTTATTTTTAAAATCATCAACAACTTCTATTCGAGGGGAAAATTAACAAATCGAATAGATATTGAAAATTTCAATATAAAACCGGTATTAAATAAAAAAAAAATTAAGAAAAAAAAAAGCAAAACAATAAAAAAAGAGTACTATAATATTACATATATACTTATGCATACGTATGTATATATGTGTGTGCTTATGTAGTTTACACTTCCAACTGACTATTGTTAACAAAGTTATTATCGTATAACCAAGATCATTTACTGATAACAATTTGTGTTGGTTTTAAATAAACTCTTTGATTTATTCGAACAAACTTTTATTTGTTTTATGTCTTTGATTTTTTTTAATGATGCTGTTTGTTGTTTTTGTAAATGGGCCGGTTTTTTTTTTTTTTTTTTTTTTCTTATTTATTTGGAAAACTAAATATTATATAACAATTTGTTACATCTACTTAAAATCAAATGAAGTGTGTTATCTTTTTTTATTGTCTTTTATTTTTCTATGGAAACTAAAAAACAAAATAAACACATAAATAAGAGTCAACCTAAAAAGGGCATAACAATTGAAATCTTTTGTTTTGTCTGCAAAGAAATGATGGAGAAAAAAAGTAAATACAAAACTATAGCACGATAAATATTTAAAATAAAAATTATCATAAGAAAGTGTGTAAGTCAGTCAGTCAATCATAAAAGCATAAATTAATTTAGCTTTTGCCAACCAATAAGATTGATGTTAGTGATGTGGAAATAGATGGAGAAAAAAAACGAATAACTATAACTAGTGTAGTCTATAGTTTCTTTTTAGACTATAGTCTAGTGTATAGTGTTAACTATAGTATAGTCTATAGTGTAAACTATAGTGTAGACTATAGTCTAGTCTATAGTGTAAATTATAGTGTAGACTATAGTCTAGTCTATAGTAAAAATATACTGTACTTTTTTTTTTTTTTTCATTAGGCAGGTGAAAATCTTGCATAAGATACTCGCAGTTTGATACTAACCACGGGTTATGTCGGATTTCTACAGACTAAAAACACCTCCTTTGTCATCCATAATCCCTGCGGAACTGTCAGTTAAGATATTGCATCGCAGGAGTGGACAGCCTTTAGGCTGTTACTTTTGAGTCTCTTCTCAGTTTCTCCTCTATTCTTAGTTTGTCGTGAATACTTTGACACATTTCACATATTATCTTCCAGTATTCCATTTTATTGAGCATGATATGAACAATATTCTCTGCCTTGTTCTGCCTTTTGTCGATCTTGCAAGAAATGACACGTTAACATAAATTTATACAGATAGCTTCTGTATCCCCCTTGTCCTGATAAAAACAGTGTTAGTTAGTAGTTCACTTCACCATGAAAGTCCACCTTTCTTTGCGGCTATTTTCCCATCTACTCTGCCATTGTCTTATTGATACTTCTCTTTCAAGCATATGTGAATGCTATTTCCACAGTGATGTGGAAATAGATGGAGAAAAAAAACGAATAACTATAACTAGTGTAAGCTAGTGTAGACTATAGTCTAGTCTATAGTTTTTTTTTTTTTTTTAGACTATAGTCTAGTGTATAGTATTAACTATAGTATAGTCTATAGTGTAAACTGTAGTGTAGACTATAGTCTAGTCTATAGTGTAAACTATAGTGTAGACTATAGTCTAGTCTATAGTGTAAACTATACTGTAGACTTTTTTTTCATTAGGCAGGTAAAAATCTTGCATAAGATACTCGCAGTTTGATACTTACCACGGGTTATGTCGGATTTCTACTGACTAAAAACACCTCCTTTGTCATCCATAATCCCTGCGGAACTGTCAGTTAAGATATTGCATCGCAGGAGTGGACAGCTTTTAGGCTGTTACTTGTGAGTCTCGTCTCAGTTTCTCCTCTATTCTTAGTTTGTCGTGAATACTTTGACAGAATTCACATATTATCTTTCAGTATTCCATTTTATTGAGCATGATATGAACAATATTCTCGACGTTCAGTTGTTCTCCAATTACTTGTTCTGCCTTCTGTCGATCTTGCAAGAAACGTGGGCAGTAAAACATGACGTGTTCAGGATTTTCTTCTTGGTTTGGGCAGCGAGGGCACTCAGGGGAGTCATCCAACCTAAATTTATACAGATAGCTTCTGTATCCCCCATGTCCTGATAAAAACTGTGTTAGGTAGTAGTTCACTTCACCATGTTTTCGATTTAACAATGGGTCTATTCTTGGAATTAGCTTGAAAGTCCACCTTTCTTTGCGGCTATTTTCCCATCTACTCTGCCATTGTCTTATTAATACTTCTCTCTCAAACATACGTGAATGCGGCTTTCTTTAGTCTGGATTTCTCCTGCCTGCATCCAGGTGTTTTGCCTCGTCTGCCAGAATATCTAAGGGAATTAATCGCGCAATGACAAGGAACAGCATACTAGTGGAGCAGTCAACCTGTAAATGGAGTTTAATTTCCTGGCTGTGGATTTTATCTTCAGGGCTATGGTCCCTATAGGTGCAGCGTAGAGAATCACTGAACTAAACACTGTGGGTATATTCTTTCTCTTGTCCTGGATCCGCATATATTTGGCATCATTCTTTCGAGGGCTGTTCAGACGTTTGAGGCCTTATTGGAAACATAGTCAATATGTGCTTTGAAATTAAGTCTCGCATCGATAATGACTCCAAGATATTTTAGATAAGTTTTGGATGTCACCTGATGTTCTCCTACTGATACATTCTCGCTTTCTTTGGCTGGTAGCCAGAACAGTTTCGGTTTTATGTTCTGCTAACTCTAGCCCAGCGCTTTTCATCCACTTCGTTTGAAATTAATTCAACTTCATTTACATGTCTCGCCGAAACTGTTACAGCAATGTCGTCAGCAAACCCTATTATATTTGCTTCTTCCGGGATATTAAGGGTAAGAACATCATTATACATAATGTTCCACAACAGTGGTCAACAGCACCGAACCTTGTGGAACTCTTGCGGTAACATTGTATGTTTTAATACCATCATCAGTCAAATTGCACAACTACCTATTTGTAAAATAGCTAATTATCATCCTTGTTAGGTATTCAGGTAAAGTATTCTTATTATCGCCCAATATTTCTTGTTTGCACCCCTTCTTTCTATTCTTGCCCGTGCTGTGTCAACGACCATATGTACTGCATCGATAGTTGATCGCGCCTTTCTGAATCCATATTGACGGCTGGATAGTCCGTTCTTCGCCTCTACAATTGGTAGCAAGCGGTTATATATAATTTTCTCGAGTATTGTATCGAGCAGACATATCGCCCTATACGCCTAAGGATCGCCTTAAGGTTTATAGGGCTTTAGAATCAGCACTAGAGTTTGTTTTTTCCATGGGTACGGGAAGGTTCCTTCAATTAGGCACTTATTGAAAATATCAACAAACGTTTTTGTTTATGTTTTAATCGCCAGCTTAAGAGCGTTATTTGGGATGCAATAGGGTCCTGGTGCTTTATTTTCTCCAATTTTATCAGCTATTTGGATTATCTCTTCTTCTGTGGTCAATGATATATATTCGCTTAACTGTGTTCTCTATGCAAAGAATTTATGTGTTGTGGGAACAAATTGACGACTATCTTCTGTAATAACGAAGGACAGCTTGGTTGGGGAGATTTTTTGCCTTTAAGTCGTGAGGTAACAACACGATAAGCTTTTTTCCATAGCTCGGAATCCGCTTCTAAGCATATTTGCTTAAAGCTGTTCCTTTTGCTCCTCAATATTGCGTTTGGAATTCACGCCTTGCGCACTGGAAGTCTCGGCATGCTTCTTCGAACCCAGGACGGCCCGTTAATCGTTTTGTTCTCCTCCTTGCTTTCAGATACTTCGCCCGGAGGTTGTTGATTTCTGGATTCCACCAATAGTTTGGAGGACAATTCCTAGATAGTCTTCTTTTTGGCATTGCAGTATCACATGCTCTTTTAAGTTTTGATACAAATTGTTTTACCATCTCCGTTGCTGATCCATTCAATTCAGAATTATCTATGAATTGACGTATGAATACTTCCTTATCCAGTTTTTTAGATGCCCATCCTGTAAACGTCACGCCATTTCCACCTATGGAAGAATTGGACTTGATCAAGACACCAGCAGAAAATATAATGGCCTGATGGTCACTGTGGGTATATTGCTCACTGACTGTCCAATCCATCTGTTTTGCCATAGTGTAAACTATAATGTAAACTATAGTGTAAACTATAGTGTAGACTATAGTCTAGTCTATAGTGTAAACTATAGTATAGACTATAGTCTAGACTATTCTATAATGTAAACTATAGTGTAGACTATAGTCTAGTCTATAGTGTAAACTATAATGTAGACTATAGTGTAAACTATAATGTAGACTATAGTGTAAACTATAGTGTAAACTATCGTGTAGACTACAGTCTAATCTATAGTGTAAACTATAGTGTAAGCTGTAGTCTAGTCTATAGTGTAGACTGTATATTGTAAAATATAGTGTAGACTATAGTCTACTCTATAATGTAAACTATAGTGCAGACTATAGTCCAGTAGTGTAAACTATAGTGTAAACTATAATGTAAACTATAGTGTAAACTATAGTGTAGAATATAGTCTAGTCTATAGTGTAGAATATAGTCTAGTCTATAGTGTAAACTATAGTGTAGACTATAGTCTAGTCTATAGTGTAAACTATAGTGTAGACTATAGTCTAGTCTATAGTGTAAACTATAATGTAGACTATAGTCTAATCTATAGTGTAAACTATAATGTAGACTATAGTCGAGACTATAGTGAAATCTATAGTAGTGTTTTATTATAAAACGCTTTCAAAAGTAATCGAATAATCATCTCAAGACACAAATTCTCTGTGAGTATTGATTTAATGAAGCTTTCTTTCTTAAACTGATTTATGATTGTTGTGTTGTTTTTACTTTTTAGCCATTGCTGAATTAATTTTCAAATAAATGAGAGTGTTTTTTACATATTTCTGGATACATTTTGGCCAAAATAGCGAGAAGAGAATTTTAAGAAAAATAAAAAAAAAAACCTTTATAAAAGCGTTAACATGCAATAATGATAATTATGATAAACGTTGACGGTAATGATGATGGTGAAGATGATGACGATAACGTTAATAACAACAATAAAAAAATCCACAAAAACCAAAAAAATAAAAATAAATATCAATATGGATTTTTGTTTTGTTTGTGTTTTTTTTTTTTTTTTTGTGGTAAAAGCGTCAAAGATTCATAAGAAATTGTTTTTACTTTCATTTTTACTTTTTCTCCATTATCATCATCAGCAACAACTACACAAAATATTGTTGTTTTTGGTCTTCACCAACTTTGTGTGCATAATTTTTGTTTTTGTTTTTTTTTATATTTTGTCTCAAAAGAAAGAAACAAAAACCTATAAAAGGCCAAAACATATCAATGTATATGCTCAGTTAAATCATTTAAACTGTGGGAGTAAAAAGAAGGAATCTTTTTTTTCGCCTTCTGACAACAAATCACCACTATCCACCAACATAATTAAGTAGAATCGTAAATAAGAAATGAATTGCAAACTTTTATTTGCTTTGTGTGCCGTCATCAGTTTTGTGGGTTCTTTGGAGGCAGCCTCCTTAAGAGGAGCTGATAAGAAATCACAAGCAGTAGTACATAAATTGGATTATGAAGGTGTAGAGGCTAATGTTAGAGGTGCACGTCAGGCCTATCCCCAAGATGATTCAGGTGAAGATTCCGATGAAGATGATGAGGAAGAAGATGCTGAGGCACAACATCAAAATGCCATTAGACGTCAACAGGCCTATGAACAATCTGTTGATGATTCACAAGAAGGTAGTGATGAAGATGATGATGATACCGAAGATGATGATGATGATTTCTATGGACGCCGTCTAAGACGTGATGTCTCTGAGGCTGAGAGCCACAATAAAGTTGTAGAAACTCCTAAACCCTCTGAAACCACTGAAGATAAAGAAAAACAACCAGCTGAAGAACAAAGCTCAACAGCTACTGCTGCCGCCCCTACACCTTCTGCCTCAGGTTCTTCAAACACTTCTGTTTTGATTTTAATTCGTGATGCCATCAAAAAGGTTACTGAATTACCCAATACCCAACAAGTAGCCACTAGTGCTCAACAATATTTCCAATTATTCGAACATTTCTTACAACAAACTATTGAACAAGTAATTGGTGATGATGACGATGAAGATGAAACAGAATCAACTACAATTTTACCTGAGGGCGAAAAGGAATCAGAATCCGAATCTAATGATAAAGTAACCGAAAATAGTGACAAAACTCATGAGAAGGAAACTAGTGATAAGGAAACTTCAGCTGTAGAACATGAAGTACCTCAAACTGAGAAAAAACCCGAGGAAACCAATGAAATTAAAGCTTAAAGAAATAGTCATTTTGTAAATTTGTTATATGTAATTAAGTAGTTAGTACAATTTATTTATTGAAATTATTTATTATTTATGTTAAAAAAATAAAATAAAAAAAAATTATAAAATATTTAAATTTATGTAGTTTTGTTTCTCAATTTTATTTAACTTGAAATCGTGTGGATTTTAAAAGTTTATTAAGCTTTTGCGAAATAATGTCCGTCCGTCCGTCTGGCTGGATGTCTGTCTATATAAACCATGTGAACAAAGTACAGGTCCGTAATTCCTACGATATCTTGATGAACTTTACATCAACACATTATTCTGTATGTGTATATTTTATTTCACACTTAGTAAAAGTATTGGTCCACAATTGGCAAAAGGTCTAATATAAGTCCCCTTCCCGAATTTTTAGGTTATCATATAGTTTTGAATTGACTCTGGTTCTCGCGATTAGTCGCTATTTGTAAAATTAACGTGGTTGCACCATTTACTGAAGCATATCTCGAAAACAACTTGGCTGATTTGGTAAAATATCAACAAAATTCAAATAAAGTTGCCTTAAAAATTTTATTTTTTGCAAAAATCGGCCTTTTTTATTGATTGTTTTTATTATGTTGTTTTCAGAGATTCCTTTTTTAATTAAAAATTAAATTTTTTGTAAGAAATAAAGAAAAATATAAAAAAAATATAAAAAATGACTCTAAAGTATCAAAGTATAGGTCGTCGCCGGGGCTATTAAAAACCTTGTTTACTTATTTATGGAGCATTGATTTTTTTCAATTCTTTAAAAAGAACCAGATTCACTTAGTAATGTGTTGAATTGAATCTTTTGCGTTTTATTTGCTAACAATACATTATATAAGGAGTGAGATCGAAAAAATCTTAACACACATTTTGCCTCATAACTTTTTTCGGAATCAATATTAAACATTTTTTTTGATCTAGTTATCATGGAAAAATACTTCAGTTATTATTTTTATTTTCCTTATTTTCATCAAAATAATTGACGAAAAAGATTTACGTCCTACAAGTTATTAAAAAATTTCAAAAAATCCAAATAGGTCTTACAAATAATTGGCCACAGAATTAAATGTCGTCCGTAAAACCGTTTCTAATGTTATTAAACATTATCAGGAGAATTTGACTATTGATGTGAAACCTAGTTCGGTAAGAAAAAAGGACCACATGATATTGGGAAGACCAGACAATTTAGGCATATTGAAAGGAACTCCAAACACATCTGGTAGAAAATCAGCTCAGTTTTCTCAGTGCTTCGACTATTTGGTGCGAAAATTTAAAGTTAATGGGAAAGTTGATAACATATAAAGTTCAAAAAATTCCAAACTGGAATTCTGCAAAAAAAATTTACAAACCAAAAATAGGATACGGAATTTAAAACCAAATTTCATACAAAAATACTCAAGCTGTATAATTGACGAAGAAACGTAGGTGCTGGCAGAATCTTTGCAGCTTGTGTCTCAAAAATTTTTATTGCTAATGCTCGAAGCAATGCAGCAAAAATTTCTTACAAAATTCATGGTATGACAAGCTTTTTGCAGTTGCGGTAAAACAGGAAAGTCATTTGATACATTCGAATCTATAAATATCAAAATATGCATAAAGGAATATTTGCAAAAAAGACTTCTTCTTTTCTTAAGAAATCACAACGTGTCCACATATTTTTGGACCCATTTGGTATCATGTCACTACGGTAAGAAAGCTCTGGAGTAGTACCAAATCAATAACATAGTTTTAGTACCAAGAGAGGTCAATTTTCAAAATTGTCCATAGCTTAGACCAGTGCAGAGATATTGAGGTCTTGTGAAAAGTGAATTCAAGAGCACAAAAAAGAGGTGTCCCAAAATACCGAAGATTTTAACAGAAGATGTGCACACTGTTCCAAAAAAGTGACTAAATCAACTATCAAATCTTCAAAGAAAGGGTTTTCAAAAATGGTCCACAATTTTATAATTAGTGGTTAGAACCATAAAAGTTATATATTTCTGTGATCTGTGCTAAATTATCAAATGATTAAAAAAATAATAAATACTTTAAGAGCAACCGTTTCCAAGTTATTGAATATTATGTATGTTAAGAATTTTTCGATCTCACTCCTTATTTATAATTATATGTTACTTTTGATATCTTCGATCTACAACTTGAAAAAGAACCAATTGAGTTCAAGACACTACTTTGTTTGCTTATTTATGACACCCACTGTTTATCGTCAATTTCATGAGAGAACGCCCTAAAATATTTTTTATGTCTTCCGATTTTGCTAATATTTGGCATACGCATATAACCCATGGAGCCATTTAAATATCTTCATTTTTATTTTTTTGAATTTTGATTTTCCGCAAAGTCAAAAAAATCGCAAAACATCCAATATCTTTAAAAGATGTTAACGGATTTTAATGATTTAAATTACACATAGAAGATGAATAGGTCCTCTATAAATATATAAATTTAAAAATAATATTATCATTTAAAAATGCATTCATAATGCAAATGCAGTTTTTAAATTTTTCAGAAGAAATTTTTCAAAAATTCCATATCCTGCTTGAACGAGATAACGTAGGAGGACGAAATGGGCAAAATCGGTTAATAAACAAAAAGTTATGGGCTAAAAACTAGAAACACAGGGTGTCCGTTTTGTATAAATAGTTCGAGGGTCAATATAAACTCGGAAACCAAAAATGGGCGTGGTCCGCCCACCTCCCATATAAGGTGAAATTGTGTTCGAATAGTTCAAGGACCAATGTAAACTCGGAAACAAAAAATAGGCGTGGTGTCCCCACTTTACCGCCCACCTCCCATATAACATAAATTTTGAAAAAGTTGATGGTGGGTATATAGATTCGCCCACGCTTGTTTTTTTTTTTTTTAATTTTTTATTGCTACAGCAAAAGCACCCTTAATGGACAGCTCCCATAGCCGGACAGCTCCGGTAGGCGGACAATTTTTTAGGTCCCATGGTTTAGGTGGCAGTTTTAGAATAAATTAATCTCCGCTAGGTGGACGCTCTCTTGGGCGGTATAAACGGTAAAAGAAATGTACAGAATATTGTATAGTAAGATTGTTCTTATTTTAATTTTTGTCCTTGTTTGCATTCATATTTCATCTTTACTTAAATTTTTTTAAGTTAAATAGTTTACTATTCGTTTTTTACTTAACTTTTTGCTGGTTTTGAGCAAAATCTAGTTTTTGAATTTAACTTTGACTTTTACACTTGATTAAAATTTCTTCATACTAGAAAAGAGAAAATGAAAATGTGATCCCTAAAAACATATGCAGTCCCAGTTATCTATATCCTGACAGTCTCGATTATGGGTCCATAATTTTTCGTAGAACACAATGGCGACAGATTCCTATAAATCTTGACAATTTTTTTTAAACAAAAAGCATAGAAATTCTTCACAACAAGCAGAGCGACATTGTCATCAGTCATATAAAAAAAGTAATTGGGTGCTGCTTAAGATCAGGGCCAGGCCACCAACATCATTTAATCCTGTGGTTTCTAAATGAAGTAACATGCCAACATATGTAGATGGCTTTGTTGTCTAACTTTTCCTCAATATGCTTTTTATTTTTTAAATTTCGTGGAAAAATCGTTAGTAAAAATGCTGTTGAAAAAGTCTGACCCTTAGCCAGTTAAGAGATGATGTTTTTTTCGCGTACGAAAAATAACTAAATTTAGAAATTAATTTTAGGAAAATGGAATGAAAACGGAGAGTACTGAACTGTAGAAATAAATTCCATAAAATAAATTTCAATAGTTGGGTCAGTACATTATAGTCCAGTAAATAAAACCAACATTTTCAGTGGTTTCGGCTTTTTGCATTTTAGTTGACGATATATATATATAAAACTCCCACTTTTTACATGAAAATACACAAAATCCCAATTCGTATAAAACATGTTTAAAAAATTGTTTTTTTTTTTTTTTTTTTTTTTTCATTGAAATGATCAGTCCGTCATTATAAGGGGCGTCTGTCAGGAAATCCTTTTTGTGTGTTTACCTTACATATGAAGATATATAACTAAAATAATTTTAAATCGATTATTTAGAATTTTGTAAGGAATCCGGCAAATATTTTGGAAAAATTTTAGGAGCAATGTTAAGCCCGCCAAGTTAAAAAAAAATACAAAAAAACGAGGCTAAAAATGGGGTAAACATCTTAAACTAAAAGAGATAACTTACACATGTAAGTTTCTGTATCATAAATAAATTTTTGGCGATTTTTCAAAAAAATTACATACCCGAGATGGCCAACTTTGGGGGGCCACCCATTACCCCCTGACTCGCTAGGAACCTGCAATCTACCAAATAAACTCGAAAACACCTCAGCTCTGACCTTGTGAGATATCTCTAACGGTTCAATAGTTACTGAATTATTTCCAAAAAAAAAAGGGTTGGAACCACTGTGCGGCAGTTAGTCCAGTAACCCAACCTGTACTGAAAATTGATAAACCATTTACATTTTTGACTTTTTTGTGACCTCTAAAAAAAAACAATCGCCACTCCCACGCTTACCAAAGAGTCAGTAAAGTATCAATCGTCACCACAACGTTTCCAAAGGTTCAATATAGTATCATTCGCCACCTCTACGCTTACAAAAGGGTCGGTAAAATAACAGTTTGCTTAACGAACATTCACAAAATGTACGGAAGAGGGTAATGAAAAGAAATGTACACATTTGAGTGAGTTAGTATCAATCGCCACCACTACGTTTACCAAAGGGTCAATATAGTATCAATCGCAACCTCTACGCTTACAAAAGGGTCGGTAAAATAACATTTTGCTTAACGGCCGTTCACAAAATGTACGGAAGAGGGTAATGAAAATAAATGTACACATTTGAGTGAGTTAGGTGGCTATACACCAATTAACCTTACTGTCCAAAACCGGGTTATTGCCACTAAATAAAATAATAATTGGGTGATTGAACACATAAGGATTTTTTTTTTTGGTGAAAATGAAGAATCACATTTTAAAAGTACATGACCATTTTTTAATATTTTGTTCAAAACGTAATTAATAGTAAAGAAATTTCTAAACTCAATTCTAGCTTTTATACTTTTGGACTTACCATTTTCTGGTTATAATATGCTTCTCTATATTTCTCATATTTTAAATTCATTTTAAAATTTCGCTTGTCATATTTATACGTTTAAACAACTTTCTTTTGCTACAGATATTTTTAATTAAGATATGGAGTCTTATTTAAATGTATTAAAAAAAATAGCATAACACATCATTTAATTATTTCGCAGAGCAGATATAAAATTATGATTTAATACACTGAAAAGAAAATGTGTTGAAAAACAAACGAAGAAAACTTTATATTATATATGGTGTGATTAAGAAAGTTAAGGGATCAAGCTGAAATTTTCCATTTTTACACCCACAATCAAAAAGAGGAGATGAAAATATTGAGTTTGTCTTTTCGTGTGTAACATGTCGAAAAAATCATTTAAGATCCCATAAAGTATATATTTTCTGGATCCTGCTAAGATTCTGAGTCGATCTAGCAATTTCAGTTTGTTTGTCTGTCTGTTTAAAGTAGAATAGGGCTTGGAAGTGATCGTCTAGGTGGACAAAATTTAGCTCAAATATTTAACATATATAAGGTTTGTTTGATATTGAAAATGGCCAAAATTTGGCAAAAACTTTAAAAAGTTGATATTGGGTATATATATATATATATATGTTGGTATATATGTTCGATATAACATTCTCTCATAGACTAAATATTATATTGTTATATTTTTATTTATACTGAAAACTATTTTAAGTGTATTTGTGCTAAACATTTTACAAAGAATAAGTTTATTAACCTTCATCAGACTTTAATACATGAAAATCAATCAACAACCAAATTCTAAATAGCTTTAGGGTAGACTCTTTAACTTAATGTTAAAAAAAAAATAATAATAAAATATTGATCACCTACAGCGATGAAACAAAACAAGATTTAAAACAATTTCGAAGAAAGATCTAATTAAAGAGATCTTTTTTAAACAACTATTTAAAATTTGATACGTCATTATTTTTTTTTAGTAGATTTTAATAGAAATTTTAGCATCTAATAAAAATAAAAAACTCTAACACACTCTTATTTAATTCAGTCAATAAATAAATTGGATTAAATAGAAACTAAAAGAAAGTGGGTGTTAAATTTTAATTTAAAACTTCTCCTAATAAATAAGAAATAAATAAAAAGAAATTTTGTAGCTTTTTTTTAATTTTATCAATCACTTTTTTTGGTTTATTCTTCATTATTGTTGTTATTATTGTTATTGGTTTGTATAATGGGTATAAGGGATTTACCACCTGTATACCAAACACCATGAGTTTGTCCCAAAGCTGTATAGGCATTATTGGGTGCATTAGCAGCAGGTCCTTGGGGTCCAGGAGGACCCATGGGACCTGGAGGACCTGGTTTACCTTGAGGACCCATACGTCCAGTGGGTCCCTGTGGACCAGGTGGTCCTGGGGGTCCAGGAGGTCCGGGTGGTCCTGCTATTATGAAGGGTAATATAGCAGTAGGTTGTAACATAGTAGGTTCTTCTTGTTTTTCAGGCATAGGTTTCTTAGAGGGTCTTTGCTCACCATACATGCCCGCATTAGCATTTAAATTTAAACCAAATTGTAAATTAGGATTAGCCAATGATAAACGTTGGGAATTCCAATAGTTTTGTGAAGGTCTCATTTCATTTAAGGCTATACGATTTTCCAAACCATACATAGGATAATTGGACATTTGGGGTATAATAATTTTGAAATTATCATTGACCATGGGTATAGTAGTGGGATATAAATAATCGGGTACTTTACGGCCATCTTTTTCCTGTTCCTCAGCTTCTTCAAAATCATCTTCCACTATTTGAGGCTCTTTGGGTTTATCTTTCTTTTGGTAATGATCACTTTGGGAATAGTAAACAATTTGAGGCTCACCATTATCATTAGATCGTGCATGTTTCATTACTTTCAAAGAAGAGCCATAGCATTGAGGAGCAGCCAATGCTAGAAAAATTACAACTAAAGGAAAGAAATTATATTAAAAATAAAAAATTACTCTTAATTTATTTTTTACAAAACTCACTTAATATTTTAACTCTAAGAAACATTTTGTTAAACTACATAATTTCCTCAAAAGCCACAGACTTTTTATATTAAATCTCCTGTGTGCTTAAAAGTCTTTGGCAAATAAATTACTTATGCCGATTTAATCTAGATGACAATATTTTGTCACTAATGTTTTAAGATTCTAAGAAAATTTTTGTGTTTTTATTTGTATTAGATTTAAAGATATTAAAATAGTTGTGGTTTAAATTTTAATATAAAACAATAAATTTTTAATTTAGGCCATTATTTATGACAAAATGTTTAATTACTTGGGAAAAGAAAAAAAGAAAGATTATCTGCCAAACTTTAGAGAACCTTTAAATATTTAAATAAATAATAAATCAAGTTTAATTCAATTAAACTTTAACATTAACTTTAAGTCTTAAGGGAATTTTAAATTAGAGAAATTTTCGAAACCCAATGGCATCAAAAATAATGATAATGTACTGTCATCTAAGTGCTATAAAGAATTAAACTATAAAAGCTAGGTTATGATATTAAGTGAAAAATAAGGTTAAGTTGAAAGCTGTAATGATTGAAAGGTTGTGAAAAAAATAAAATATATTTAACTTTTTTTAATTAAATTAAAAATTCAAAGTAAATTTAATCATTACTATAAAATTTTTATTAAATTTTTCTTTGAATGTTTTGCGGCTTAATAAGTTCCCTTTTCATCAAAACAATTAAATACTTAATCGTTCCCAAAAAAACAAATTTAATAAATTTAAATATATTTTATTTATTATTATTCCTTATTATTTATCTTTACTTGTAAACAATTAAATACTTCATTAATCCAATTAAATAAATTTAATCTATGTAAATATTTCATATTAATTATTTATTTAATTCCCAAAAAAGTAAGGTTATGAAAAAAGCTAAAATCATTAAAAAGCTCTGAAAAAAAATTTATTTTCAATATAAATTATATTAATCCATATTATTCACTATTTTTTCTGTTCTCCTTTAAACAATTAAATACTTCATCATTCCAATTAAACAAATTCAATCAATATAAACATTTCATTATTATTATTCCTTTATTTCATTAAAATCCTTTAAAAAATGTCTAAAATTCATCATCATATTCATCTAAAGCCTCTATAAATGACATCATATGTCTAGCCGAAGTACCAGCTGGTCCGGGTGGTCCAGGAGGTCCTAGAAAACCTGGTGGTCCTGGTTGTCCTGGTGGACCTCGAGCTCCAGGAAAACCTCTACGTCCTCTTAAACCATGTGGACCCTGCATACCTGGAGCACCATCTCGTCCATCAGGACCTGGTACACCTTGAGGACCCATTGCTCCCACAGGACCTATATCACCGGTGGGACCTCGAGGACCTTTATTACCCATAGGACCAGGTAGCCCCGGAGGTCCTGGAGGACCTGGTGGTCCCTGTTGGGTATAATAGATTTGTGGTACATTACGAACTTTGCGTGCGACTTGATCACTAGCAGCACAAACAGAACATAAAAAGCCTAGAAATTGAAATTAACTTAGATTTTTCTTTAAGATTTTAGATTTTTAAACAAAAATTTACCTATTAGCAGGATTGTTAAACGATTCATGGTCGAATACAAACTAAATTGTTTAAATTTAATGAAATGCATTTTATATGCATTTCTTTTTGGGGAAATTAAAAAACATGATTGTTCTTTTTTAAATGTTGACATTCTTAAACTTGATTTATTGACTTAGAACTTTATTACTAGTCTATAAAATTCTATTTAAATTCAATTACCTGGATAAATAAATGTAACACCTTAATTTTATGTTGTCATTTGAAATCTTATTGCTTGTTGTAATGTTACTCGTTGTAATGTTACTCGTAAATCATTGGTTACATTAAATTTGTTAGTTGTTGTCAATGAAATTTAATGATATATTTTACATTATTTTGTGAAGCATTAGCATCCAGTTATTTATTTCTTTTATACAATTTTAAATTAAAATTTAGTTCTATGACATAATTTTTTTTTTTATTATTAGAACATCGCACAATCATAAATAACTAAAGTTTGTCTTTATTTGAAGAAATTTGAATTTTCCTCTTTTCCAAATTTAAAGTTAATATTTCTTTAATACGATTATTATAGTCCAGATTATAGAATATGTATATATAGTGAGATTTTTTTTTATTTAAAATACTGGTTCCCCGGTCAAAATATAGAAATTACCATTAGTTAAAGTTTAAAAAACTAAAAAAAACTTACATTTTCTTTCATTGAAAATTCGATACAATTCTTTTCCAGCACTAAATACTTCCTTAAACTACAATACAATATTGAAATGATTACTTTTTCAGCTCCCTTTTGGATTTTATTTTTTGCTTGATTGTGGTAAAAAAATAGTTACGGCCATAATTATTATTATAAGTATGATTATTTATTATCATTAATTGATTAAACTTAATATTCCCTAGAGTAAAGAGAACCGGTTCAAAATTAGTCAGGTGACAGGTTCTCAAGGCTAGTGACCGGTCCTAGTTCCGGAACTTTATATGAGAAGAACATGTCACTTTTACATGGAGTTGTCATTGGAGGTGGCTAATTAGCCCCTTGGGACAGGTCACAGGATAGGTCCTAGGACTGGTCCAAGAGGACAGGTTCAGTAACGATTAATGTAATAAAAATTTTATAAAAATTCGGTAATTGTTTACTTTTTAAACATTATTTTTATTATTATCTTTATTAAATTATGTTTATTTCAATTTCATAATTTTTCGTTAATGTCGATGGCGGCACCCCGGCTCGAACCCATGTTCATCTGACGTATGTTATGTTTTATAGTCTTCAACGCTTACCACTCAGCCACTGATTGTTATTGCGCGCGAGTTGCTAATTGCACACTTAACGAGCATGTTAGAAATTAACTCTCAACTGTTAAATAGTGAGTGTGTTTGTTTCAACTGGTTCTCAATTGGAACTTTGGTGACGAGTTAGGAGTCAATTGGTACTCAACTGATACAGAGGAACCGGACCAATACTGCAATTGTCACAAATTTCCCGCAGGGTTATTATGATCAGATTTTTTTCTATTGGTTTTAAATTTTGATCTGATTTTGTCTTATTATTATTGGATTTTATTATATTATGTTTGGGTTTTATTATATCATATTATCATGGTACGCTTAAAATTTATCTTATTACGATCAAATATTTTTTTTTTTATAAAAGCAAAATATTTGGGGTAAACATATATTTGATATATTTAAAAAAAACAAACGCTTCATATTTGTGAAAAATAAAATAAACTTAAAGAGCAAATGAAATATATATATTTTTGTTTAACCATAATATGTCTCCTCGTAAAAAGTTTTCATTTCTAATATTTTATAGTTATAGAAATAATACTATTTGAGCACGGTTATCATAATTTGTTTTTGGTAATTATGTAATTGTTTCAATAAATCATATTAAAATATTTAATAGGAGTAACTTTAAACTTAAATGTATTCATATCATGAATATGATATTCTTGATAATTGTAACACAGAGTTACAAAATGAGAGAAAATTTCTGCGGCACTGGGTATTAATAAGTACTAAGCCTCTAATCCACTTTATCTGAATTGACTCTAGTTCTCGTGATAAATTGCGATTTGTAAAATTAAGGAGGTTGCACTATATATTGAAGCATATTTCGAAAACTACTTGTCTGATTTTGTTAAAAAAAATCAGACAAGTATTAATAAGTACTAAGACAATAGTCTTAGTACTTATTAATACCGTGTATCCGAATTGAATGAGAAACCCCGTGCCGCAGAATCTGCAAACATAATATTGTTGTCGTAACAATACACAATAGAGTATTCCTTAGCGATATGAGTGGGCAATTAAAAAAAAAAACAACAAAATTAAAATTGATCTTCAGTTACCTATCAGCGATAGAAAGTCGCGGGTCTAGAACGTTTTGTCCAAAGAAGTTTTGAATTTTGTCTTGAAATGGATTAAAAGATTTTTTCATTTTGGGTTAGTTATGAAAAAATTTTCAGCGATTGTTGACTTTATCATCTGAAATGATAAAGTGTTGAAAAATTTAAAGTTTTTGTAAAAGGAATCTCACGATTTCCATAAATCCCATAAAGTCCATATTTATTGAAGGTATGGAAAAAACATTGTGAAACTCTTTGTATGCAAAACTGTATTCGGTTTTCGAAATTCGATTCGGTATAATATGTACATGATCTTGTCAGAGCTTATTTTTAATTATAAAATCAACTTTTTTTATTCTTAGACTCAGAAAAAATATCGATTTCTAGTTCTTTTCTATTCCACACAGATAAAAGTAAAAATGGATTTCAATTACGAAATTGCTTACATTAATTATTATACCCTTCACCACAGGTGTAAAGGGTATATATAAGTTTGTCATTCCGTTTGTAATTTCCACAATTTTCGTCGGAGAGCAAAAAAGTTTATATTTTCGGAATCCTTGTAAGAAGCGATGACGATTGGACCATGTCCGTCCGTCCGTCCGTCCGTGTGTCGGTTGAAATGGCGTTTATGAAGCCCACCGATAACTGACATATATAATATGTATGTCAAACGATCGGAAATGCTTTCGAGAATTTTGCTATTGGAATTCAGCAAGATAGGTTCATACAATGCGGAGATATGTTAAAAAAAACGGTTTTTTGAACCGGTTTTCCAGTTTCTGAAGCCTCTGTATACACTACGGACTTCGTTTTTACAAAGAATTCTCGGACATTTTTTTCTGAATTTTTGTTCTGAAAAAATGAAATAAATCGGTTCAGTAATAACTGAGATATCGGACAAAACGCATTTTTTATTTTTTGAAGCCTTGGTTTAAGCTATAGATTTTTATTTTTATACACATCGGTCACAAATATTTTTATAAAATTTCGGTTTTTTGAATCAGGAAGATCGGTTTATAAATGGTGGAGATATGCTTTAAAAACCGGTTTTTAGAACCGGTTTTTTAGTTTCTGAAGCCTCTGCATATACCAGGGACTTCGAATTTTTAAAGGGGGCTCGAAAATTATTTTCTGAATTTTTGTTCTGAAAAAATGAAATAAATCGGTTCAGTAATAACTGAGATATCGGGGAAAACGAATTTTTTATTTTTGAAGCCCTTGTTCAAGCTACAGATTTTTATTTTTATATAGATCAGTCATAAATATTTTTGTAAAATTTCGGTTTTTTTAATAAACCAAATTCGTTCATAATCAACAGAGTTATGGCCCAAAAACAAATCTGTTAAGAATATAAATACACCAACAAACATGTATATTAAGCATTGTAATGACTATTAGTGACGTTTTTTGTTTTTTGTATAGACAAGTAGTTTAGTTATCAACAGCAGTAATATGATGAATAACAGTGTTGTTGTTGTTGTTCTTTGTATATGCAGTCTGTACAAAAATAAATAGATATGGAATTGTAGTTGTTTATTTTTAAAAACTAAAACATATCTGTTAAGAATATACATAAATACATACACAAACATGTATATTAAGCATTGTAATGACTATTAGTGACGTTTCTTGTTTTTTGTATAGACAAGTAGTTTAGTTAGAAACAGCAGTAATATAATGAATAACAGTGTTGTTGTTGTTGTTCTTTGTATATGCAGTCTGTACAAAAATAAATAGATATGGAATTGTAGTTATTTATTTTTAAAAACTAAAACATATCTGTTAAGAATATACATAAATACATACATAAACATGTATATTAAGCATTGTAATGACTATTAGTGACGTTTCTTGTTTTTTGTATAGACAAGTAGTTTAGTTAGCAACAGCAGTAATATAATGAATAACAGTGTTGTTGTTGTTCTTTGTGTATTCAGTCAGTTTGTACAACAAAAATAAATATATATGGAATTGTTGTTGTTTCTTTTTTAAAAGCAAAGCCTGTTATGATTGTTTTTTTTTTTTTCATATTCAAATTTTCGTAGTTTGAAAAAAATTTAGATTTAGAAAATATGCAAGCATACGTTAAGGCGAAAATTTTATTAATTGTCGGTAATATGGTAATATGATGTCGATAAGATGGTAATATGGTGAAGGGTATCAAAGATTCGGCACAGCCGAATCTTTTTTCAATTTCATTTTTTGCTTGATTTTGATCCAATCTTCAAAATGATAATATTAATAACTAGAATAACTGATTTTATTATTACTGCTTTTTCTTAAATAGATATAATGAGCTGAAAATTGTTGGAAATTGACTTAAATTTATTTTATTTTATATTTTTATAGACAGCTTTTTAATTTTTCTTTATATTTTATTAATAGCTGTCAATTTATTTTAAAAAATTGTAAACCAATTAAAACATTAATTATATTAATTAACAATATAATTATATATTTTTTTTTTTTTTTTTTTTTTTTTTTTTTGTGAATAGATAATTTTATTCTTTAGCTAACTGGATAAAAATTTTATAAATCGGATAAAAATAATGGGCTATATATTGAAAAAAACTGGACCAAGAATTGGTAAAATTTATACATGTAGATATTTCAAATGCAAGATGTTAAAACATTGGAAATCTCATAAGAAACAAAAATGTGGCAAGCGATAAAAGTTTTCAAATTCAAATGTCAAAAGTTTATCTCCACAATATATACCCGAGTGCCATTTTTAACTTTAAAGTACTCGCATTTCTTTAAAAGATATAGCCATGAAATTTCAGATCATGGTAATTAAGATGTTTATACAGTATAAAAACTGAAAAAAACCTAAATGTTATTTACTTAGTCTATATGTAAAATGGCTTTAAAGTTGATACCTACGGGAGTCAATACCCATGGTACCCAGGTACCCCCATATAATTTCTGTATTTATTATTGAAAATCTTATTTTTATTGCCCTTTGATTTATATAAAGTTAAAATTATAAGAAATGACTCCGTTAGGATTTGAAGGAGAAATAGTTTCAGAAATAATTACAGCAATACTTTATTAAAATCAATCCATATTTTTAGACTTAATTTCAGAAACCAGTTAAAAATGTTGTTTCATCTAAAAAGAATTTTCTTTTTATTATAAATTGACGAATTCAATAATATATTGATTATCAATTTTTGTCTCAATTTTCTTCCCTTTAACAAAGTTTTGTAATAAAATAACAATTTTTTACATATTTTTCATTAAATATTTTTATTACGATTTTTTATTGCAACATTTCTTCATCTTCTAAATCATATTCAAAATCTTCTAAATTATAAAGTGATGATCTCGCTGCAGGACTAGCAGCAGCTCCTGGTAAACCCCTAGGACCAGGAGGTCCAGGTGGTCCTCTAGGACCAACAGCACCTATGGCACCAGTAAAACCTCTAGGACCACGACGACCATTTTCACCAATTGGTCCAGTAGGACCATTACGACCATCATGACCACGATCACCAGGACGGCCAACAGAACCTAAATCACCAGGATCACCAGTGGGACCTTTTTCGCCTGGATCACCATCAGGACCGGGTAAACCATTACCACCAGGAGGACCTGGTGGACCAGGAGGACAATTACAGCCACCCATGCCCATACCCATGCCAGGAAAAATGCCAGCACCTAGTGCAGCACCGGCATTAAGACCAACACCAAAACCTTGTTGAACAGACAAACGCATAAGAGCACAGAAAGCTGAAAAAGTAAATCATTTTATTTTTTTTAATAAATTTTTTAAGTTGAAAATAAATTTGTTTAAGAATTTTTGTATTCCTTAAAATTGTCTCACCTAGAAAGCCCAGTGTTAACAGCTTCATTTTCCAAATTAGAATATTGTAAAATTCTATTTCAATCAGGCTTTATAAACACTGGGAAAATTTGAAATAAAAATTTCAATTGAAAATACATTTTCTTGCTGCCATGAAATTCTATAAACTTGTGTTTAAAGACTCATTAAATTTAGAACTTGTAACCATAAATCATTGTTTTAAAGAGACCTTAATTTTATGGTTTAAAGTGATTATAATGAGAATTTAATAGACCAGTTTTATAGCTTAGAATAAAATTGATTTATGTTCTGTTGTTTTATTTACTTCTTCAATTTGATTGACATTTTCTTAACACATTTCCCTAACGAATTTTCTTATATAAACTAATGGGAAATGAGAAAATTAAGTTAGAATAGTTTTGAAAAATGCTGCTGAAACTTCTTATAGTAGTAACGGGTAAAAATTTGAAATATTTTAAAATCCAAATTAAAAAAGTTTGGTTTTTAATATTTAAACAATTTTAAAGTAAAAATAAATATTTTTAAATTTCCTTTCAGCTCTCGTTGGCTTCATTTTAGCCAACGAAGAACGTCAAACTCGCAGTATGTTGGGAAATCGTAATCGCAACACCAACATACAAGCCTATTATCAGTCCGTGCCTCAATGCATATGTACTCCCGGTCCTCGTGGTAATCCTGGTGAACAAGGTGCCCAAGGTGTTAAAGGTCCACGTGGTGATCCTGGCTTAAAGGGTCCCAAAGGTCCACCGGGACCCATGGGTCCTCCAGGACGTCAAGGTTCCAATGGTCGTGATGGCCCACCAGGACCCCCAGGTCTACCAGGTCCCCGAGGTAGACGTGGTTTCCCTGGCGGTAGAGGTGTACCAGGTCCCATGGGTGTACCAGGCCTTCCCGGCCCTCCAGGTCAGCAAGGAGATCCAGGTGTTGCCGCTCCTGCTCCTGCACCTCCATCAACAACATCTTCAACAACAGAAAAAACACCTGAGGATAGATAGGGATTTGCCACAAATGGTGAACCCATAATCATGACACAACCATTTTTAATGACTATGGAAATTGACGAATACGATTTTGTTTATCCACCAATGGAGTATAAAAAATAGTTTTGAAAAAAAAAGTTATGATAATGGTTTTGCTATTTGTGGTTCCTTTTGGATGATGACAAGCTGAACATGTATTAGGAATGAAAATAAAATAAATATATGGTTAAAAAAAAAAAATATTTACATTGAGTGTTTATTTATTAAATCTTGGAACCTCATTTTGTTATATTTTAAAGTCATTCCAGATAGAGATAGAACGAAAACTAAATCAGTATTTTCTAACTTATTGAACCAATGCTTTTAAAGCTTAGAACATGAATACAGGACTTTTAAAAAATATATACTTAGATCAAAGATTATTAGTTTAAGTCATCTATCTTCTATTTCTATTTCCGTTCTATACTTATATATATATAATTTACTAAGAATTTTTTCACTTTCCAGATCTTTCTAAAGCTCTCAGACATGGTAGAAAATTAAAATTTGGCTTACTTATAAAACTATCCGTTCTATAAATCTTAACGGAGACAATTTTATCAGGTAGCGGAGATAATCGGATTTATGAGTCTTTTTCTATGCATTTTTTTGCTTTCTGAAGCTCCCTGACTTCAGCTTGCTTATAAATCTGTTCATCCTACAGAGCCAGATTTTTCTATCAGCGAGCGAAGATGCGAGATTTTTTTTAGCTCTATTTTGGTTTTAAGGAATTTTGATTTGGATTCATTTTCATGTTTTCGAATTTTTTTATGCAAATTTTGTATTATTATAATTTTATAGTATTTTCTGGTACTGGGCAGGCTTATACGCTATTATTCTTAAATTATTTGTACTTCATATGAATTGAATGAATTTTGTAAAAAATTAATTCCTTAAAGAATTCATTCGTGTATTTGTGTTCACAAATAAGCAATATGTTTGAGTAGGAATCACGTTAAATTTGTAAAATTCTATGTACCAATGTACTATGTACATTATTTTCAATTAATACAAAAATATTATTGTATTTTTTTATTATTTTTTTTTTTTTTTTTTTTTTTTGTGACAACAAAATTATGTTTGCTTTGTATGAACAACAATATATTGTCCCTGCGCTGACTGAATTACCTATGTAAAAATTTTGGAAATTTTTTTTATTGCTGCATTTAGATCCCCTACTAATTATACATATGACCACCAAAGCATTTGTCGATATCTCTACTAGTTTAGGATTTCCAAATTACCTATGTAAAACCATATATAAAATGCTCCAACGAAATTACCTATGTACATAATTTTTCATACAAGTTAATATTAATATTCTTAGAGAAAATGGTAATATTAAAATTTAAACATAAAATATTTAATATTGTATACTTATGATATGTCGCCTGAAAGTGTACATCCCAAGACTAGTTACACCAAAATTAACTGACAAAGACTTACGTCAACTAAAGCTTTGATGATGTCTGTCTGTCTTTCAGTTTCAGATTATTATAAAGTTTATTATTTTTTTTTTAATAATCAGAATAGGAATAAGCTCGGGAGACCGTACAGTCAATGTCATCTGAGCGATACCTATTATATGTTGGATTTCTTTTAATCAAAAATTAAAAGTTGTGTATAGTGTTGATCGAAAATAATATTTTTGGAGGTACTTTAAAATCGGTCCAGCTTATGAAAGTGAAATAATTGATTCCTAATATTTTGGGAATTACCTTAAGACATATAAATCTTTCAACATTTTTTGTCTTCGCACAATTCGAGGCACTTTTTCTGAAAATCATAAAATACGGGTTCATTAATTTTTCTTTAGCTATCGTTTGATACATATAACATTAATATTGGTGAATTTTCTTTTTTAATTTTTTTGAAGATTTTTCTGGGATCATCAAAAAATTACCGTTCAATAGCATGTTCCAATTATCTTAGGAAGTTGAAATTTGACCAAGATATTACTAATAATACCGCCTTCCATAGTTCAAACTTATATTTAAATGAACTTAAGAACCTGCAAAAAGAAAAGCACAATCATATCTTAACAAAAAATTGTTCCACAAAATTACTTATGTAAAGTTTTCGTTGATTTTTCCCAAAACGCGCCAAAAATTTCATTCTTTTTCATAAAACATATAATTTGTGTTACTAAATCTATTCATAAACGAAGAAAATTTGTAAAAATTTAGTAAAGTAACGAAGAAACTGTAAAACTAAACAGTTTTTCAGCTTTCCTGAAAAGTTATTAAAAATTACATAGGTAATTTAGTCAGCGCAGGGACGATATATAGCAATATGCTAAAATCGACTTTTTACGAAAAAGAACTTTTTTATTGTTGAAAATGGTTCCTTAGGGCTTCAGCAACAACTTTTGTTCTGCGACTTTTTCATAATTCCGTTATTTACAAAATTACCTTTATTTTCAGGTTATTGAAGAAAATCAACATTTTGACCTTCAAATTTCCAGAATTTGACCAAATGATGTTTGGCAACTTTGTACAAAATCCTTCGGCGAGTATTTTTGCTGAACATATGAACTCATAATATTTACAAATACGGGGTATTTTGATGCATTTTTAATAAAAAAAATGAATTTCACGCCATCTAGCGGATAATTACGAGGGCGGATCAATAAGTCCGTGACTTTTTGAATGAACACAGTGTTTTTTGCGAAACAAAAATTTATTTTTCAACATAATCTCCTTTTAACTCAATACACATAGTCCAACGTTTCACCAGTTTTTGTATCCCTTCCAAAAAAATAGGATTTTTCGAGGTCCTTAAAATAGGAATTTGTTTGATCAATAATTTCATCGTTGGAGCTGAATCTCTTTCCACCGAGCCATTTCTTTAGGTTTGGAAATAGGAAGTAGTCACTAGGGGCTAAATGCGGAGAATATGGCGGATGAGGTACCAATTCGTAGCCCAATTCATAGAGTTTTGCCATTGAGACTGCACACATGTGCACCAATGTGATTCCATATGAGGTCTTTTTCTTTTTAAATCCTCATTAAATCGGTCTAATAAGTTGGCATAATATTCGCCATTTATTGTTTTTCCCTTTTGAAGGTAATCGATGTGGATTATCCCGCGTGCATCCCAAAAAACTGTTGCCATCACCTTATTGGCCGACAAACTCACCTTGGCCTTCTTCGGAGCAGGTTTACCCGGAGAAACCCATTGTTTAGTACAGTAATGGATCCATGTTTCATCCACAGTTACAAAACGCCGCAAAAACTCATTCGGGTAGCGGTTAAACAACTCCAAACAATCCTTTGAAGTTGTCACACGTTTACGTTTATGGTCAATTGAGAGCAAACGCGGCACCCATCTTGCAGACAACTTTCTTAAACCCAGCTGATCATTTAAAATCGAAACCACATTGCAATATGAAATGCCTATGGCATCAACAATCTCACGCACTTTTACTCTTCGGTCGGCCTACACAATATCGTGGATTTTTTCGACATTTTCTGGTGTACTGAACTCAATTGGCCGTCCAGGACGTTCAGCGTCATTTGTACTTGTGCGACCACAACGAAAGTCAGTAAACCAGTTTTTTACCATTGAAATCGATGGTGCAGAGTCCCCATAGTATTTATCGAGCTTTTTCTTGGTTTGATTGACGGTTTTTTTTTTCGCAAAAAAATAATGTTTAATGAGCACTCGAAATTCACTTTTTTCCATTTTTATTGTTTGTTTGTTTGTTTGTTTTGATTTTAAATTACCCCTTCAACAGCACTATACCATTGAAGAGGATTTATTTGGCTAGGAGTTATCCTACATCGCCATCACCAATTACGGCATAAAGCCCAGGAGTCTCCTCCGAAAAATGCCTTCGACCCACACCTTCGCGCAGGAAGCCGGAATCCTCGAGCTCAACTCCTATTCGAAATCAAAATTGAGTTTTGTTTGGTACTCCACCACGCTTAACCATAGAATTTTCCAGAATTCAAAATATTTGCATATGGTTAATGCAAAGCCTCGAAGAACCGTAACGCGGTACAGTTATGCGACGCGTATAACATTAGCCAAATGCGAGAGTGAGACGCAAAACTCTCGAAGGCAGAAAAACAAAGTACAGCCTGACCGCCCTTAAGCGATAATGACGATGACGCGGTAGATGTTTATCTGCCCAGAGCTGCTTTGCGACTCTTTCCATTTTTAGAAAAGTACACGAGTTTGCATGTTTTGAACAGCTGTTAAACGCAAAGTAAATGACGACACTTGCTCTATTAACAGGTGGTACTTGATGGGAACAGTGTTGCATTTCATATAACTACGAGGGAAGTTCGAAAAGTCACTGAAATATTGATCCGCCATCGTATGTTCAGCAATTAGAAAGATAATTTGAATACCTTTCCAAAAAAACTTTTTTTGAAAATCAGTAAAAAAACTCTCTAAACAAAAACATTGATACTAAGAAAAACAATAACATTACAAATGTAAACAAGCGCGAATGTTGTATGAGAGATGGGCGGACCACGACCATTTTATATCGAACCTTGAAATTTTCGTTAGCGTGTATGCTTTTGCTTAAGAGAGATATCAGCAGAAAAGTATGAAATTAAGTTACAACGGACACCCTGTGTTTCTAGTATTTTGCTCATAACTTTTTATACCCTACACCACCATAGGTGGGGAGGGTATAATGCGTTTGTGCTGATGTTTGTAACACCCAAAAATATATTTCTAAGACCCACCTTATTTTATACCAATCGGCTTAGAATCACTTTCTGAGTCGATTTAAGATGTCCGTCCGTCTGTCCGTCCATGTCAACCTTGTAATCAAACTACAGGTCGCAATTTTGAACCAAAATTAATTAAATTTGGTTTCTTCTAGTCCAGGGACGAAGCCTATTGAAATTGGTTATGATCGGTCCATTATTTCAGCAATATTTTAATGAAATTTGGAACGTATAAGTTTTATATAAGTTTAAATAAGTGTGCCGATTTTTAAAAAGATCGGTCCATAATTAACCATAGCTCCCATATAAACCCCTTTTCAAAAAATCACTTTAACGGGCATAAATCCCATTAAAATGTTAGTATCAAGTTAATATTCGACACAAATAAGTTTTATATGAACATAAATGATAGTGCCGAAAATAGGCTTTATTGTTTTTTATACGGCACAAATTGGACTGAATGTTATGCCTTGAAAGTCAACATAGTTTTTGATGACTATAATATCTAAAATTCTGCGGTGGTGCTTGAAGATTACATTTTCACTTCAAAAGTTATATATGAATGAAGGTGAAAAGAAAGCATTTTTTGTATTTTTTTAGATTTTTTTTTTTTACACTAAGTTTTATATGAACATAAATGATAGTGCCGAAAATAGGCTTTATTGTTTTTTATACGGCACAAATTTGACTGAATGTTATGCCTTGAAAGTCAATATAGTTATTGATGACTATAATATCTAAAATTCTGCGGTGGTGCTTGAAGATTACATTTCCACTTCAAAAGTTATATATGAATGAAGGTGAAAAGAACGAATTTTTTTAAATTTTTTAAATTTTTTTTAAACATTTTCCAAATTTTCTCGTAAACGAAAAATGCGATCGTCACGCACCACCGCAGAATTTTAGACTTTGAAGTCATTAACAACTGTGTTGAATGACAAGACATAATAGTCAGCCCATTTTGTGCCGCGTTAAATGTTAGCAGTAATATAATATTTTCTTACTTCCATGTTTTGTTGTTGCCATTTTGTTTTTCTCAGTGTATTATTGCAACAATATCCGAAAATGGAAGATTACTACCCAAACTAACTATCCAACTAATAAAAACATTGAATTTGTAGCTGTTAACATAAATAATGCGTTAAATTCATAAAAAGTTAAAAAAATCCAAGTTTTAAAGGCCACCCTTAATTTCCGTTTCAGGACAAGTGAGGGACACACAGTGTCCCGTTTCAAAAATAAAATGTAAATAAATCTGGAATTTCCAAACGGCTGGTCCGATTTCAATGAAATTTCAGATAATGTTAGTAGAGGTGTAGGCGAGTTTAAGTTTTGTGTTTGGACTTTATAAGCATAACGGGGGTGGGTCCAGAGGGTACTAAAGTTGGACACCTCGGGTGTTCAAAAAATTTAAAACGATCCAGATTCGTTACATCTCAGCCGATTTAAAAGATTTTTATATGAATGGATTCTGCTAGTCGAGATCTACTCTCTTTTAGTTTAAGAGATATTTGGCTTCAAACATTAAAATTTTTATTTTTGGACCTATTTTGGTAAAGTTTTTTCGCTATAGCGGGTTAAAATTTCACTCGATTTTTTTGAAATATTTATTATTTTATTAAGAACAAATAACAAAATTGTTTTGAAAATTTTTTTTGACAAAATCTTTACGGAATCAAAAGTTATAAGCATTTGAATTTTGAAATTTATTGCCATTTTTTTTTTTTTTGCGAAAAAGGTAGTTACGTTCTTTTTGAGTTATAAAAAAAAATTTCTCAAGTAACATATATAGTATTTATACTTTTCTGAAAGATTACTTTATGAGGAATTAAGTAAAGGAAAAAAATAATTAAAAACTTTAATGCTGCGTGAACCAGGGTCTCTCAAAATTGACCCATTTTTTATGATTTTCCAATTTTTGACTTAATTTCTCAAATCGCAAAGCTGGAATTAAAAAATAATTATATTTTTGTACAAATTTTGATGTGTTTTTAATCTTTTGGTAATAGAAATTTTTTGTTCCCCGATATTGGTTGGGAAGATATAGCAAAAAACTTAAAAAATCCCATTTTTTGGACGTTTTTGATCGTTTTTTGGGATTTGCGGGATTCCTATTGAGAAATCCAGAAAAGTGACTAAAGTCCCAAATTCAGAATCAAAAAATCTATCTAAGTACAAAATTTAATTTAAAAATATTTCCTAACAAAAATGTTATTCCAAATTTAAAACTGAATAATATGCAAAAAAAAAAAAACAATTTAACACTTTATCGGCACATTTTCGCAAAAAATATGCAACGAATTTTTTTATTATAAATTATTTTATATATTTTTGAAAAGAAGACATAATTTCCTAAATATTGGTGTATAACAAGTCTATATACTCTGTTTTGCGTATACAATTAAAGGATTTAAACTTAATAATTACATGTGATTTGGTTAATTTGATTAATTTTTCCATGATTACTAGTGCCGTTTATGATAATGCAGTATAAAGAAATATTGCACAGTGGGGCCAAAAGCAAAATAAATGGTAATAAGTCTGGAACTTTGAAACCACTGAACCGATTTAGATGAAACTTGAAACATCGATAGAGGAAGAGTTACACTTTCAGAATATTGTTAGATGGAGTCTGTAGCTGCAGCACGGGGCCGCTACAGACTCAGTGGGCCAAAGTTGACTACCTCGAGAGTGAAAAACATATCGGGGCTTATAACTTTTACAAATATTAACCGATTTGAACAATTTTTACATTTACATGGCCCAAGTCTAATAAAGACCCCCTCCCCGAATTATAATGTACACAATGGTGTAGGATATCATATGGTCGAGCTTGACCGACTATATCTTTTTTTCTCGTTTCTTTTTTTTAATTCTTAGATTTAAGAGGTAAATTATCAAATGGTATATATCGACATCTAAGAGTGTAATCAGCAGTATAATTACAATGGCGTCAAAAGTGGCGATTAATAGAATTTTAAAATTAAAATTTTTGTAATAAAATTGGGTACCGAATAAAATTAGACAAAATTATGTATCAAATAAAATCTTCAAGATAGGTTGTGTTGTTTGTTTTCTTATAAAATGCTGTCAAAGTTAAGAATTTTTTTTACATTTTTTAAAAAGAACAAAAAAATTTAGATTTCCATTAACTTTCAGTGTATTTATTTTAAATGAAAAGTCTTTTAAAGTAAAAATTTAAAATGGAACCATCAACTTCAGGTATTTAAGTTAACTTTTCTTTAAGTATTTTTAAATTATATTTTGTCCTAATATTTTTGTTATTTTTTTGAAAATTGTCCTTAAATACACTAATTTTCAACTTTCATGGAATGCAATTTAAATTTTATAGGATGTTTGTTTTGAAAATTTTCTGAAAAATAGTACATATTGTCCACTTTAATATTATGGAAAAAAAATAGTGCGCATATATAGCCCGATTTGAGAAATTATTTTTTTTTTCGAAAAAACTCCAGTAGATTTCATACAATAAACAGCTTAAGTGCAGACATTTTCTTTACTTTATCAAAGATTAAACAGTGGGGCAAAATCGAAATAAATCTGTAACTTCTAATCGGCTAGTTGGATTTACATGAAATTTTACATAGTAATAGTAGAGGATAGTAACATTTCGAGTTTAGAAGCTATATCCTAAATACGCATCAAGAGCGGAGCTATGGGGGTTCAAATTAGAGTACTAATGTCATAGAAAATGTTTAACCACTAGAAAATTTTGTTTCCTTACCCGATTTCCATGGTTTTTATATCACCTTAAAGTACTTAATAAATCCTTTAGAAAACATGCTTACATGTACTATTTCTCTTATATATTCTTCGAGATATATTCATTTTGAAATTTCAACAATCTCAACTTTGCAAGATGTTGGTCAAGTCTTTTCCATATATATCCTAACATTATTAACCGATTTTATCATATTTTTTTACAGTTCATTTAAGAACAAAATTTTCTATTGAATAAAGAAAATTTGCATTCGAAATCTTTATTGAGTCAAAAAATAAACGTTTTTGAATTGGCAATTTCGCAAAAATTAATAAACAGACGGACGGTAGGACAGACATTCAAATTCTTTAAAAAACTCTTAAAATTCCAAAAATATATTATTTTTTTATTTCCAGACCAATATAAGAACTAAATCTAAATACTAAAGTATTAATATCATCTTTCCCTGAATTAAGTGCCATTTTCGACTCATTTAACCCAAATGTATAGACGGACGGACAGACATTACCATTCTGCCAAAAAAAAAAAGTCTTAAAATTCTAAAACAGAATTTTACCAATAATCAATAAAAAATATAAACGTGATCATTAAAATATTGATATCACCTTTCCCTGATTTAAACGCCATTTTCGACCTCTATTAACCCAATGTGCGACGGTTAGAGGTTTAAGGTAATGATTTTTCTATATAAATAAACACATCATTTTGTATTAAAAATTAAAAATAAATTATAATTAAAATATTTTTGTTAAATTTTCGATGGTAAAAAATCATTTAGAGTTCTAAAAAATGTGGTGTTAATATCAGTAGAATAACATTATTATAAGGTTTCATTTAAATTAATAATAAATTTCCCTACAATTTTAAGATTTTTAAAAAGAAAGCTTTTTTACTGCTGTTTTCAAAATTAATTAAATTTCTTCAAACATTTGCAACGATTTGCCACAGTTTAATTTAAAAATGCAAATTAAAAAAGTATATAATATAAAATAGATCTGCAAAAGAAACTAAATAAATTAAATTCCATTATAATAAAAATTATTTGAAGCAGTTTGGTGGTTTCCCTTTTGAAACGCTAATTAGTTTAATAATATGTATAAACAGACAAAATTCACTACAAATCAATATGAAAACATCAAAATAAAATCTTCCATTAAATTTATTACTCATCTTCTTCAAATTAAAACAACTGTCTGTCCGTCTTTCTGTCCATCTTCTACCTGACTTCTTGTAGCGTTATTTTCACACCCAACATTTTCAAATGACCCGATTTTAAAAACTTGTTCAACAAATAAACCAACGCATGTAAACAAGAGATTTTAAATTATTGTTTTTTTTTTTAGTTATTTATCCAACAATTTAAGAAGCTGTTTGAATGTGGATGTTTAAAGTGCAATCTAGAAGGGAGTGAAAGGTGCAGAAGAAAGAGTAAATAAAAGCCCAACTATACAATGAAATACAAAAACAAATTGACCAACAACTTTTGCTGTTATGAAAGTAACAACAACTTGTTTTTCAAGTTGCAATCTTGGTTTAAATAACGAAATAACGAAAAAAAACTTTCATTTTGTTCTTTTCAAGAAAATCAAAGAATTTTTAAGTTAAATCAAATAGTTGTTAAATAGACGCTGAAAGCTAATCATCAAGCCAGAAATAGTTGTGTGCAGAAAAATATAAAATTGATTTGTATTTATAAAATAAACAAAAAATAAAATGAGGTTTTATCAATTAGCAGTAGTAATAGGTAAGGATTTTTATTAAATAAAAAAGAACTTTTTTTTTAAATGTTTTCTCTTTTGTTAATTTCCAGTTACACTTTTAATTGTTTCTTCCCTGTGTGAGGCCAAAAAAAAGAAGCATCACAAAAGTTCAGACGATTCATCAGAATCTTCCAAAACTAAAACCAAAACAAAATGGTCTTCCTCCACAAATTTGGGTCCCCAAACTAAAAACGCCATGGTAGCTACTGAAGAACATGGCTACTATGTAAAACGTACTTTCCTGCCCTTAATTAGTGACAGTAAAAATGTCTCAACCTTAAAATCTCCTCCCTTTTTGGCTGTACCTATTGCTTGGTTCCCTTGCAAAGATGCCGATTGTTTAAAACTCAATTCTCTGGCTTTGAATTCAAATAAAAATTCCCTTAGTGAAGGTTATCTTTGTGACGATGATTGTTCAGGACCTTATGAACCGATTTGTGGTAAAACTTCTACAGAAATCGCAGTATTCTATAATAAATGTAAATTAAATGTGGCCAAATGTAGAAGTCATGGTTATTGGTCTGATATGGCATTTGATGAGTGTAAAACTCAATATCCCGAAGAAGTTAAATATGCTGAAGGTAAATTCCAAAGAAGTCCTTATTTTAGATTACCTGAAAATGTTGCTCCTATGATGGAAGAAAATAAAACAGAAGTTGCTAAAACCGAAAGTAATACTGTGGAATCGATCACGAATAGTGAACAATTGTTGATACAAGAAATTAAAGATTCAAAACCAGTGGAGAAAATGGAAGAATCTAAGGATTCATATAAGGAAATTAAAACAGCCAGTGGTATTGTAACAGAAATGAAATTGTAAAAAAAATTGTGAAAAAAGTATTGAAATAAAATAATTATTTTAAGATGAATTTATAGAATTTTAATTTATTAAATTATCTGAAAGTTGTGGGTCTTGTTCAGAAAATCGAATTTGAAAATTTAACTGATAAGTGGTTCAATAATAATTTTTATAAATTTATTTAAATTTGTTAAGTTTATAATAAACCTTTAAATATAATATTTGGCTGTCTGTTTTCAAAAATCCCTCCACCACAATTTGAAAATGTTTTTATATTTTGGACATCTTTTTCGAAGTGAAGTGAAGGGATTCATAAAATTAAATAGGTCTGTAGTGCTTTTAAAAAATTATAAAAATTGGAACACTTATTCCGAAATTTGGTATTTTGTTTTAAAGTTTAAAGCATGTAGTTACGGACGTAGTTACTTTTCAATGACAACAACATACCGTCTGCATGACATAGAAGTAGTTTAATGACTAATTATTTATAACCCGATATGTAATTACTTATTTATGATTAGAGATACTTTTTATTGGCTTTTTATTCAGTTTACCAATTAATATATTTAAAGAAGGAATAAATATGTGAGGAAACAAAATTAGCTTATGATTTAATTTTTAATCTAAAATAATTTTTAAAATATTTAATGTTTCCTTATTGTTAAGTTTTTGAAATTAAAATTTATAAAACAGCTTTTTATATCTTAAAATTTCATTACTAATTAGTAACTTAAAACGCAACTAGATCGTCTTGTTTTAACTTATAATAACTTCTGTAATATTTTAAAATCAATGAGTTATTGAAAAAATTTAAAACAGTTCTTATAATGAAATCTAAGTAATGACATGAGGAAAGTAAAAGAAAAATTCTATATTTTATTTGAAACTTGGTATTATTTGCATGTTAGTTTAATAAAGGAAAATAAAGGTTTTTAAAATTTTCAGTCTCAAATAACGCAAAAACTATAAAATACAAAGTTTTAGATTGATTGAAAAATGTTCAGAGGTGGCTCAAAAGGTTTGAATTCTGTTCAACCATACCTAATTCATTAAATCTTAAATTTTCTTCGTTTTCATCTTATTGAATTTCACAGTTCATTGCCTTTCTAAAATGACCAAAAAATGAACAACTAATAATCATAGTTATTAAAATAAAATTACGTAAAACGCGTAAAATTCGATTTCATCCAAAATTTTAGGGAGAGACGAAACTTGTCATATTATTTTGTCTTGGTATGTTATACATCATGTCAAAATTTTTCGGTAAGAAAAATTATTTTTTACTGTAAATAAAACGTCAATTGGGAACTACATGCCATGTTTAGTTTCTATCCTTCAAATTTTGGTTGAAATTTTATTTTTCGGGATCTATTTGCCCGATAAATACTTGTTTGTCGGTAATTTTAATAACAATTATGTTGTTAGTTATCCAATCTTTTTGATTTTAGGAATTTTAGAAAGCTCATAATGTGTGGAGTGGAATTCAACAAGATATAAACCCAGAAAATTGCACTTGGCTTTGAGCCACCTCTAAATTTTTTTCAATCAGTTCAAAAGGTTGGCATGTCTTAGTTTTTCGACTATACAAACATTTCCAGGGGTGAGAACCATAATCTGGACACTTTTTGTAATTAGAGTCACCCTTACCACCATAGGTGGTTACGGTATTATGCTTTTTATGCTGATGTTTGTAAGGCACAGAAAAACATTTTCCGACCCCTAACTTAAAGTATTCCAATGAACTCAGAATCACTTTCTGAGTTAATTCAACGATGCCCGTCCGTCTGGTCGGCTGAATGGCTTCCTGTCTGTTAAAATATCTAGATGAAATTTCGCATGAATAATTATTTTGGCACAAGGACGAATCCTTTCGAAATTTGATCGATCCATTATTTTACCTAGCCCCCATATACATGTTCTCCCAGAATAGGAAGGGATTAAGGATTATAAATGTATTTTTTTTTTTTTTTTATAAAATTTTCGATGAGTTTCCTTCTTATAAAGTTTAAAAAAAAATCTTGTTATAAAAAATTTTCTATTTATAGAGAACCCAGTTCTACAACAAGTTTCAGAACGCATGGAAATAGCCTATACTCGTTCTACTTTGGCGTTATGACCAATGATTTTTGTTTAAAATTGTCACCTCTAGAACTAGTTCCATAGAAGCGTTATCAAAGCAGTAGCTATTCTATGGAACGGTTCTAGAACTAGTTCTTTAATCAGTGTTATAGAAGCGTTAGGGAATGTTTTCAGAACCAGTTTATTATTTTTTATTCTAAGGAGTCATTTTCTAGAGGCTACTTTTTAAATTTTGTTCAAGTTTATAAACAGTTCAAGGAAGTCATTTGGGAACCAGTAATTTGTTCAGAGAAGTGATGTGATAACTAGTTCTTAAGCACTAGTTTTCAAAATCATTTCTTAAAACGAATTTAGAATCATATTAAGAATCATACATTCTACTCAATGTGTTTCAAAAATAGTTGTGAAACCAAAAGTTCTAAGGATGTTATTAAAGAATCTGAAAAGCTTGTGATTACACCAGTTCTACAACTAATGACTTAATAACATGTCTTAAAACTTTTACCGGAAATATTTTATTTATTAATTTTCTTTTTATATAATTTTTTTAATTCGTTTTATATAAAATTTTCCATAAAATTACTTTTTATAGAAATGTTTGATTAATATCCAAAAAGTTCTGCTTGTGTAAGACATTATCGGTAAATCGAAACTAAAGGAGCTCAACACAATTTTTAATCGTTTGCCAAATGTTTGTTTCTTTTCCGATTTAAAAGATTATCTCTTATAGTTTTCGAGTTATTTGTGTTTGAAATTTTGCATGTTCTTGGTCCGATTATGTTCAAACTAGTTAAAGAACAAAATTATCTAATAAGTAAAGAAAATAAGTCGATTTTGAGTTTGAAAATTGCAAAATTGAGGATTTTTTTTTTTTTTTTGCTGAAAAGTCTCCACACTTTTTTCTCTAAGTAAAATTTTTTTTAACAACATATAACAATTTATACTTTTCTGAAAGATATCTTTACAGAGATGACTTAAAAAAAATCATGCCCAATAACCCAAGCGTTCAAGGTACACAGCCTCCCTAATTCGAGCTATTTTTGATGAAAGTTTTGAATTTAGTCTATATTTTCTAAAAGGCTAAAGCAGGAATCTGCCATTTTCGAAACACCTCTAAAATTACGTATTTCTTACAATAACATTATCAAAATTTTTGTTATAATAAACATTTTTTTTTTTTTTTTTTTTTTTTTTTTTGTTCATTTATTTTGTTTTATTGAATTTTTCTTTTTAGAATCTTACAATGAGTATTGAAATCTTAACCTGAAATTTAATAAATATTATTATTGCCACTTAGGCGCTTGTGACCCTCAAATGTTAGCAAAACCCTTGCAATGGGGTTAGGATGTTCACTTAGTTTTGGCATATAATTTATATTGCGGTATTTTATCTCCTCTCTAATTGAGGGAATGTTGAGATCCTTATGGAAATTATTTTTATTATTCCTGATATACCATGGAGCTCATGTTATTATCCTCAAAAGTTTCGACTGTCTTCTCTGCAATTTTTCGATATTTGAGGAAGAGGCCGTTCCCCAGATCTGAATATCATATAAACATATTGGTTTTATTGCTACCTTATGCAAGAGGACGTTGTAGTCCAGGTCCAGAGATAACCGTGGGCCAGATTTGAGCGGTTTTTTTAGTTTGTGCACCTTCTGCATTTACATGATGGGTCCATGTTGGTCGGCGATCGAGGTGAGTACCTAGATAATTTACTTTGTGCTGTTCGGGAATTATGACATTGTTAATCTAAATAGGGGGCAACACTCCCTTCGTAAAGTGAACGTGATGTGCACATTTACCCTAATTTTCCATTTATGCAGCCATTTTTACAACCGCTTACAAAGGTGTATAGTATATATAGGAGAGGTCCTAAAATACTTCCTTGAGTTACACCAGCTGTTTTTTCAATAGTTTTTGAAAATTAAGTGCAAAGCAATATTGTTTCTTATGAGATTAGTAATTCAGTACACTTGTTCTATAGTGTTATATTGCCTTCCGAAACCAAATTGATGGTTAGGTATACCTGGCGTGACCAGAGGGTTTTTGTCAAAAAGCGGGACCCGAACGACTAAAAAGCGGGATTCTGAACAAAATTTTATGGAAAAAGCGGGATTTTGAAAAGTTTTGTAAAAAAGGAGGGATTTTATTTTTACATCTTAATTAAAAATCTAGATCAGCTGTTCTCTCGCAAGCGCCTCGTTCACGACCCAATTGAGTCATTACAAATTGAGAACGAACCATACAAATTTTGAACATCGAAATAAGTAAATATACAAGTACAAGCTGAAATATTAAAAATCATAATTTTAACGTATTTCTCTAAATGTTTTCAAAAGATTCCTAGTTTAATGTCAAGATTGATTTCAAATACGAGCTGATAAAAAAAACTTGGTACTTTTTGAATTTAATAGCAACAGCTTTTCCTAGATAATTCTTAGACCCGTTAACAATAAAACCAAAGTTGGTTGCCGTTACGCTAAAAAACCAATTCAACATGACTACCGTTACCCCTAAAATACAGTTACCGAAATAGCTCGAAATGCCGATAACGCTAAAATACCGTTAACCTTATTTTTGGGTTTAAGAAATATTATTATTATTTTTAATAAAGTTGAAATAAAACTAGTAATAATGTTATGGCTACACCAGCTCGTCATTATAATATTCGACTTCGAAATTTATGAAACAACAGTTACTCATAAAATACCATTCCGAAATAACTCGAAATACCGATAACGCTAAATACCGTTACTGAAATAACTAAAAATACCGTTATCAAAATAATCCGATATACTATTACCTTTTCACCTTTTTGAATCGGCTGCCAATATTATATTTTTATCAAGGTACGGAAAAATTCGGATTTCGAATTTAATTTTAATTTTTTATTCGCTTTTTTTAATATTATTCGTAAATTTAAAAATAAAATTCACTTTTTGGATTAAATTTGTATTCTATACTTTTTTTAATTTGAGTTACGAAAATAATCTAAAATACATTTTTTTAATATGTATGTATTTGTAAGATCGCTAATTTACGATTACAAACGGTTAGGTCGCCACACACATGGTACAATGATGTGCACAAAAAAGTGGTTGAAAAAAAGTAAAAATTAGGTTCGTTGTGTGAATGTACGTCCATGTAGATATGTGGAAAAAAATACTTTTTAGCGGTATGAACTGTCGAATAGAGGGAAAAATGACTATAAAAAATCCAATGATATTTGTTATTTGAAATTTGTAAGTTTGTATGTATGCAAGTATATCAATTGATGCAAATAATTACAGTGAACTCGCGGTAATGTGAACATCCAATATAATGAACTATCCACTAATGTGAACATTCAGTTTTTTATATGGGCGCTCTAAATAGTGAACAATTTTTTTTTTAATTTTTGGGGATTTTTTAATTTGTAGAAGCATTTATTTTTAATGTTGGGAATCCCCGAATTAATAAATACCATAGTATGCCATTATTTTAAAGGTATTTAATGCTAGTCGCTTTATGTAACTTGTTGCGGTAGGTTCGTGAATTTATTTTAGTAATGTCTAAAAACAGTCGAAAGTTTTTATCCTTAAATGGAAAATGCGAAATTTTGGAATATTTAAAAAAAGGATCGAGTGTTACTTAACAAAAAAAGTTGCAAAATCAGCGATATGTTCAATAAAAAATAAAAAAGACAATACGTTTTATGGACCCGGAAAACGCAAAACATTACGATCTTCAGAGCTTCCAAAAATGGAAAAATCGCTCTATAAGTGGTTTATTTGCATGCGGAATAAAAACCTCCCTGTAAGTGGGTTGATGTTGAAAGAGAAAGCCAAACAAATTCACAAAAACATAAGTGAAAACGGAAATGACTTCAATGCTAGCGATGTGTGGCTACAAAAATTTAAAAAGAGATACGGAATTCGGCTCCTTCAGATAAGCGGTGAAAAACTTTCTGCGCAATCTTAGTTCGTAAATCCTTTTAAAATTAAATTGAAAACAAAGATAGAAGATTTGGGTTTATCCAATGATCAGTTGTATAATGCCGATGAGTCTGGTCTATATTGGAAACTTCTCCCACAAAAGACATATGTAACGTCATTGGAGAAAAGCGCTCCAGGTGCAAAAATGGAAAAGCAAAGGATAACATTTTTATGCTGTGCAAATGCGTCAGGATCTCATAAAATAAAACTTTTAGTAATAGGAAAATCGAAAAATCCTCGCAGTTTTAAAAATTGTATCTGTCCCGCAAACTACAGAAATTCAAAGTCTGCTTGGATGACTTCTTCCATTTTTAAAGAATGGTTTCACAACTGTTTTGTGCCAGAGGTAAGTAAACATGTAAAAATAGTTCAGTTGGGATTCTTACTGTTTTATTTTTCATTAAGGTGACAGATTTTTTTAACGAAGAAAGGATTACCAGTAAAAGCTTTACTCCTAATAGATAATGCCCCATCCCATCCACCAGAATCCGACCTTAAATCCGAGGATGGTTCCATAGAAGTTATGTCTCCAAATGTAACGGCTCTGATCCAGCCAATGGATCAAAATGCAATTAGAATCACCAAACTTCATTATAGGAACAGTCTTCTGGCAACAATTATTGCAAAAGAGGGGGATTTGCTTGAATCGATGAAAAAAATCAGACTTAAAGAAGGAGTTTCTATTCTAGAGGCATCCTGGAACCGAGTTGGTAAAGAAACTTTATCTAACTGTTGGAAAAATATTTTGAATATGGTAAATGATGAAGACGATTCCTGAATTTAATGTTCCTTTGAGCGTTTTAAAAGAAAAGTTGCAATCAGAGGTTAGATCTATAGAAAATACTGCTGCAGATCTTCTACAGACATTGTGCCCTCAGGAAGTATTTACTGCTGTAAACATTAGAGATTGGATCAATAATCCTTGTGAGGACGTCACGCCATTTGATGAAAATGATTTAATTGAAGAGTCCGACGATGATGACGACTGTTTTATTGAAGCGCCTGAAAACAACATTAAAGCCAAAGAAGCTGTCGAAATTTTTAACAAAGCTGTCCAATGGGCTGAATTTCAAATGGTCGATCAAACTGACATTAAAGTATTGAAAAAAATCAGGGAATTGGCGGTAAATAAGCTGGTCGAACAAAAGAAAAAACAGAAAATAATAACCGATTATTTCCATATTTAATTATATATGTATGTACCCATGATAGAATTACTAAAGGTAAAATCACTAGAAAGTTTGTTCTCATTTTTATTTACCCTGAAAAGTCAAACACATAAATCAAAAGAAAATGTAAAAAAAATTTAAAATAAAACTTCAAATTAGAAAAACAAAAAAAAAAAAAAAATATTTTACAACAATTTTCTTTAAAAAAATGTATGCAACTAAATTTTATTCTAACAAATATTAACAAATATATGAATTGTAAATGTCCAGTTGGACAAATGTACGTATTAAAAGTTTACACTGCATTCCAAGGACAGAATTCGGCATTTCAGGAAACAATTTGAATCATATACTTATGTGTGTAAACAAAACATTTTATATTTTTTTTCATTCTTGATTTTTGTTTTTTGCTTTTCATTTTTCAGTTTTTTGACTTAACAAGAAATAAAATTGACGACTCTCTCTAGTGATTCTACCTTCTATTATTATATTATGGTATGTACCTATCTTTTTTCATTGTAAATTTTATTTATTTTTTTGTCTAATATTTTGTTTGTTTTTTATGTACATACTACGTATGTACTCTTTATAAAAAGGATTTTTAAAAACTTTTTATATTCCAAATAAATTACAAAAAGTTTTTTTTAGTAATATTTGCATTTTCATTCCTTGCAGAAATGATTTTTAGAAAGAATAACTTAGTAATATATATAAAAAAAATCACAATCGAAAATGTGAACAAATTCGAAAATATGAACTACCCCGACATTAATTAGTTCACATTATCGAGAGTTCATTGTATTTAAAAAGTAGCGATCGTAAAAAATAATATAATTGATTGTGTGATAACGATAAATTTTTGATTTGTATGTAAACAAATACATACATACAAACATACATGCATGCATAAATATGCAAATTGAAAACACACACACTCAATTAACTACTGCCATAATCATTGTATTGTTGCTTTATTTTGAACAATTCAGCGGTAACAAAACAAAATTGCAGCTTTCTTAAACACACAAGCGCATGTACAAATGTTTTAAACATCCACACATCTTTCATTCAACATAAGTCAACACATTTCTATACCGTTACACGACTTCGATTAATTCGTTTCGGGTTAATTCCTGAATAATATTTTCATTTTCGAAAATAAAATTTTTGATCTTCGAACAAATTTAAAAACTAAATTTGCAAACAAAAAAATAAAATTCATTCTAAAAATTGAGATTAAATTCGCTGATAAAAATTTTGTTCCGAACGAATCAAAAAAATGAGCGTTCTACCTACTCTGATTTTTATAACTTTTAATTTATACAAGGCACATCGTTTATATGGTTCCAAATAGTTATTAAAGGTATAATATGAAAATATCCATGTTAACCTTGAGATCAAAGGTGATGTCAAAAAATCTTTTTGAAATGGGACATTTTGGTAAATAAAATAGGTTAAAAAAATTATTTAAATAGCCCTCACACAAGTGTTCTAACGAAATGAGTTAATAAAATCTAAAAATCTCTCTGAAAGAATAAAATTTCTTCTTCCAAAAATGTATTTATATTTTATTCTAACATTCTTAAAAAAAATTAAAGTTTTAAACCTATTTCTGGAAAAAAAATCTAAACTTTTTTGGCCAAAATATATTAGACTTGAGATTTTTCATTCACTGGTAAAGAACTGAAGATATGTAAAAAAATTTATTTTAACAAGCTTAATAATGCGTATCTTTTGGGAGGTCTTTCTACGTCGAAGTCATCATCACACAAAGTACATTTAAGATTAGTCATTAGAGAAGATGATAAGCGTAAAAAATATTTAAAACTTTTAATTATAAAAAACGATTTGTAAAAAATAATCAAATCAAAAATTATTTTTAGTTACACTTAAATATTGGTAAGAATGTTATAGAAAATGTAAATAAGGAAATCAAATAAGTTATTGTTAGAGTAAGAAAAATAAAAAGCGGGAAAAATATTTTAGGCGGGATCGAAGTTTAAAAAGCGGGATAATCTCGCCAAAATCGGGATGTCTGGTCACGTTAGGTATACTGCAGTTATTATCAAGGAATAGTAAAAGTATCTGGAGAAGCATTTTTCCAAACAATTTTCACAAAATTTGATAACAAGCTAATTGGGCGGTATGAGAATACTTGGCTAACATCGTTACCTGGTTTTGGTATCATTACAATTTCAGATAATTTCCAAGAGATTGGAAAATATCTGGTTCGTAATATGGAGTTGAGGGTAAGTCTTAGAGCTTAGTTAGATAAGTTAATAATCATAGTTGTAGTGATATTGTCAGCGCCAGGAGATTTTCCTTCCTTAAGACTTATAATTGTGGTATTCACTGTTGAGAGTAAGAAAACTAACTTCAAATTATAATAGGGGCATCCAATAACCTTAAATATTAATTTAAATAATTAATATGTCTTGTTTCAATCGCGGAATATTAAGATTTTTCTAACATTTTCATCATATTTTCTTCCTTCAAACATGTTATTTTATATATTTCGGACATTTTTCAAAATATATTAACTTTTAATGTACCATTGAAATAGATCATTTCATAGATACTATTGAAGATAACACATAAATAACCTAAATAAATAAATAACAGATAGAGGGTAAATTTTATGCATTCAGTTCCCAAAAGTTTAAATTAGTATTTTTTGCAAATAAGTCGCATGGAAGTACTTCTTACACTTAAATATTGATAAATTTATAAAAAAACATACTAAGTTCATTTAATACTGCAATAATAATCGAATAAGAATGAGTTTTTGATATTTAGTTGCTATATTATACGAATTTACAGATTTTTTTAACAATTTTCCCACATAAAATTCAATAGCGAAAATAAAATTACACCAATAAATATTTTTGGTATAAATATAAGGTATCAGAGGGCTTGGTTCATAATTTATATATGTTGCTGTTTTAAGATCTCCACGCTAGTATTACTTTAACACCCCTGTTATAAGATATAGGGTATCATATGTCTTGCTTTACTCACTGTAACCTTCATATTTGTTTTTTTTTTTTTAAATACCTAACTAAAACTCTTGCTGAATTGTTATACATCTTAGTACTTCTAGGAAACGGTTAAAACCTTTAAAGACAACTTCTAATTACATTTTTTAACGATACTTTTTATGTTTTGAACCTTTAATAGTATAATCCCACGTATGTTTTCAAAATATATGTAGGTCAATGAAAGTAATAAAACAAAAAACCAAAAATTCAATTTAAATAAAATTCCCTTTAAATAAAAAAAGTACAAGTCATTAAATAATTAATTGTTCTATATAGCAAAACAAATTCTAAATAATAGTGTTAAAAGAACATGTAAAAAAAACTCAATTAAAATTTGAAACTAAGTAAATAAAATTTAAAATAGAAATTGATATGTTATTGAAGAGCTGTGAAGATGCTGCAAGTGTGACCGAATTTTTTTGAAGACTATAAAAGCAAATGCACTAAACGCAGCATTTAACAGTCAACACCCAACGACTTACAATGAAGAACAAACAATTGAGTAACCAGTTATTGGTGACAATGGTATTAGGTGAGTAAATATAGAACAAAGAAAAGAAAGGAAAGGAATAATTAAGAGATTTTTCTTAGTTTGCAGTTGTCAACAAATCTGGGCGGGCCTGGTGGTGAAAGGAGCAGGAAAATCTAAAAATTCAACTACTACTTCTAAAGAATTAAGCCAAACTACCAAACAACCCAAAGTACAACATAAAGCCAAAACTACTACGACCACCACAGCCAAGCCAGAATTGGAAACCACTACTTTACTGAATGATTTAGACTTAGATGGTCGTAGTGCTTTTATAAACAATCAATATGTGGCAGATGCTGAAGAACCTTTACCAGATACTTCACCACCCTTATATGAACTTTTGCAACAACAAATGGAAACAGTATTATCGAATACTGGTGGCAATATACAAGTATATACCAATAATTCACCCCAAATGAAAGAAGCTTTAGATAATGGTGGTTCGGAGACCCAAAAACCTCCAGGCAAACCAATTTTTGGTTATGATTTGGGTCAATTTGATGATTATGATGAAGAGGAAGGAAATGAATATGGTGCAGAAGGTGACTATATACCAGATAATTGTGAAGATACCCAAGAAAGTTTATTGGGTGATAATGATGCAGAGTCTAATGGTTATGCAGGAGCAGCACAATTGACTCATACAAATTTACCAGCTTTACAAAATAATTATGGTCAAGAAAATATAGATAACAAATATGAGCAGTCCTCACCAAATAAACCCTATGATTCTTCTAATTATGCACCTCAAGGTAGTACAAATCAGGGGACAGGATTATATAGTAATCAAAATCAAAATAAACCAAATGGAGTTAATAATAATTATGGGGATCAAAGTAATACTAATCAAGGACAATCAGGACAATTATATGGTAATAATAAGCTACAAAATAATTATGGATCAACACAAACTCAAACAACACAACAGCACCACTATCAGCAAAATAATAATAATAATTATAATTATAAACCTGCAAATAAAGCCGCCTTAAAACCTAAACCTTCAACAACCCATAATACTCAAAATAATTATGGACAATTAAAACCCCAAGAACAGTATCAAAATACACAACAATCAACTTCAACAAATCATTATGGACAATCTAAACTCTTAGATCCATATGCACAAAATAATCAAAAACCCTTAACAAATCAAAAACCTTTTCAAAATCAAAGACCTTCTTATAATACAGGAAAAAATCCACAAAATTCTTACAATAATCCAAAACCAACAGCCCCAGGAATTAATAAACCCTATACAAATCCTTCAACACAACAAACAAAACCTATATACAATAAACCGGGAGCACAAGGTTTTAACAACAAACCCTCCTATAACAACAATTATTCTACCACTACATCGAACTCTCTTAATAATTCCTACAATAATTCCCAACCTTTAACTTCAGCCTATGGCAACTTTAATCCTGTAACAACTTCCTCTTACACAACAGGCAACACGAATTCTTTAAATCCTTCTTTAACTCCAAATTTCTCATATGGCAATTCTAATGTGGAAAACTTAACGCCTTTCTCCACTACATCCGGTCACCATAAATATCCCCATGTGAATGGACAAAAACGTCATTTAACATTTAGAACAGTATCTTCGTCAACGCAATATGTTGCTACACCTTTGGCGGATTTAATGTTTAAATTCTCTATAGGCATGGCGAAGCCCTCAAGTGGGAAATTGGGACATAATACCGTTAATAATCAAGCGCAAGTTTTTAATGTATTAAATGATATTGATGCGAAAACGGAGTGAAATTGAATGAAATAAAATAAAAATAAAAAAGACTGATAAAACTAATTAAAATTTGTTATTTTTTTTTAATTGTTTACTAATTACAAGCTGCACATTGGAGTAAAAGAGGTCGAAAATTTAATAATCACGTTTTATATGTTTATAAGCGAATAAGTCTGCCTTCGCCAGGAAATATAATATTACAATAATAAAAGTATGCATAAAAAATTCGAAGATCTTTAAAAAAATATATGAACATTTTAAAGATTTTCCTTTCCCTAATCGAAGTTAAAGATTTGAAGCTGTTGGAATCTGATAGGATAATAGTGACTTAAGTATTAAATTAATAAGCTTAAATAAAAAATCGACGAAATACCCCCTGCCCGAAATGTGAAATCAGTTTTTGATATGATTTGACATTTTGACAATGACTATATCAAAACAAAATTTTTTAAAACCAAAACAGACCTCAAAAAAACCGGAATCTCCGCTCCCTGATACAAAAATTAGGCTCCGTTAGATTTTTAGAATAAACATATTTATAAATTACAAGCTGCACATTGGGCTAAAAGAGGTCGAAAATTTAATAATCACGTTTTATATGTTTAGGAGCGAATAAGTCTGCCTTCGCCAGGAAATATAATATTACAGTAATAAAAGTATGCATAAAAAAATTCGAAGATCTTTAAAAAAATATATGAACAACATTTTAAAGCTTTTCCTTTCAATAATCGAAGTTAAAGATATGAAGCTGTTGGAATCAGATAGGATAATAGTGACTTAAGTATTAAATTAATAAGCATAAATAAAAAATCGACGAAATACCTCCTGCCCGAAAGCTCTGGAAAGTGAAAAAATGCTTAGCAAATTATATATATAGATATTTTTTTGGAAGAATGGTAATGTCCGTCCGTCTATACATTGCGATTAAATGAGTCGAAAGTGGCTCTTACATCAGGAAAAGGAGATATCAGTATTTTAATGATCACGTATTATTTTTTTTTTAATTGATTTGTTAGTAAAAAAAAAATGGATTTTTAGAATACGATTTTTTTTTAGCAGGTCCGTCTGTCCGTCGAATGTGTCGAAAATAGTGCTAAATTCAGAGAAAGGTGATAACAGTATTTAAGGCCCAGTCTTATAGTGCTCACTTAGTGGCGAAATCATACTTAAGTTGTAAAAATTGTTTTATATTTAAAAACTTAAGTGTTCTTTCCTATCCCTTAAGTTTTAATATTTATTAAAAATAAACAAAATGACATAAAAATTCAAAATCTAACAAAATTTTTTAAAAATCTACCAGAAAATGATTTTAATGAATCTTTTCTGTGTGGTTTTATATTTTGCACAACAGACTTTTTAATTGTGTAGCTCATAAGCTGCAGATTTCTTTACATTTTTTAAATTTTTAAAATTTTATCATATTTTAATAAGGCTAAAACAGAATATTTGTTAAAAAAAATTTATAAACATTATTTTAAGGGAAATACTTCAAAAGCAATGAACAGGAAGTATAAAAGAAGAACATCCTATCAATGACAACCATGTGTTAAAAAAAGAACTTCTGCAGCTCTTTTTCACCACTAAATACTTCCTTCCAATGACAACACATTGTGTTCCTTTTTTGCTGGGAATGTTAAAAAAATATTTTTTATACGTTATCCTATTACCCAGGAAAAATTTTAGAACATGTTCTAAAATCATTAGTTCTAGAACTGGTATAGTCAGAACCACTTCAGATTCTTTAATAACTTCCTAAGAACTATTGGTATTACAACCAATTCTGACACTAATGGAGTAAAACTTTATTCGTTTAATGAATGCTTTAGAGAACTAGTGCTTAAGAACAAATTCTGTATGACTTCTACATTACTTCTAAAAAGAAATTACTGGTTCTCGAATAACTTCCTAGAACGGTTTAAAAAACTTGTATAAAAAATTTAAAAAATTTGAAAAATTTAAAAAAGAAAAAAAAAAGTATTTACCAAATTAAATTGATCTTAAAAGTGCCCTTTAAGAAATAGCTCATTAGAATAAAAAAGGTTCTGAAACCGTTCTCTTACGCTTCTATAGAACTAGTTCTGAATGTGACAATTTCGAACAAAAATCATTGATTAAAGAACTAGTTCTAGAACCGTTCCATAGAATGGGTACTGGCTACGTAACACTTCCACAGAACTAGTTCTGGAGGTGACAATTTCAAACAAAAATCATTGGTCGTAACGCCAAAGTAGAACAAGTACAGGCTATTTTCATGCGTTCTGGAACTAGTTGTAGAACTAATACAATTTTTCCTGGGTACAAAAATTTAAAACTTCAGACTTTTCCTAGGCAGTTTTTAACATTTTCTCAGTTTTTTTTAAGTTTTAATAAGATATTTATTTATTCATCCAAATAATTGTATTTTAGAATGGTTCTGGGACTTTAACGATTATTTTTTCTATTACGGATCGCTTTATTATATTAGAACAACAATAACACATGTCAACAGCAAAAAAAGGCGTCAATAACTACTATATAGATTTGAAGTAGCATGGTTCCAGTAGTCCAAAAGTGGGCAAAATTTAAAATCCTATGGAGAGGTTTTTTTTTAATTTTTTTTTTTTTTTTTTGTAAAATTAAAAACTTTTTTAAGCGTTTTTCCACATAATTAATGATAACTCAAAAAGTTTTAGTCCGATATTATTGAAATAAATTTAGAAAAATGTATATTTTCATAACCTTTAATCCCTTCAATCGGCTTTAGAAACACTAGAAACACAGGGTGTCCGTTTCATACTTTTCTGCTAATATTTCTAAAACAAAAGCATGTACGACAACGAAATTTTGTATAAATAGTACAAGGGTCGATATAAACATTCACATCCTTATAAAAAGTTGATGGTGGGTATATAGATTGGGCCAAGCCGAATATAACATTTTCGCTTGTTTTTTTTAATTTTTTTTACTAAATTTATATTTTTTGCTTTGTTAGTCAAAATTTTTGTAAATTTAGTTTAACAAAATCGGACAAGTTGTTTTTGAGTTATGACAACATAGGTGGAGAAATTTTTCAAAAAACTAAAATTTTGTGAAAATGAGCGAATTCATTTAATTGCAAATAAATTCGAAAAGAATCAATAGATTTTTATGATCGATATCTCATTTTGTTGCTATTACATGTGGCTTTGCGATAAAGCAACAAATCAAAACAGTTTTTGCCGTTTTCGATTTTTAATGATTTTTTTAAAACAAAAAAACTTGCTATTTTCACGAAAAAAATATATTTTTTGTTTCTTATTATAACTCCGAAACTACTGAGCCGATTGAAACGCAATATATAAAGGAATTAAAAAGGTTATGTAAATACAAATTTTTCTAAATTTTTTTCAATAATATCGGACTTAAACTTTTTGAGTTATCATTAATTATGTGGAAAAACGCCTAAAAAAATGTGTAATTTAAAAAAAATTTAAAAAAAACCTCTCCATAGAATTTTAAATTTTGCCCATTTTTGGACTACTGGAACCAAAATACATCAAAATTGTATAGTGGTTTTTAAAGCCTCCAAAATTTTTTTGATTTTGTTGCCTTGTGTAATGTGACTTATACTTAGAATAGGTACTTTTAAAACTCATATATTTGAGCTTTTTCCTGTCAGTAAAAGCTAATATAGCTAATATGGTCGAAGACTTTCCGATAATATGGCGGTATTCATCCTTATTTGAAGCCAAATTGAAGAAATTAGTAAAGTGTCTCTTTATTTTGTCGCACAAAATGCATGACCAACACAACACTTTTTCCCCAAGCTCAAAATACACATATTTCAAAAACTTCTGTTGTATATTAATTTAAAGAATAATACGACATATACATGGACACCAAAAAGGTAGACCATTATGCACCTATAATTATGTCCGACAGTGTAGATTTGGCAGAGCCGAATATAACATTCGCGATTGCTTTTTATTTTCTGATTCAAATAGTACATTTTTGATACATGTCTGATATATGTATGAATAACAATTTTATCTTTCTGAAAAAAAAAAAAATCACAAATAAACACTACTATTTCTTTTTTATATTGCTTTATTTACAACATGTTTACAAAACACAATATATAAGACATCTTAATAAACTAATATTTATTGCTCTGTTATTAAAAATTTAATAAAAAAAATTGGTCACGAAAAAAGTATCAGTAAGTCCATTTTGTTACAAATAACATTACATATAAAAATTAACTTACAATTTTCTTTTAAAAACCAAACAATATTTTTTTTATTACACCACAAATAAAAAGTAAATGGATTTAAAATATCTCTGCAACCTTAAGAGATTCTTCATAATTCAAGCTATTTTTTTCCAAAAACAATTACTATAGGATTTTTTAAATTTCCGGCCAATATTTAATAGCAAATAAAGGCATACAAACACCAGTTATAATGCTCGAAATTAAATTTACACTATGATTGTCGATTATACGCAAACCACTAATATAACGCACGCCTTTTGCGGGGGTATCAACAATTTTACCCTCTTGATCTATGCCAGAATATTGTAAGGTGGCGCCTAATAAAGAATCTACTATAGAACCCAAGAGACCAGCTATACCAGCACACAATATCAAAGGCCATTGTGGTGGACTTATCATTAAAATATTGGCAGCAACGGTTAAACGTATAGTAATGTAATAGGCTACACCAACAACCATACCTCCTAGAAAACTAACAAATAAACCAATCCATGAAACACCTCCATTTGTACCACGAGGTACACGTTTAAATGTAGTAATAAGAAAGGGATCTCGTGATGATAAAACGCAGCCTAATTCACTGGCCCAAGTATCACCACTGCAACAAGCAAAAGCACCTGAAATATTTTAAAAATTAAAAAGATATTTTGGTAGAATAGAAGTTTTATTTGATACAACTTACTCATAACTGCAATGCCCAACCAACTTGCTCTATAGTCTTTATCGAAATCAATAGATCTTTCACCGCTGCCCACATCAATTAAATATAAAATGGCTAATTGAGTAGCCATGCCACCGTTGCAAAGTACTTGTACCCAATTGCGTTGACCTTCACCTGAAATTTTTTATAGAAATGAGGATTTGTAAAAGAGAATTTAAGAGAAATGAAGAATTTCTTATGAAAAATTTGAGAGAATTTAAGGTTTCTTATAAAATAAGAAGGAAAAAGTTTCTAAAGAAAGTTTATTATAAAATGTCAAAAACAAATTTAAGAGAAAAGATATATCTATAGAAAATTTAAGACAGCAGAAAATATTTAGATGAACTGTAATTTTTCAATAGAAATTAAAAAAATGCGAATTAATTCAAGAAAATTTAAAATTTTAAGAAATTATCTATAGAATATTTAAAACAAACAAAAAATTCTCTTTATAAAAATATTTAAGAGTAAAAAAATTTAAAAATCTAGAAAAAATATTTTTATAGAAAATTTTTGATTTCTCTTATAGTTTCTATAGAAAATAGTAATAAATATTGAAAATTTAAGAGCAAGGAAAAATTGACGAATTTTCTTAAAAATGTCTAATTCTCCTGAATTTTTATAGAAAGTGCTAAATTTTTAATTTCTCTTAAAATTTCTAGAGAAAAAATTCCCAGTTCTCTTGAATATATTTAAGAAATGTTCAATTCCCTTAAATTAAAAAAAAAAAAATGGAAAAATGTTCAATTCTCTTAAAATTTTTATAGAACATTTCCAGTTCACTTAAACTTCCATATAAAAATTTTAAGTTTACAAATTTTTCATAAAAATTTTTGAATTTTATTGAAAAACGTATTATTCTCTTTAATTGTTTATAGAAAACTTTAATTTCTTTTTAAAAACATTTCCAATACTATTGAATTTTTATAGAAAATGCAAAATTTTATTGAATTTATATTGAAAATACTCGTAGTATCTATAAATTTTTTAATTTTTCTTAAAATTACTAAAAAAAAATAAGAAAACCCAGTTTTCTTAAAAGTTCTTAAGAAATATTCAATTTCCCTTAATTTTCTAAAGAAACTGGACAAAATTTTAATTTCTAAAAAAAATTTTTAATTTTATCAAAATTTATTTTTTTTTACCAAATTTTAATTTTTTTTAAATCCTACTTACTTACCTTCTTTAAAATCCTTCTCAATTTTTCTTTTTATATGAGACCTAAACTTGGTGGCTCTCGATGAGGTAAAGAAAAATGCAGCCAAACTAAAGAAAAATGCATGACTTGCTATGGATAATAGAACGGCCATAATAATACCCAAAGCTGCACCCGACTTATTTACTGATTTACGTTTCAAGGCTGTTATCATAAAGGCCAAAGGAGCCAATATAGAAAATAACCATCTTGTGGGAGGTATAACATTAGGTTCTATAAATAAAAATATTCATAAATTAAAGTAATAACACACCCATTCATTAGAGATTCGTTTGGCCATTAATATTTACCTTCAAATTCTTCGGTCCATAATTTAGAAATGGTTATATTACCCAGCCACATAAATATAGATAAAGGTATAGATAGTCCACAAAATAACACCGGCAACCAATCGCGTATATTTAAAGGCATTTTCCAGGAAGTTTTTAAACAAAAATCAAAAATCAAAAAATATAAACAATTCAACAGCCATAGACCTGCGCCGATCGATTTTAACGGCGGCGGCGGCTTTGCTAAAAATTGTAGGCGGCGGCTCAAAATCGGTTGTTAGCCGGCTGAGCATTGGTTCACAAATGTGGTTCCAAGTCCCATTAGATGTAAGGGGGTCCGAAGACCGTTTTTTGAACATTATTCATAAGTATTTCCTAAAAGATTTATAACATACTATTTTGTATTTTTGTACTTCTAATGTGTCAAAACGGAAGACCTTTTGTTTAAACATTATTTATATTTTTAAAATTATTAAAAAAGTATATATGATCTTGACACAGATCTTCTCCCTACACATGTAAAATTTCAAGCTGGAGCAGTGTTGTCAGTGGACATTTTTAAAAATACCTACGGTGATAAAAAAAACCGATTTTCCCTACGCGTCCAAAAAAATTTAATAAGTTCTTTAAGATTTGTTTCTAATCTTATCGTATAAAAATACTAATATAAATCTCCAAAAATTAAACTTTAGAAAATTATATTTTACTACGTCTACTGATATGTATATTTTAATTCATTGCGTTTTTACTATTTTATTAACAAAAAATATCTGATGAACGAGTCAAGTACTAAAGATTTTTCCTAAAGTTAGCGGGTTAAGCTTTTCCTGTTAGATAGATCAAAATGATCCAAACATTTTGTTTAATTTCTTGTTTAAAAATTGTTCTTCAGAATAATATTTTCATAATAGGGGATGATCAAATTCTACATTTTAAATTTTATATTTAATGATAAAGATAATTAATGATAATATAATACTGATGTTTATTCCAAAAAACAAATTGACTTGCTTTTTCATATATTTCAAAGCCAGAAAACATGTTGATTTGAGTTGTTTAGTTATTCAACACAATAAAAACAACTAAATTTCCATATTTTTAGTATTTTTAGTATATAGAAAATTGTTTAAAAGTGGATTTGTAAAAATTGACGAAAAGTTTACAAACAAAAAATTATACTGGAATTAGAAAGTATTTGTGTGTAAGATTTTTATTTAAATCAACAATTTGTGAAAATATTTTGGCAAACGAAAAACAGGCCAAAAGGATACTTGGAAAATATCAATTGAAAATTAAGATTTATTTTGCATTCAGAAAAGAACATTTGAAAATAAGTTTTTTAAATCAAATTTAGAAAAGAACAATTTAAAATAAGTTTTTATATTTTAAATTTAGACAAGATCAATTTATAATTAAATTTTACATTTTAAATTCAGAAGAGCACAAATTAAATTCAGTTTTTTATTTTGAAATTTAGAAATGAACAATTGAAATTGAGAAAAATTCATTAAAACTTAGAACATTAAATAAGAGTGATTTAAATGATAACACATAATGTTAGGTCAACTTAATTTATATTACCTTTAAGCAAATAAAATTTAGAGATTGTATCAAATTCTTCTGGAGTGTAAAGTATAAATTACTTTTACTCTTTATGCAAATTTCACTCTATACATATATAATTTCTGTTTAAGCTCTGAAAATTAATTTAGTTTTTTCAAAATTTCAATTGTATTTTTCTGAATTTTAAATGAAAAATTTTCTTTTCAAAAATTAAAGTAAAAAGTTCAAATTTAAATTGTTATTTTCAAAATTATAAATGAAAAACCTAATTTTTAATTAATCTTTTCTCAATTCTAAATAAAAAATCTCACTTTCAATTGATCAATTCTGAAATTTATGTGAAAAATGTAAATTTTAATTGTTATATTCTGAAATTAAAAGAGAAATATTATTTTAATATGTTCCTTTCTGACTTATAATAAAAAAATCGTAAAATAAAATGATATTTTCAAATTTCGAACAACTTTGACACCTATATGAACATTCTGGAAAAAAATAGGCGAACTAACAATAGGGGGTGTGGCACATCCCACGCCTAATATTGCTTGCCAACACCAAATGCCGTAAATTTAGAAACTATAACAGTTACATTTCCCACATTTTTGTACAATAAACTTAAGTGTTAATGTGAGCATTTTGTGCAAAAATGGGCGGAAAAGAAATAGTGGGCGTGTCATCTCTCATATAAATTTAATACCAAAATTTTTATATCTGGGAAACTATAAAAGTTGGAGAGCTCAAATTTTGTACGACTAGCATTAGCTTCAATATGAATATTTTGGACAAAAATTGATACACTAGCAATAGTGGGCGTGGCACCTCCCATATAAAGAAAATATTAAATTATCATATCTGAGAAAATATAACAGTTAGAGTTCTAAAATTTTGTCGGAGCCACTTTGGTATCAATATTAATATTTAAGATATGAACTGGGTTGGATGCCACTCCCACATTTTACGCCCACTTTTTAAAACTCTCAAACGACTGCACCGATTTTCACAAAATTTGACACACAGATTGTACCAGTGCCGGTGGTCGTCATAAGCTGTGAAAGAACTGGGTTGGATGCCACGCCCACTTTTTGAAACTGTTAAGTGGCTGTACCGATTTTTAAGAAATTTGACACACAGATGGTACCAGTACCGGTGGTCGTTTTAGGCTATGTAAGAACATATGAAACATATGAAAGACATTATTGATGAAAGTTTTCTATATATCCTTTAAGATCTTTGGAATTTTTACGTTGTTGCAATATGTAAGTAAAGCATTATATATTAACATAAAATGATATAATTATAAAGCAAAAAAAGTGCTCACATTATTGAAAAATCTACATTTTCGCTGGTTTTTTTAGTTTGTTGTTTACTTATTTGTTACAAAATTTCCAATATAAAAGCACAACAATCGTCTTCACCAATAATAATAATCTAAATTAGATCTATTTAAAATCTAATTGGAATAGTTTTAATAATGTATTTTTTAATTTATACATTTTTCTTTTAATATTGAAAACCACAAAAAAAAACACTGAATTTGTTGCACTAAAAATATCCTTTTTTTCTTTAATATTAAATATAATTACCTTCTTCTTCTATAGTTAAATTTATAAAATATCGTATAAATAAAACTTTTGCCACAACTTTTAAAAAAGTTTAATTGAAAAAGTGTCTTATTTTCCGTTTTTACTTTAATTTCAGTGTCTTCAATGTTGACGTAATTTATTTTGCTAAATTAAAATAAAATAATTATAGAAATTATTCCAAAATTTAAAAAACAAATAAGGATATAAATTTTTTGGACCTAATATATTACGTTAAAAATCCTCCAGATGGCGCTAATAATAGAAAATTTTAGATTTTAATACAAAAATTACATGAGTTTGATTGAGTATTAAAAAAATATAAAAAACTGTACAATTTTTTTTGCTTGATTTTAAAATTTAGTATTGTTTTTTAATATACATATGTATAAAAGAAAAAGTACTTCCTATTTTTTGCCACAGCTAAAAAAAATAATTCAACAAATTTATAAATTTCCTTTTATTACACAAAACTCAAAAAATTCTTTATGTTGAAATATGTCGTGTTATAAAATCGACATTGCTTTAAAATTTAATAAAATATTTAAAACTAAAAAAATGTAGCAATATTGGACCGGAAATCGGTCGAAATTAGGCAAGTTAATGATTTACTCAACATAAAATATGGGTGCAGAAATTAAATTAATATTTAATAATGATAGGGCTTGGGGGAGGTAGGTTTGCCCTTGCTCCTATTAAATATAATATTGTCTGACCTATAAAAAACCTATTTCCAATAGCTATCGTAAATTTTGATACTGTTTTGACCAGTTTTTTGAAAGAAAATGCGTTTTTCACTTTTCAGAATACATGAGAGGTAGGCGTGTTCTTGCTCCGAGTTTTTCAAAACTATGTATATAGTTACACTCTATTTTTATAAAATTAAAAACGGTGTGTTATATTATGTTCACATACACTAGTTTTCTACTTGTTTTTTTTTTTAAAACACAAAGTGTTAAAACATCACTGTTCACATATTATTTTATTGTGTTTTTCCTTTTGGCCTGTTTTTCTTTTGTCAAAATATTTTCACAAATTTTAAATTTAAATAAAAATTACACATACAGACACTTTCTAATTAACAAAATAAAATTTTCAAACAAATAAAATTTAGGAACAAATATAAATTTCATTCATAATTTTTAATTTTTTGTTTTTAAACTGTTTGACAATTTTTACAAATTCTTTTTTCAACAATTTTCTATGTACTAAAAATACTAAAAATTTCTTCCCTGTATGGAAATTTAGTATGTTTTTGTGTTAAATAAGATGTTTTCTGGCTTGAAATATATGAAAAAACAAATCAATTTCTTAGTGTTTTTTAGGAAAACGACTCGTTTTTCAAAAAACCTTTATATGTGAACATAGTATTAGCCAGAAATTAGTTTTTCTCATTTCAGGATATATGGCGTGTTCTTGTTCCGATTTAAATAAAAATTGGTAAAATCGTAAATAGTCTATATTTAACTACAATCACAAAATTTGGTGGAATTCCGACCAGTATTCACGCAATAAATCCGTTTTTTAGTTTCAGGATATATGGGTCTTTGCTCCGATTAAAACATAAATTAGAAGACTTATAAACAATCTATTTTTAATGGCTTGCACAAATTTTGGTAAAGTTCAGGCCAGTATTTTAGAAAAAATTTAGTGTTTTAACTTTAGGACATATGAGAGGTAGGCGTGTCCTTGCGCCAATTTTTTCAAAACTTCGTATTTATTTATCCTAAGCCTAAAGTAATACGTGTACCAAGTTTCAATTTGCTACGACAACTCCTTCTATTTTTGTCCCATCGTTGTATGGGATCAAAGCACTGTGCAGCGGCTCTTAAAAAACTTCCGGCGGCTCGACTCAGCCGGCTTACAGCCGATCGGCGCAGATCTCTGTCAACAGCTTTCTTAGTGTAGCCATATTTTTGGATATTTTGTTTACATTGGGAATAATAAAGTTGAACACAATGGCAGCACGTTATTGACAATGTGCCATAGGCTTATTGTGATTGTTTTGTTAGCATAAACACGCTTATTTCACAACATTCACAATAGAGTCTTGGAGACAAAAACAGCCGGCTGGAAATAATAATATTCTATATTTTTCTGTAGTTTCCTAAGCAACCGAGAATAAATAAATTAAAAAAATTGTTTATAATTGAAATAGAATCTGTATTCTGTGAATATTTGATAAAACTAGATCAGAGAAAATGGCTGATGGTGATAAAATTGAAGTACGCGATATAACTCGCATTGAACGTATTGGAGCGCATTCCCACATTCGTGGTTTAGGTTTGGATGATGTACTCGAGGCACGTGCTGTTTCCCAAGGTATGGTGGGCCAAAAAGATGCCCGTCGAGCAGCTGGTGTGGTAGTACAAATGGTGCGTGAAGGTAAAATAGCAGGACGTTGTATATTATTGGCCGGTGAGCCAAGTACCGGTAAGACAGCTATAGCAGTTGGAATGGCCCAGGCTTTGGGTACCGAAACACCATTTACTAGCATGTCTGGTTCGGAAATTTATTCCCTGGAAATGAGTAAGACAGAGGCTTTGTCTCAAGCTTTACGTAAAAGTATTGGTGTACGTATTAAGGAGGAGACAGAGATAATTGAAGGTGAAGTGGTAGAGATACAAATAGATCGTCCGGCAACGGGCACAGGACAAAAAATAGGCAAAGTAAGGAATACATTTTAAAGGAATTATTTTATTTACTAGATAAAACTTATTATGTCCTTTTTAAAGGTCACCTTAAAAACCACTGAAATGGAAACCAATTACGATTTGGGCAATAAAATCATTGAATGTTTTATCAAGGAGAAAATCCAAGCTGGCGATGTGGTTACTATTGATAAGGCTTCCGGTAAAGTCAACAAATTAGGACGTAGTTTTACCCGGGCTCGTGATTATGATGCTACCGGAGCCCAAACTCGTTTTGTTCAGTGTCCCGAGGGAGAATTACAAAAACGCAAAGAAGTTGTACATACCGTAACTTTACATGAAATTGATGTTATCAATAGTCGTACCCATGGTTTCTTAGCTTTATTCTCCGGCGATACGGGTGAAATTAAACAAGAGGTACGTGATCAAATCAACAATAAAGTATTGGAATGGCGTGAAGAGGGTAAAGCTGAAATTAATCCTGGAGTATTATTTATCGATGAGGTTCACATGTTAGATATTGAATGTTTTTCATATCTAAATCGTGCCTTAGAATCTGATATGGCCCCTGTAGTAGTTATGGCCACCAATCGTGGTATTACTCGTATAAGAGGCACTAACTATCGTAGTCCTCATGGTATACCTATTGATTTATTAGATCGTATGATTATTATACGTACTGTACCATATACCGAAAAAGAAATAAAAGAAATTCTTAAGATACGTTGCGAAGAAGAAGATTGCTTAATGCATCCAGATGCTTTAACCATTTTAACAAAAATTGCGACAGATACCAGTTTACGTTATGCCATACAGCTAATTACTACTGCAAATTTGGTATGTAGACGTCGCAAGGCTACCGAAGTTACCACGGAAGATGTTAAGAAGGTGTATTCATTATTTTTGGATGAACAACGTTCAAGTCAAATTTTGAAAGAATATCAAGATGAATATATGTTTAATGAAATCGAAGAGGAAATCAAAGATGGTTCGGCCCAAGTAACAAAACGTGAAGAGGATGGTGGCGGTGATACACAGCCCATGGAACATTAATTTTTATATAATAAGCTGTATTGGAAAACTTTTCCAATTAAAACATATTTCTTTAAAATAACATTCTCATAAATATAATGATTTTCTTTTATATTCCGTGTTAATTTAATTGTTTTTTATTTTGTTTGGAATAAATAAAATATTAAGAAATCAAATTGCTACATAGTTATTGGGCAAATCGGGGAGATTTGTAAAAATATAATCGAAAGAAAATTAAAAAAATTAGCTTTGTTTGGCTACTATTTTATTTATCAATATCTTACCTTTATTAAATATCTACTCCCTTATTTCCTTCAATTATTTTTAATCCAATCAAGCCAATTTCTTATTTTTTTGGTAATTTTTATTTTATTCGTTCTTTTTGCCATATTATTACAAAAATATAATTTCAAACACAATTGTGTGCAGTGCTTTATTTTGTTTGGTTATTTAATAATTTCAATTTTGTTACTTTATTTTTGTGTTTTAATTTTACTTGTAATTTTTATTTTGACTCATTTAAAAACTTATTGTAAGTTAATGACTTTTTTTTCCTTTGCAATCTTAATTACCTGTATAAGTGAATACTTTTGTTTCTTAGATTTTAATTGTTATTATTTATAATTTTTTTTTTTTTTGCTTAAATTTGAAAATATCACTTAATTTCTCTGATGTCAGACAGATGAAGATTCTTACTTAGGCAAGATCACAATATTGTATTCGAAGAGATATTTAAAGCAGCTTATAAACTAAGTTCAATAAATAAATAGTGGAATAATATTACTGAATTTCATATTTAAAAGAATATTTTAAAAGAGGCAGCAATAAAGGTAGTATTTTAAAACAATTTAAGTGTATTAAAAATGTTATCGTTTAGAAAATTTTGTTTTGATTATTAAGATTTTTGTTCTTTGTTTATTCCTAGGAAATTTTATTTAATTTAGGTTAGTCTTTGGACAAATTAGGGAAATAATAAAGAATCTGGTTGTGAATTTTAATTCAGGTTTTTTATTGGAAGTATAATACAAAAATAAAAAAATTTAAATTTAATTTAATTCGGCTATTTACCAACAAACCAAATGATATCGTAACGATATCATTTTGGCGATAAAGAAGCCCGAGAATGATATCATTTATAATTCTAAAATGATATAGGTTGCTTTCTAAAAGGTACACTCGAAGATGATATCATAATTTTTTAAAATAACAATATTAGTAATGATATCGTTAAATTTAAGCAGCGCGATAACTTAGCAATATAATCAAGAAAATATACATACATATGTACCATAATTGGATGACTTATTATATTGTAAATAACTTAAAATTAAAACGAGATAAGAATAATAAACTAAGGTCCATCCTGCTCCAAATTTATATTTTATACAAAAACAATTGCTCTTAAAAACCAAGCTGATATTGATTCCTTGTCCTCTTTTATTTTGTGCGATTTCACTAAATATAATTTTCATATGACATAACATAAAATATATCGACCATTCCAGGAAAGAACGCCCGAAAAAGTATATTTTTTTACTTGATGGCTTTCAATTTCGATAAAAATTTGTATACATAAACTCCATTAAGCCTTTTATCAATTTCAGTTTTCAGTTTTGTGAAATTGCAAAAACTCGCGATTTAATTTCGCTTTTTAATTTTCTCAAAAACCAAAAAAATTTCAAAAGTATGTAACTTTGAATAGCAATATCTCTGGAAAGACTTTGTGAATTTTAATGATTTAAACGGCCTTAAAATTTCGCATATGGCGGCTTTACGACGAACATTTTAAAAATAAAAAAGATTTTTTAAAAATGCATTTTAATGCAATTGCATTTTTCAAATGCATTTTTCTTTAAATATGCTATTAAAATTTTTTAATTTTTTAACATAAATGAAAAGTTTGGAATCTTTACATTAAAATAAAAGTGTAAAATTTTTGGGACGAGAAAATCTTATATGCATAATCCAATTTTTATAAAAACATGTTTCAAATTTTTCATATAAAATTAAAATTTGTTCTTGTTTTTGAAATTTTCTTTAAAATTTTTATAAAAGTTAACAAAATATAAAAAGTATGCAATTTTAAATCTTCATATCTCTTGAAGTTATTGATGGATTTCTGTAATTTAAAAAGTATTTAAAAGGCCATTGTATATTTTTTGTATAATTTAGTCAGCATTTCAAAAACCACGTCTTCGATCCATCATATTTTAAAAATATAAAGGCAGTTTTTAGATGCATTTTTGTTAGTTGCGAATTTATTAAATTTTAATTTTTGAAAAGTGTAAAGTGTAAAATGCTTTGTTTATTATAACTTAAAACAATAAATAGCCTGATACATAAAGTTTTACTATTTTTCAGGATTTTTTAAATAACACAATAAATTTTTTTAAACAAAATACGTAAAGATACTCATAATACCAGAAAAATATAATTTTTATATGAAAAAATTTAAACTAGTTGAAGAAAAGGGGAAATTATGCACAGCATATGTGTGCGTCCCAAAAATTTGGGATTTTTATTTTAATGTAAAGATTCCAAACTTTTCATTTATGTTAAAAAATTAACAAATTTGAATAGCATATTTAAAGAAAAATGCATTTGAAAAATGCAATTGCATTAAAATGCATTTTTAAAAAATATTTTTTATTTATAAAATAATGATGTTTAAGCTAACATAATTACAATTTAAACGCCGTTTAAATCACAAATTTCTGCAAAGCCTTCCCAGAAATATTTGTATTTAAAGTTGTATACTTTTGAGATTTTTTAGATTTTTTCAAAAGTGAAAAAGCGAAATAAAATCGCGAATTTTCTGAATTTAGCGGATCTGAAAACGGAAATATTTATAGACACCCATGGACCTTATACGTATAAAATTTTATAAAAATCGGAGGACACTTGATATATTTTTGGGCGTTCTTTCATGGAATGGACGATATATATTTTTTTTTTTTTTCACAAAAATTTTCAATTTAATTTTGTTTTCCTATAAATGTTTGAAGTTTTTTTCTAAGGAAAAAATTATTTCTATATTTTATCATATAATTTTAAAATTATGATATCATTAATGATACTGTATCGTTTCTTGGTTTGTTGGGTTTGTATAAGAGAATGATTCTCACAGATAGACGAACATAGATAAGTTGCAATTGAAGTTTTTATAATTAAACACCAGCAGAATGGAATACGCATTTTCTGTGCAACAAAATTTTCTTGAACACAAGGAGCCTAACCTAAATGCTCGCTTATATTTAAAATTAAAAAAAAAAAAAAAAACATAATTAATCGATAAAAAAAATCAAAGTTACATATTTATACAAAAAAAAATTATTGATAGGGAGGGATAGACAACAAATGTTTTACCAATTCTGTAATTGTGTTATATGTTAAAGTAATTGATAAATTTAACGTATACGGTTAAATTTTCTGGTCTTTAGTAATTTTTTAATTTTTGGCAAAAAAAATTTTTTTTTTGTGAATTTTTTTGTAAATTTTAGATTTTTTGGTAAAAATTTGAAATTTTAGTAAAAATATACCTTTTATGCGAAATTCAGATTTTTGGTTACTTTTTTTTATTTTTTATTTTTTTTTTTTTTTTTTTTTTAAAGTTTGGATTTTTTGTAATTTTTGATTTCTGGAGTTTTTTGTTTGATAAATCTTGGAAATATAAGCTATGATAACATTTGTCAAATATTTGACCGAAATTGCGTGAATTTAGTGCGACATAAATTTCAAAACAATGAATATTAGAGTCCGGCCGAAATCGATTTTTTAAGGCCAAACCGAACCAAAACTAATATTCGGCCGAATCCGAAACTATGTATGATATATTATTATTTTTATAGAAATTTCTAGGTATAAGCTTTAAATAATACATAATATAATGACAATTATGATTTATATGCAAACAAAAGATAACATTTATTATATTTATATTTTTTATTATTTTATAAACGAAACTATCAGCTCATAAGATTTTTTTGTCTAAATTCTGAGTTCGTAAAAGATATTGGAGAAGAGAATACTATACTTTTACATCTATTAACCTCCTTCGCATATTAAGTCAGAATTGTGGCATCAATAATTGCCATGAGTGAACGCCTACTGTCTTAAATTATAACAGTACCTTTTATTTTTTACTCGAGTAGTAATTAAATACTATTCAGCAATTTTTATATAATGATACACCAACTTATTAATTTAGAAAGATTTCAACGTTTTTATGTAAAAAGGTTCCGTTTCGGTATTCGTCCAAAATTTTGCCGAAAATCGAATATTGGCCGAAACCGATTTTTTGGCCTAATACGAAACCGAATATTCAGTGGGACTCTAATGAATATTTAACATTCAGCCTGTTTATAGAATCTAATATTGATAGGTTTTACAATAGCGTTTATGTATTCCAGTTCTGTATATAAAATCCAATAATTCCCAGTTTGTCAAAACAAATCTTGAAATCGTTCAATGTTTATTTAGAATGCACTACAACACGAAGAAGAGGAATAATTTAAGGAATCATAATGGACCACTTTGGTATCTATGGACAACAACTTTGAATTTAGTCGGTATCATCCTTACAACCTAACCTATTTAAGAAAATGTCAATCTTTTAAAAACTTGTTTTCATTACGTATTTATAAAACCATTTCATGTTGAAATTGATTTGGAATTTCGTTTCCAATACAATCCCTTTGATGATTTCATAAACAGGATGATTAATTCCTTTCTTAAAAAGTGTTGGCGGTTACTAAAGAGCAAAACATATCTATTTAACTTTAATGTTTTTTTTTTAATTGAAAGTAAAATATGTAACACATTGTTTGAAATTTAAGGTCAAAAAATCAAAATATCACCATTTAAACATAAAAGGTATTCACTTTAGAAATTTGCAACTTTGCAAGACCCTTGCAAAGTAGAAAATTTACATCGATTTCTGTAAACACAACAACAAACACATATAACAAATTTTGCACAATTTACTTTGCAAGGGTCTTGCAATTCTGAGGAATAGAACACAAAATAGTAGAATAAAGGCATAGAAAACAACTAGAACTCCAACTTGCTCACAAAAAGCCTAACTCAATTGTCAAAAAAAACTTAACTCTTTGTATGTTTAGTAAAATTTTCTACAGAAAAAATTTATACGTGTGAAGAGAGTAATTTTTTGTTTCTGAGCGAATGAAAAGAGTTGGACTTCTATTTGTCCAAATGCCATTTGTAAAAATTAAAAAAATTCTTCTTTTATTTTGAGAAAAAAAAAACTTGGTATTTAAGAGATAAATTTATTTACAGAAAAAAGTTTTTGTAAAAAAAATTCATTATTTTTTTAAAAATTGTCATTTTACTTCAGGTTAATTAGGAAATAGATTCGGGAGAGAAGCAATCATGCATGCAATGGATCTCTAGGTCTTCGAATGGATCTCTAGGTCTTCGAGTGGATATACATAGTACCTACCTACCTAAAAATTGTCCCGCAGACCTGTGAAGACAATAAATTTGTCTAAATATTTTAATGTTTTTATGTCATTTTGGAACAGATATTGCTGATTTTTAATAGCAAATTTCTCTGCTAAATTTCTGTTATTATCAAATGACCAAAAAAGTCTTATAGTTATCAGGGCAATAGAGAGTTAATTTGAACAATCACGCGGACATTTTTATTTCTGTATTTGAACATGAAGTTTGAAATATGTAAGAGTTGTTCACGATATGTTGGTTATCAGGTTATGTGATTATCTAATAATATTAAAAATAACAAAATACACTACTTGTTAAAATTTTTATTATTTTCCAACATTACCAATAAACAGATAATCACATAATCTATAAACAAGGGTATGAGTTGGGCAGTTTGTAATTTTTTTAATGAATTGGTTAGTTTTTAATATAACCTGATAACCAGCCAATCGTGAACAACCTTATAGATTCAAAATATATATTTTTTTTGTAGGGGATTATTAAACTTCATCATTACCTAATTATATCTGTCGGACTGTTCTGTTTTTATTTTCAAAATTGTTTAAAATATTCAACTTGCATAAGTATTTTTTTTTTTTTTGTAGCAAGAATATTTGCAAAGCAATAACTAATCACAATAAAGCATTGTCTTAATAAGAAAGGTTTGCTCTCTGTTTATATTCTACTTAAAGCTTTCATTTTCCCCTTTATGTTTATTTCATCATTTAAATGAGAGTTTTAGTAATGTAAACGAAAAAACATTACTTTCAGTTTATATTCTATGTAATTACATATTCCTCATTATTAACCTTTGTTTTTATTTTACAATTTTGAGCTATGTAGTCAGGGAGTGAGTAATTTTATGTTAAAAGTTTTAAAATTTCAAACATTATACCCTCATTTAACGTTTTCGATATACCAATAATTTTAAATTGTCAATTTATTATGGCGATAAAAGATAATGAAACATTAAAAAATTAAGGTTATAATTGATAACTTCCCAAACAAATCAATTAAATTAATTAAAAATTATTATCATATAATTTTCACTGATAATTGAATATGATTATTTTGGTATAAAATAGACTCCCAAAAGTCACTTATGAGTTATTGAACTATATATAATAACCATGATCAATTATTTAACAATTAGTTACTGAAATTGCTTAAAACACACTGCTATAAAATACAAATTTGAAAAATGATTATATTTAAAATTAAAATTCAGAACAAATTCCACTATTAGATATTGTAATCATGTTAACCTTTGAAAAGGTTATTTCGATATCATTAAATTATAAGGGTTAAAGTATTTTTTGTTAATCTATCTTTTTTTTTTTTTTTTTAATTTGATTTTTTTCTGTTACTATTACATTATTATTTTTTAAAGAGAATGTGTTTAATTAAATTGTTTATTATTTAAATTAATTTTATATGTTGTTGATTTTTTTTATATTAAGATATTTAAATATTTTCGTTTGACTAGATAAAGTAGTTGTGTTATGTATTTATCTTTCTTGCATACTTATTTCTTATTTTTTCCAAAGGAAAATCATTTGTATATATTAAAAAAGAAATAAAAAATACTTAAAAGCAAAAAAAAAAATAATACATTATAGTAGTAAAAAAAAAAACAAAGAAGGAAAAAGAAAAATCTATGTATATAACAAAATTAACAAATTAGAAATAATATAATAATTAAAATTAATTAAAAAGAAGATTTAATTTAGTTAAAACTAAAGTCACATACAACTGCTTAGCAATAAAAGTTCTTATATAAATACTTTTATACTACTCGAGTACTATTTTAGTAGTAAATAATATTTATTATCCCTGCTTTAAGAGACTTTTACTGCATTTTACTTTCATTATATTGTTATTCTTTCATAATATCTTAAGCCTGTGTGGAGTGAGGGTATAACAAGATCTTATATCTTGTAGTTTTTTTCTTTAAAATTGTCTTTGTTTTATCTTTATATATAATTGATTACTTGTCTTTTTTATTATCTTCTAAAGTTGGTGATAGATCTGTAGCTTTGCTATCTGTTGTACGTTGTTCATTAATTGTAGGCGATAAATCAGTGGCCTTACTGGGCACACGTTCCTCTTTTGTTCTAGATTTTGAACCCATAGCTTTATATATTTTATAGATAACAAACCATATGGCCACATAGACAAAACCGAAATAATTTACCGCCTTAAAGACCTCAATCCAACGTTCATAGCTAAGGAATATGAAAGGTGTTAAACACCAGCCCATATAGATTAAATTATATGATTTTAAGGCTATGAATTTCAAGATTTTAAAAGGCAGCGTATTGACAAGGGAAGCATAATTGGTTACCACGGACTTATTGTAAACACCTTCGATCTAAGAACAAAACAAAAATGTTTTTTTTTTACAATAAAAAAAGTGCAAATTAAAGCATTAGTAAAAACTTACCTGTTTTTCAGTGGTTACTATCATATATTCTATAAAGAAGGACATATAATAACCGCTATGGAAACCATGCCATATAGCTAAGAAAAATAATGCTGCTGCATAACTAATTGTACGATTATTTAAGAATTTCAAACGTTTATATACGTAGGAGGCCACCCATTGATTTGTATTGACATTAAATGATCTAACATAGTGTTCCATGGTATTACCAGTTTCTAATAGATATAATTTGACATTTGAACAGCCATTCCACTCATCACTACCATCGGCCGCTTTACCATTGTGAGTGAAACCTTTTGGAGAAGAAGATTTTAATATTAATTGAAAAACATAATAAAATAGTGAAGTTGAAACATATTTATATATGATTTATAAATTAAGTTAAATCTATATAATAAAGTCAACAAAAATGGATCACTTTATATGAATTTCAACGCAACTCATTCAAGTGGCTGTATGTCCCTAAGTCAATTTCAGTCACTGAGATTATCGAAGGATTGCTTGCAAAATAATCTATAATTTCGAGCAAAGACAGATAATGTGCTCAGCCGTTTCTACTTAGTTGTTATCAAATTCTTACTGATTCTTGGTCTTAAAAAATAATGTCCTGTATTAAGACCCAGACTAAATCTTTCAATGCTCATGCATAATAGTTTAGGACATAAAGCTCTGACAATATACAGCCACCTCTATTATTTAGAATACTATTCTGTTTTATCCAAATTCCAAATAAGTTTTTTTTTCAGTTTTGTCGATTTTGATCATGAATACCTCTACTACGATTTCTTTCATTTTGGCGGTTTTTAACATTTTTCAGATAGACGTTTTTTTTTTCATTTTAAAAAATGAATTGCCAAAAAAAAAACGTCGAAATAAAACGACTTTTTCATTTTGGAGATTTTTCGTTTTGACAATTTTTTTAATTTTTTTCTCATATTGGCGGCTTCCTTATTTTTGGCGGTTTCTTTTTATCGTTTCTTTATTTGTCACAAAAAGTCAAAACGAAAAATTGGGCAAAAATGCTAAAACAAAAAAAGTCGGCAAAATTTAAAATTTTTTTTATTTTGAAAAATTAAAAAAGCTACACAACAAAACGTCGAAATAAAAAAACACTAAAACGAAACTTAGTCTTTTTATCCTACTTAAGTATTAGTTACATTTTTTCGAGATTTTTTTATTTTGATGAATTTTTTTATTTTGAAAATTTTGCCATTTCGATTTTTTTAGTTTCGCGATTTTTTCATATTAGCAGCTTCTTTCTTTGGGCGAGTTTTTTTCATTTTGAGGGATTTTTTCCATATGTCCATTTATTTTTAATTTTTTCAATTAGACGATTTTTTTTATGCGTCCATTTTACTGTTTGGGCGAATTTTTCATTTTAGCGTTTTTTATATTTTGGTGATTTGTTTTTCATTTAGCCGATTTTTTGGCGTTTAACTTATAAAAATAACAAAATTACTTTTCTCTTCGAAAAAAAATAATAAAATAATTGGCTGTGTTTCACTTTTAACGATTTTTTATTTTAACGTTCTTTTTTTAGTGTTCTGCCGATTTTTTATTTTGGTGATTTGTTTTTAAATTAACTGATTGTTTTGGTATTTATTTTATTTATTTTTTTTATTTTGAACTTTTTTTAATTTTGGCGGTTTTTTCAATTAGAAGATTTTTTTTTTTTTTTTTTTTCTATTTTCTTTTTTCCCCTTTTATGAGTCCATTTTAGTTTTAACAGTTTGGGCGACTTTTTCATTTTAGCTTTTATTTCAGTGATTTGTTTTTCATTTAGCCGAGTTTTTGGTGTTTTACTTATAAAAATCACTAAATTATTTTTCCCTTCAAAAAAGTCATAAATGTCTGTTTTTCGTTTTGGCGATTATTTCCCCTTTTATACACCTATTTCAACTTTTCAAGTTTTAACGATTTTTCAATTTTAACATTTTTTTATTTTGCCGAGAGTTATGCTAATAAAAATCACAAAATATCTTTTATTTCTATTCCAAAAAATGTGCCTATTTAATTTATTTAATTTTTGAGATTATTTTTTAGTTATGCCGATTTTTTTATTTTGGCGGTTTTTTTTTAAATTTGGTGATTTGTTTTTAAATTAACTGTTTTTTGCATATCACTTATAAAACTCACGAAATAATTGTTTTTTTTTTTTTTTCTTTTCGAAAAAATATGGCCATTTTGGCTTTTGGTGATTTTATTTTAGCGTTATTTTTTTTTTTTATTTTGAAGACTTTTTTAATTTTGGCGATTTGTGTTAAAAAAGCCAATTTTTTGGTGATTTACTTACAAAAGTCACAAAAGAACTTTTATGTCTCTTCAAAAAATGTGCCCATTTTAACTTTTTTAGTTTTTGCGATTTTTTTTTTATTTTGACTATTTTTTGAATTTTAGCGTTTTTTAATTTTGGCGATTTGTTTTTAATTCAGCCGAATTTTAGGAGTTTTAATTATAAAAATAAAAAAAAAAATAAAAACTTATTTCTCTTCGAAAAATTTGTGCATTTTAACTTTTTTAGTTTGATTTTTTTATACCCACCATCAAAAAGATGGGGGGTATATATTGATTTTGTCATTCCGTGTGTAACATGTCGAAGGAATCATCTAAGACCCCACAAAGTATATATTTTCTGGGTCCTGGTTAGATTCTGAGTCGACCTAGCTATGTCCGTCCGTCTGTTGAAAGCAGGATAGGGCTCGAACGGGAAAGCGTATGGGGACGAAAATGGCACAAATGTTTGTCTTATATAAGGTTTGTTTGGGATTGAAAATAGGCAAAATCGGTTAATAAACAAAAAAGTTATGGGCTAAAAACTAGAAACACAGGGTGTACGTTTTATACTTTTCTGCTGATATTTCTTCAACAAAAGCATGTACGGCAATGAAATTTTGTACGTATAGTTCGGGGATCGATATAAACTCGGAAACCAAAAATGGGCGTGGTCCGCCCACTTTACCGCCCCCTCCCATATAACGTAAAATTTGAAAAAGTTGATGGTGGGTATATAGATTCGGTCAGGCCGAATATAACATTCGCGCTTGTTATTTTTTACTTTGAAGAATTTTTTCATTTTGGTGATTTTTTTTTTTAAATTTTGCGATTTGTTTTTAGCAGATTTTTATGTGTTTCACTTATAAATATCACAAATAAACTTTTATTTGTCTTCGAAAAATAAAAATCATAAAATAATTGTCGCTTTCTTTGTTTTAGCGACTTTTTGCTTTAGCTTTTTAAGTTTTCATGATTTTTTTCATTTTAGCGTTTTTTATTTTGAAGATTTATAATTTTGATGATTATTTTTTAGGCTTTGCAAAAAATCGGAAAATACTTTAAAATAAATAATCTATATACTAGCAATAGTGGGCGTGGCACCTCCCATATAAAGAAAATATTAAATTATCATATCTGAGAAAAAATATAAGATAGAGATCTAAAATTTTGTCGGAGCCACTTTGGTATCAATATTAATATTTAAGAAAAATATGGGCGGACTAGAAGTAGGGGGCATGGTACCTCCCATATGAATTTAATGCAAAAATTCGTATATCTGGGAAACTATTGGAGTTGGAATGCTCAAATTTTGCACAAAGAATTTTGACATCCATGAAAACATTTGTCTAATAAATTAGCGGATTACGGGGGTATGGTCCCTCCCATAAAAATTAAATACAAAAATTAGTATATATGGGAAACTATTAGAGCTTGAATTTTCAAATTTTGCACGGGAAACATCTATATATCTATCTAATTTTTAAGAAAAATTTAAATTTTAATTACTAAATAAATATATTTTTTTTAATCCTTTAATTACTATGTATTTCATTTCGGGGGGTGGCGAAGCACACCGGGTATTAGCTAGTCAATATTAAAAATTAAAATCAATAACATTTATCCTCACTTTTATGATAGAAGTCATAACAGTTACAGTCCCTGATATAAACCCTAACGCTGCACACCCTTCGTAAAGTTTATGGATTCTAAAAGATGCACAATATCAAGAAATCATTAACTGCCGTATCCACTGAATTCTACCTAGATGCTAGATACTACGTGAAAGAGCTATCGAAAAAGCTTGCTTGATATTTTGCATAAATTATTATGGTATTTGTATTTTTATGAGTTTTTGTATTAATGTGATTGTGACCTATGATCTCAAATATGAAGTTCAAAAAATTCTTTACCGTTTTCAATGTCATTATCAAAAGATAATGAACGAATGTGGGGCGAAATTTTAGGTATTAACACCTGATCAGACAAGCTAACATACATTGATAAAGATAACACAAACAAAAAACAATCAATCATATGTCGCAGCAATTAAAACAATGATAAGTCAGCAATGACCTATGATAATTAGATTTAATGTTTATGAACTCTCAAAATAGTTTCAAAGGTTTTTTAGTCTCAAATATGTTATAATAGTTGATCTCAATATAGCCTCAAATAACACATTGATGAGTGACAATTAGCTTAGATCTTTGGCTTTTACATATTCCAATTGAGTTTCTAACCTAGGCCTGAATTTTTGTTAAAACTATAGGCTATTATATTGTCTAAGTTAAACTTTAACTTTAGGCATTTACGTGGTTTTAATTAAGCTTCCATCTTAAATTTTTATGTAAAGAAACTTCAATTTAAGTCTTATAATAGTCTTAAATATGATTCAATCATATGTCATATTTGAGTTCGAAGTTATATTCAATAGTTATTCAAGATTTAATATAATTTTCAATCGTAGGTCTTTGTGTATTTCCAAAAAAATATCAATTTAAGGTATACATGTATTTTTAAATATGAGTCATCATCGTAAGTAGTTATATTGTCCCAAATAAATTTCAATTATAAGCAGAATATGCAATTGCATGTTTTTTCCTGCACGTTGAATGAAGCCATTGATTAAATATTTATCCGTTTCAGAACAAATAAATCATTTTGGCATCGATTAGCTAGTGAATATTTTTGCATATTTTACTCTTAACGTCATAATATTGCATTTGGCGATTTTTAGTGCATATTTATAGCATATTTTGTTATTTTTAGGTCATATTTAACCCTTTTAGAGCATATTTTCACATTTCAAGGATAATTTTTTTATACCTCATGAAATGTTTTTCAAATTTATTTTGATAAAAAAAAAATGAGAAAGCAAAAAAAGAAAATACCCAGGAAAAATTTTAGGACAAGTTCTAAAATCATTAGTTCTAGAACCAATAATAAGAACCACTTCGGATTCTTTAATAACATCCTCAGAATTAGTGGTATCACAACCAATTCTTACACTAATGGAGTATAACTTTATTGTGATTCTAAATTAGTTTTAATGAATGCTTTAGAGAACTAGTGCTTAAGAAGTAATTCTGTACGACTTCTACATCAGTTCTAAATACAAATTACTGGTTCTCGAATAACTTCCTAGAACTGTTTAAAGAACTGTAAAAAAAATGAAGATCAATAACGTTTTTATGAGATACAGTAAAAAATGGGGAATCAAATTTCGACGCGGTTGATAAATTTCAGTTTTGCCTTATTTTATAACGTTGAAATATTAATAAAACCCATTGTTTTAATGAAAATATTAATTTTATAAAAAAACTATACAAAATCTTTGTTTTTTAAATGCATATTTTCGCGTTTTTAGAGCATATTTTTCGTTTTTTACTGCATATTTAATGCGCATAAAACCCATTTTTTTAGAGCATATTGTGGTTTCCCTGGTTAGTCTTTACATGATTCCAAATAAGCTATAAACTTAAGGTTTATTTACTTCCAATTAAACTTTAATCTTTAAACTTTTAAATAAAAAAATTTAAAATTTACCTTATATTTTCATAATTTTCAAACTTACCCAAAGACATTAGACCACCCTCGGTCAATAGCCAACAAGAAATATACTTATATAAAGAGAATTTCGCCCAGAAACCCAAATAGATTAATCTCCAGAAAAATGGTTGATTACGATAAGCATCTGTTAAGAAATAATTATCAGGCAACATCATGGCACCAACTTGTCGCACAGCCAAATAAATGAGACCCAACAAAAGTCGTGTCAAACCAGCCTTAACAAAACCTTTGTACTGCAAATATTCACCATTGATAAAACGTTGATAGCGCTTGAAGGGAAACTGTGGACCAATTAAAAATGAACTAGGGAAATAAGCATATGCTGACAGTTCCAACAAAGAAGGTATTTGATCTAAAGCACAATCTAATTGATCTTTTGAAAGCTTTTCTCTAGGCTTGCGGCCATCGGCTATATCAAAAGCAAAACCAATCATACGTAAGGTTAAAACACAATGTGGTGTAGTCCATAAAATATCATATTCATTACTCTCGGTAAAATAATAGCCCGTCAAGAGATAAGTCATATGAAAAACAAAATTTATAGCTACTAATTGTTTAGTAGAGTTGTGCAATAAACGCACCAACAGATATGTTATCCAAATAGATATTAACGAATGATAAGTATCGAAGCCATAGTTAAAGAAACACAAACCAAAACCACACAAAGCAAAGAAAATATGGTGTACTGGCTTTGAAGATTGTGGCTGGATTAAGAAACGATAAATAAATGCTATGGGATAACCTGCAAGAAAAAAATAATAAATAAAAAAATTATAATAAAAATCTAGGAAATTAATAACTTACCGGCAAATAATGTAAACAACAAACGTATAGCGGGCTCTTCTACGCCTACTTTATCAGCTATCATGGCTATAAAACCAATGTTACCACCTCCAACAATATCAGCCCCACCACCGCCACTTGCTACCACTGTCATTTTGCTTTTGTTTTTTTTTTTTTTTTTAATCAAATAATTACGTAGTCAACAAATGCTGAAACAATAAAATAAAATACTTATAAGTAAATAGTTAAATGCGTATTATTATTAAATTGAAAATATTAAGTGTTTTGTTAAACGTTTGCCTATGCTTAAAATCTTGCCAGTATAGGAGCATCAATCATTTATTTGTTTTTTTTTACTACGGTTTGCTTATGAGTATGATTGTAATTGAACTTTTGGAATCAATTGACTTTTTTTTTTTAATTGTATTTAAACAAAGCTTATCGCAAATTAGAAAATAAATATGTAAAATAGCCGAAATGTAGGTTAAAAATCGTAGAAAAAAGGGGTCAATGAAATATTGTTGATTGATTGAATTAAAAATAATAGAAAAATATATGCAAATGTTTTTATAAGATTTTATTTTTATATTAATCTCTAAAACAAATATTAATTTGTTTGAGAAGTTTCTTATTTTATTAATATTTAATTTAACAACAAGAATTACAATTAAAAGGCACTAGCAGTTATCAGTTCAATAGAGGTTTTTTTATTTCTTTACCTCTAATGAAAGTGAAATTATTAAAACCTTTGGTGACTAATATCAATTTATTTTATAATATAAAATTAAATAAAGTAGTAGCAAAAATGCCAACACTCTTGAAAACACACAACAAAGTTTTGAAATGTATGATTTTTATTAGTATGAGTGTTTGTTCAAAGTATTTATTAGTAAACTTTGTGATTATAAATAAGCAAAATTATAATTTAAAATGGGATTGATAAATCAAGTTAATCATTTAGTTTATGTGTTAAAAAATTTAACATAAAAATAATGTAATAATGATGACGAAAATTATATAAAAAGGTATTTATAATAATAAGAATTGTTTTGGCGCAAAATTTTTTTAAAATAAAATTTGTTGAAAACTTATGACAATGATAACTTAGATATATGAATAATTAATTTAAATATTGGCAATGCTTCAAATAATGATATGAGCGTTTTTTTCGAAACTTTTATATGACAATTTCTTTTGATGATTTGTAATATTTTGACATATTTAAAAAATAAAGAAGGATAAAAAAAATATAAAAAATTAAATTAAAAAAAATCGGCAAAATACTATAAAATCTCTTAAACACAAAAAAAAAAACGAAAAATTACAAAAAATCGCTAAAAGACACGACAAAAATATTTATCAAAATATATGAAAATCGCTCAAAAAAATTAAATACAATTTGTTGAGAACTTATACCAATGATATAATAAATAAATTATTGAAATATTGACATTATTTCAAATAATGATATGAGCGTATTTTTCTAAACTATTATAATACGGCGAAAAATATTCGAACATTGAAGAAATAAAAAGGGCTAAAACAAACAAAAAATCGAAATAATACTATAAAATTGATAAAATACAACAACAAAAATCGCAAAAATATTGTATGTTCGAATATCGAAAAAATTTTCTTTTGATGAATTTCAATATTTCAGCATATTAAAAATATAAAAAAAGTCTCTAAAAAATATTTAAAAAATCGCCAAAATGCAATAAAATAGCTTAACAAAAAAATCCCCAAATGTTTTTCTTAAAATTGATAAAATACAAATAAATTGCTAAAATACACTAAATTCGCTAAAACACAAACAAATCGCCAAAATACAAGAAAATTTCTAAAACACCAAAAAATGCCCAAAATACAAGAAAATCCCTAAAACACCAACAAAATATCTAAAACACATAAAATATCAAAAATACATTAACTATATAACAAATTAAAAACGTTGTCATATTAAATAAAAATTTGAAAATTACAAGAACATTATTAACAGCATGAACTATAATACCTTACACCATAGTATATGGGCTTTTAAGTTATACCGATATCTCTGAAATTTCGTAGCATTATTTGTACTTATACAAAACCAGTTTGAGTCAAATTTATTTATTTCATTGAATAATCTTAAAAATTGCGTAAATTGTGCACAGATGAACAGACTACAGAGACAGATATCGTTAGATCGACTCAAAAAGTGATTCTGTGACGATTGGTATATTTCAAGCTCAAATATCAGCACAAACATTTGATGTATATAAGTAGGCAACATATGTATATAATTGTCGGAAGAATGTACTATCTTGAGTCATTTCATTTTAAATGAAATTTTAAAAGATGGATTACCATTTTATTAAGAACAATAATAAGAAGGCAACAGTCTACTATTTGAAGTCAGTCTTTAAGTGGTGAGAAAAATGTTTCACCTTCATTAAAGCGACTTTTAGGATATGAGAAACTGCTGTCTCCGAGAATTTATATATTAAAGTCTCTTCGCATACTCTTCCAATTGAATATTTTATTTCTAATGTAAATATTTACTTTAAAATAATCTTTTTGAATTAAACTAATTTTGGATATTAATAGAACAATAATTTCTAGTGGTTGAAGTAACAGTTGTAATTTTATTTGTTGGTAAAAATAAATGTGATGTGAACTATTACAAAACCCTCGTATAGAATCTACTAAACAAAATTAAATTAAAATTAATAACTATTTGTTTAAGTTTAGATAAACAAAAAGTTTTGCTATTATGCCATACGTTATGTTAACGATAACAAAAATCTAAAAATATCATTACTTTTTAAAATAATTGTAGTAAAATCAGTAGATATTTATGAAAAATATAAATATGTATCATATAACACCAAGTCACGGGTGTACAAATTATGAAATATTTGTGAACTACCATTTAAACAGAAGTCTTTGTTAAAAAAAAGTAATGATTTATTTTATAAATTTATTATTTTAATATTCTTGCTTGTTTATTGTTAAAATAGCTTTAATTATCTTTAATTAGTAATCGAAAATTTTAATATTGTAAGAAACTATTCATAATTATATGTAGTACTCTACAAACAATGAAAATAATAGATTAGTTTGTTAGTTTTGGACCATTTAAATGAAATACTATATAAAATAAATATAAAATATGTATTATCTATTAACAATAATTGTTTAAATTAACACCTATTGGCTTTATATTACAGATTTGCCATAGTAAATGAAAATAAAAACTTACTGCCTGTTTCTCTATGTAGAACGAAAATTTCGTTTCGAATAAATGTATAGAAAACAAAAACAAATTTTTAAATTTATTTGTTGTTTTCCATACATTTATTCGAAACGAAATTTTCGTTCGACATAGAGAAACAGGCAGTTACTTTCGAATTATTTGATAATCATTTAGCTACTCAAAAATTTAGTAAAAAATTTAAAACTTATTAAGAAAAACATAGTTTATTAAATAATTGAAAAAACAATTTGAGAATTGTATAATTATGAAAATGTTATAATCTGCCCACTGTACCTCATATTTGTTGTCATTAGCAATATTAACTTCTTAGTCACTCAAAAGTACCAAAAACTATGTAGCAAGTTTTGTACTTACTATTATTTAGTAACACCTTAGTACACTTGTACTAAACTATACCCCCCAAATTTAGTTTTTTCTATTATCATCTTTTCGTACCAAAAAGCCAGGAAATATACCATGTGCACATTGAACATACATACTTACATACTATATAAACACTTGTTTATTGATTAAAAAATCTTTCACAATCACTATACAAAATTCACTATTTTGGTTTCTTTTTTTTTTATCGATTAGACAAATAAAAGTACTTTTTCCTTAAACAAAAAATAAAAGCAAATTAAAAAAGAAAAAAATTGTTTTACGGTGTCTTGGCCGCTTCCATTATTATTATCAGATAATAAACGATTTTTTTTTGTCTTTCTTCTCGTCGCTCACAGCAACCTACTTTGTTTTCAAGTGTCTCACATTCAACCAAACAAATAAAAAAAAAAACTTGAAAAAGTTAAGGTTGTGACCCCCTTAACATTGCACAATCATTTTCATTGTTTACTCTCTAATAACCACATTATATACAATATATGTTAGATATTGCTATTAATGATTTAATTAATTTAAATAATTCATTTATTAACAAGTTTAATGGAAATTGTACGCCTCAATTAATTTTCATACATATAGATTTTCTTTGATTTTGAAGTTTTCTATTACACAAAAAAATAAACAATAATATTTACCAACTGAAGGACTCGCTGCCTTTTTAATTTATGTTTAAAAATTTTATTGATTTATCTCACGTTTTGCGGTATTTCTTCGTACAACTTTTTTTAAATGATTGCGAAAATAACAATTTTTAATGCAATCGAGACAGATGCGGAGACCAGAGACCTGCGCCGAACGATTTTAACGGCGGCGGCGGCTTTGCTAAAAATTGTCGGCGGCGGCTCAAAATCGGCTGTTAGCCGGCAGAACATTGGTTCACAAATGTGTCCCATTAGATATAGGGGGGTCCGAAGACCGTTTGTTTGAACATTATTTATAAGTATTTCCTAAAAGATTTATATCATACATTTTTGTATTTTTGGCATAAATAGACCTCCCTAACTCAGCTCCAATTTATTTGATTTTTTCGCCATTGATAGTACTTTTATCAGTGAAAATAATGATGTAAAAATTTGTCAGCGCAATTAAATATTTTGGAAGTTATAGGGCTTTGAAAATCGAATTTCCCTAAGAAACTCGCATTAAAAAAATAATTTTTATAAAAAAAGTTGAGTAAAAAGGAAGAATTACGTTAGCGAAGCCGCTTTTGGACATACCACAGAGTGGTATGTCCGCCCGGCCGAAGGCCGACTATTTAGAAAAAATTATTTCCACAAAAAAATTATTTTTTTGTACTAAAAATTACAAAATATTTAAAAAAGTTGTTTTTATAAAGTTTTTTATTTATTTTTATAAATGCGCAAGTAAGAGCTTTTAATTGATACCTTAATCTTTGCAATCGGATAAATAGTATGGGAAATATTTACGATTTTAAGTGAATTAGAGAGGTAAATGAGTACCGTATTTTTGTACTTCTAATGTGTCAAAACGGAAGACTTTTTGTTTGAACATTATTTATATTTTTAAAATTATTAAAAACGTATATATGATCTTGACACAGATCTTCTCCCTACACATGTAAAATTTCAAGCTGGAGCAGTGTTGTCAGTGGAAATTTTTAAGAATACCTACGGCTGATGAAAAAACTGATTTTTCCCTAAGCGTCCAAAAAATTTTAATAAGTTCTTTAAGATTTTTTTCTAATCTTATCGTATAAAAATGCTAATTATCAACCTCCAAAAATTAAACTTTAGAAAATTATATTTTACTATGTCTACTGATGTGTATATTTTAATTCATTGCGTTTTTACTATTTTATTAACAAAAAATATCTGATGAACGAGCCAAGTACTAAAGATTTATCCTAAAGTTAGCGGGTTAAGAAAAAATTGTTCTTCAGGATAATACTTTCATAATAGGGGATCAAATTCTACATTTTAAATTTTATACTTAATGATAAATGTAATATTGAAAAATGCAGAATACAGATGTTTATTCCAAAAAACAAATTGACATGTTTTTTCATATATTTCAAAGCCAGAAAACATCTCGATTTGAGTTATTTAATTATTTAACACAATAAAAACATCTAAATTGCCATACAGGGAAGAAATTTTTAGTATTTTTAGTACATAGAAAATTGTTTAAAAATGGATTTTTAAAAATTGCCGAAAAGTTTACAAACAAAAAATTATAAATTAAATTTATATTTGTTCACATTTATTATTTATTTAAAAATTTTATTTTTGGAATTAGAAAGTATTTGTGTGTAAAATTTTTATTTAAATCAACAATTTGTGAAAATATTTTGGCAAACGAAAAACAGGCCAAAAGGATACACATAATAAAATTATATGTGAACAGTGATGCTTAAACTTATTGTGTTTCTTAAAAAACTACACCACTTTTAACTGTATTTTTTAAAAAATCAATTGAAAATAAGATTTTCTATTTAAATTTTAGAAAAGATCATTGGAAAATTAGATTTTTCATTAAAATTTTTAAAAATAACAATTGAACATGAGATTTTTCATTTAAATTTTAGAAAAGAACTGTTGAAATTTCTATATTTCATTAATATTTCAGAAAAGATTAATTGAAATTACAATTTCTATACAAAATTTGGAAAATATCAATTGAAAATTAAGTTATTTATTTTGCATTCAGAAAAGAACATTTGAAAATAAGTTTTTTATATCAAATTTAGAAAAGAACAATTTAAAATAAGTTTTTATATTTTAAATTTAGACAAGATCAATTTATAATTAAATTTTACATTTTAAATTCAGAAGAGCACAAATGAAATTCATTTTTTTATTTTAAAATTTAGAAAAGAACAATTGAAATTGAAAAAAATTCATTAAAACTTAGAACATTGAATAAGAGAGATTTAAATGATAACATAATGTTAGGTCAACTTAATTTATATCACCTTTAAGCAAATAAAATTTAGAGATTGTATCAAATTCTTCTGGAGTGTAAAGTATGAATTAATTTTACTCTTTATGCAAATTTCACTCTATATATTATTTCAGTTGAAGCTCTGAATTTAATTTAGTTTTTTCAAAATTTCAATTGTATTTTTTGAATTTTAAATGAAAATTCTTCTTTTCAAAAATTAAAATAAAAAATTCAAATTTAAATTGTTATTTTCAAAATTATAAATGGAAAACATAATTTTCAATTAATCTTTTCTCAATTCTAAATAAAAAATCTCACTTTCAAATGATCAATTCTGAAATTTATGTGAAAAATGTAAATTTCAATTGTTATATTCTGAAATTAAAAGAAAAATATTATTTTAATATGTTCCTTTCTGAATTAAAATGATATTTTCAAATTTTGAATTGGAATATCTCATTTTAATTTGTTCTTTTCTGAAACTGAATTCATAAACCTCATTTTTAATTGCTGTTTTCATAATATCATATAGAAAGTTCTTATTTTAACTTAAAAATTGTGTAGTAAAAAACATATGTGTCTGAACATAATATTAAATAACATATAACACAATAACTCAAATAATATACTTTGTGAATTGGGTAAGTATGTATTTAGTTCATATTTTAGTTCATATTAACACACGTTTTGCTTCATAACTTTTTTCCGAAGCAATTTTTAAAATTATTTTATCATTGAAATTATGTCAGTTATTATTCTTGAAGTCAACCTGTTGATTTGTTGTGAGTTTGACCAAAATGAGTAACGAAAATGATGTTCGTGCTATAAATTATAAATTTTAAAAAAAAAAAAAAAAATTGGTCCTACAAATAATTGGTCGAAGAATTAAATGTCCGCTGTCATACTGTTTTCAATACTAGATAAATAGAAAAACACTTTTCAAATAAAATTTTTCTTAAATGGAACAAAATTTATGACTGTTTTTGAAATGAATGTTACGATAATTTGACTTTTGTCAATACTATGGATGTGCGATTAATCGGTTATACAAAACTTTATTTAATCTATACACATTATAATCAGTTAATCGATTAATCAACAATTCTAATTAATAAATAATTAATTCTGATTAATTATTTTTAATTTTGATTAATCAAATTTGAATAATATTATTCAATGTTCTCAAATTTAGTTTACAATTAAACAAATGAAACAAAAAATGCTAAATATATAATATATGTTATTTGGTGATTAACGACCTACATTTTATGTTTTCAAACGACTTTGCATGCATTTTTTATATTTTAATGAAAATTAAAAACATAAAAAAATTAATTGATTAATCATAATTTTGAACAAATGAAATCAAAATTAATCGATTAATCATATTGTTAAATAAATCAAATAATTTATTTTAAATTTGATTTTTACGTCACGTTATGGTCTTTTGCATTTTAATATGTATGAATAAGAATATGTTTATCTATAAGCTAATTCATTACAATCAATCTTGGATGTTGAAATAAAAAGATACCAGTACCTATGCTGCTGAATTACCTCTTATTAAAAAATATGATGAACCATATCCCATAGACGAACATCTCCTGATAACGGACAAAATCACCGCCTATGGAAGCTTTCGCTGTATATGTAATTTCCTATAGTAGCTTCTTGGCTTGAGATTAATGTTGAATTTTTATTATACAAAAAGATTGAGTGAATGCGTCCATAATATGGATGAACAAATAATTCATATAACCATCGACGATTTATGATGAACACGCTAGAGTTGTTACTGACTCCGGAGAGAGAGAAATGTATGTATTCTATAGCGTAACGTGTGATAATCTTGAAGACATGTGTCGTTATTCCTCTTCCTTTTAAAGTGAATAACAAATTACAAGACTCTTGAGATTTTGCTACACACTAATATACAGTGGCTCAGCTGTGATAGCTTAAATTATGCAGTATACAATTATAGGAATTAAAAATAAAATTTGGTATCATTAGAAAGAGGAAGATCTCTAGTTTTATATAGAATCATTATTTAGTGTTAAAGTTACATTCAGGTATGTGATGAAATTCGATCGATTTCAAAAGTAAATTCTTAAATCGATTAGGTTGTGATGAATTTCGAACGTTTTCATTTTCCATTTTTGATTAAATTAATTTTATTTTAATGATTTTATGTTAATTTTTTAATAAAAAATTATCAAAAGTTAAGTTTTATAGATTTTGCGTGAAGCTGCCACAAAGGAGATAATTCTTGCTTCTGAAAAAAAATTGCCCATAAAAATAACACTATGGAGGAATAATAAATTTAAATTTTTGGCGACTAATTAATTAATCCTACAAAAATTAAAATTAATGTATTATTTTAATAGGAACGTTTTTCAGCAGATGTAGTTTGGACTTTGCATTGGTTTTAAATTTTTACTGGTGATTTGAAATTGGGTTAGCACAATGATTATTTTGAATATTCAAAATCAGTTTTTTCCTTTGCGGTAGATATATCCAGAAACCTTAAAAGTTAATTTGTAAAACCCATATGTGAAGTTACAGTTAAATTCGAGTGTCTGATAGGTTTTTAAACAATAAGGTACATCGCTTCACCACAAGTTCCATCACAAATTACAAAATATATTTAAAGTTTTAAACTTAAAATTCAGTGTTTTAACGCAACAGAATAAAAAAGTTTAGGATTTACAGAATCTCTTTACTTTTCTTAACCTCAGCCTCATTATATATTCTTTAAAAGGTATTATTTATTTTATTTTTCTTTCTACAATATAGCTTTTTTACCCACATGCTTAATGATACTTAATGATTCTAATTCTTTTGTAACAGTTTTAATCAAATTCAATTTTAAAACGAGTACCAAAATTTGTTCGATTTGAAAACGATAAAATCATGTCAATTTCGTTTTTATCACAACCATGATCACAACCTAATTTATTGTGATTTTCATAAAACAAAATGGAAAATGAAATCGATTTCGTTTTTACAATAAAACGAAATTGAAATCAAAAATTGTATGTGTATCACAACCTTTTTCGTTTTTTGCTCGAAATCGATTTTCATCACATACCTGATTATTTTTTATGTGAAATTGTAGTCTTAATTGTATGCAACAGATTAGAGGCGGTTTGCGTGCGTCCAGTTTTTGTGTAATATTAGGCGAAATTGTTTACAGTGCATTTTTAGGGCCTAACACCTATTTTATTATGCAAATTGTACACAATACCAAATTTATTATTCGGATCGTTATGTTGCAATATCAAAAATATGATAATATGCCCTGATTTTTTGCACTCTGCAACAAATTATCCTTTAGGATATAAAGGTATCTAATACTGTCTAGGGAAAGGTAAATCGATTTCGATTTTAGTAGAAAATCGATTTTCAGGAGGAAAAAATAAAGAACTAAAAAATATCAAAATTGAATAAACTGACGACAGATGACCCACAGTTCTACGAAGAAGTTTAGTTTTGCTACCTTTAAAGACATGTAGGCACTAGAAGTTTTCTACGAACCGGTCCTCCGTATTCCAGTCCAATAAGAACTTTTTCTATTTACCAAAATTAATTGAATATAATAATACATAATAAATAAATATTCCAATAAATTTGTAATACAACTACACTTACGAATGTTATGTGTGGGCTTTGTGACTCCAGAATCCGGCAGTGATACGCCATGAAGACGAGTACAATAATCCAGTATTTGCAATGTATGGCAAAAGTTTTAACGCAACATTGTTTGAACTCCGGATGTCAGTTTTGGTGCTGATAACCGTAGGTTGTCGCAGACTGCGATTGTATAAATGTTTATTCGGTACTTCATCCATCAATGGCTTTTATTGTCAAACCGATTTTCATGGAAAAAAAACTCATAATGATTTCTTGTACCATAGAAGCATATATTTTAACCATTTAAAGTGACCATTTTAAAATGGTTTGTAACCAATACTCCTTTATATAGTACTCACAGTGCTATATATATAAAAAAATTAAATTTAAATTTGTTTAAATTTAATTTTTATAAAAAGAAATTCATTTAAATTATGTTGTTTTTCAAGTTTTTGACATTTGTATTTACTATTTTCTGAAGCAGCAGAATCTCTGCTGACTATGTCACAGCATCGAATAATAATAATAATAATAATAATAATAATAATAATAATGTATTTTTTAATTTATACATTTTTCTTTTAATATTGAAAACCACAAAAAAAAAAAAAAAAAATCACTGCATTTGTTGCACTAAAAATATCCGTTTTTTATTTAATATTAAATATAATTACCTTCTTCTTCTATAGTTAAATTTATAAAATATCGTATAAATAAAATAACGTTTATTTTTATGTGTACACGGTTTTTGAATAAATTTCAAAGATATTTTATTTTAATTTTATATAAAAAACAAAAAAATCCGATTTTTACGTACTACCACGTAAACGCTAACTGAAGCTTTAGTTAGTTAATACGTAATGTACTCTCACGTAAACGTCTGCGTTACGAATTTAATAAATAGGCTTAAGCTTTGGTTAGTTGACCGCTCCTGTGAGGCCTCTGTACAGCAGAAATATTAAAATAGTAGTTTGCACAGGATTTTTTTTTTTATATTTGAAGTTTAACGTTATTAGCTACTGTAAAAAGAGAGAAATTAATTTTTTACATAGAGTTTGTCAGTTATTTATTACATTACAATCCCACTTAATGCGATAACAAATATTTAATTTATATAGAGGCTTCTATTCCCCCTGGACCTATCCACCCTATACGAAATTTGATATGGAAATTATTTGTACTGATGTTTAAGACTTTTAGTAAATTTCTCCTTCCGATATGCAAAAATTAATATTTTCCTTATATTATTGTTATTTTAAACATTTTATTATTCGAAATTAATTTATTAAAAAAATTATTATTTTGACAGCTTTTTTTAATTTTTTTGGACTTATCCCTTGTAAGCAAAAAATAAAATGCTTCAAAAAAAGAACTAAACATATAATTTGATTATTGAAAAATATATTAGTTTTATTCGGTATACTTTTTATATGTTATTCTGTTGTTATTTTACTCTCCAATTTTTATGAGTTTAAAAATGCACTAAATGACTTTTGTTCACTATATTGTGAATAATTCACAATAAAGAGAACAGCTGCTTAGTTTTTTTATATGAAGAAAATAATATTAAACGAAATAGTGCAAAAATATAAATTAAAAATTAATAAAAAAGAAATTTTTAAACAAGAAACAAAGAAATTTAATTATTTATATAAATTCCTTACAAACTTCTAGCATTCCTTTAAAAGCTGCTTATATATATATCAAAAAACAACCAACATATCACTCCAAAAAACAACTTCCAAAAGAGGTACGTGTCACTTTGTTTACAATTAGTAATAGCATAAATTGCAACATATTTTATTACATCTTTTTTTTTTTAATAATTCTAGTTGTATAAAGACAACTTTGCAATCTGGCGAACACAAATATGAGACGCAGCAACTATCCCTATCAACCCTTAAATCAAAACCCCGGACCCAGTAGAGTAGCTCACGATGCTTTGGAAGAAGAAAATGAAAGGGCAGCAGAAGAATTAAAACAAAAAATTGGAGCTCTTAAATCACTCACCATCGATATAGGCAATGAGGTGCGTTATCAGGATAAACTTTTGCGCGGTATGGACGATGATATGGATCGCACACACGGTTTCCTGGGGAACACAATGCAACGGGTCATAAGACTGGGCAAGAATGGGGGTAGTCGTCATATGTGTTATATGTTTTTGTTTGTATTATTTGTGTTTTTAATCCTTTATGTGGTATTGAAAATAAAGTGAGCGGAGTAAGAGAGGAAGGAGTTTTTATAATTAAATATTGAATTTGTATGTATGTATATGTAGTTAGAAATTTTTTTATATTGACTGCAAAATAATTTCGAAAATATAGATGAATTTGTAAAAAAATAACTATGTATTGCATTTTTAAGAAAGAGACTTGTTTTTTTTATTTATTTATAAGATTAAACTATTATGTTTATTTGCGAAACTAAATACTGCATTTTCAAAAACGGAAACATTAGGATTTAATAAATACTCCTTGATTATATTTTTTTCTCTTTGAACAAAGAAAAATTCTCATTATTAAAAGCTTTTAAAAAAAGAAAATAAAAACGACTTTTTGTTAAATTTTCTTTTTTTTTATCATAAATTTTTTTATTAAACATTTATAAAAGACACAAAAATATATAGATTAGAGAGTGAAGAAAAAAATCATTTGTGTTCTTATTTTAACCATTAAAAGTTATAAATCTACTTTGACTACATTTCTAGTAATGTAATATTATACAAATACCATATAACTCTATTAATAGTTAATTGCAAATTATCTATTAAACAAGTTTATTATAAAACAAATAGTGTTTATTGTATATGTATATATTACAGGCAAACTTATTCTGAAAATATATATAAAACACTAACTTTACAAAACTCTTTTGCCAATTAATTCTTTACATGGTGAAATTTTTTGTTAGTGTTTTTCTAAAAAAAATCGAACGCCTCAATAATTGATTGATTTGTTTTACAGGTCCATATTTTGATTTCCATGTATTTGGTTTTTGTTGATTTAGTAGAAAAGCTAAACTTTCATATCATTAAATTTTTCCATTAGTTACTATGCCTGATATGAAGTTTTCATTTTTTTACTACGACGACTAAAATCTTGTTCATCACCATCGGAACTGTCATGTTGTAAAGTTGATTCCCCATTTGTAAGCTGTTGATATTCAGTTTGATCAATAACATAACCATTTTTGGCACTTTCAAGCATACGTACTTTAGAAAAGGAAAAGAAATATTTAACATTTTATTCAACTAAAATTTAATTTTTATTAACTTACTTTGTGCCTCTAATATAGCATTCTGTTTTTTAATATCTTCCACATCCTTTTGATTGGCCTGTATTTTCCTACGCATAATCTGTATGCATTCAGTCGTTTTCTTTAATATTTGGGCTCTACTAGCCTAAAAATAAATAAAACATATTTAAAAATTTTGAATCCACTATTGACAATTTTCTTTCATATAAAACCTTTTCACCCTTTAACGATGGCACTGCTTCTCTCAAACTGGTAAAGCTTTCCTTGATGTGATCACGTCTTTTACGCTCCAAAGCATTATGGTGAGCCCGTTTTTCTTCCTGGGTAAAATTTTGAGTGCTAGTGTGTCGCTGTGGTTGTGAGCCCCCCGCATCAGAGTCGTTATCATCCTAGTAAATAAATTATATATGATATAGAAAAATAAAACTGTTGTTTTTTTTGTAATTTGTTTATGAATTAAAATGTGTTTAGTTGTTGTAACTTCTTTTGATTTAGTATTCTTTACTTACATCACTTTCAATGTCAATATCTCTATCATCGTCACTCATTTTTTATTTATTTTTTTCTTAGTTTCTCTTAAGATTTTAAATGTTTGATATTTTCTAAATTATAACCTTATATTTAATATTGTGTAAAATCGTTTTTTACTTAAATTAAAATAATTTCTATAGGTTTAATAATTTTTTTTTAATAATTGCTATGACGTATAATGTGTAAATGCCAAATATAGAATGTGTATGGGAAAGAGAATATCAAAAAACATGTAAACATAGAGATGCCATATCTTTGAAAACGAATTGAATAGAGCCAATAGGAAATTTAGGAAGTATAAATAATTCTAACATACTGTCTCCACGTTGATATAATATGTAAGATAACGCCGGAAGAAGAGAGTAAACATTTTGTTTATATTATGTTAAATCTTAAACAAGGGGTTAATGTATTCTAATAAATTTCATAATATTTCATTATTTTCATTCAGTCACAGAGTAAACATGTACATTTTATTTAAGAAATTCGAAATTTTTTAGCACAATTTTAATAAAAATATGTTTCTGAATGTAGAATAACCATTAAAATAAACCAATTTTACAAAAAAAAAAAAAAAAAAAAAAACATTATTAGTACTTTTAAAAATACACATTCACATACACAAACAAACTTTCGTATATGTGTATTTTTTTGAGAGTAAATCTTATAACATAGTTGTGTAGAAAAATCTTATCAAAACAGTCTCATAATATTTCTTATAATACTAATATTTAAGAAATATTATGAGACTACACGTGAGATAATTCTCTCAGAGAGCGGATTTGACACACTCTGTTACATATCTATCTATATATATAAAAATTAATGTGTGTTTGTTTGTATGAATGTATGTTTGTTTGAAGTCTATAGCCGCCTAAACGGCTAAACCGATTTTCTTGAATTTTTCACTGTGTGTTCCTATATGCCTGCAAGGAAAAATAGTCTACTTTTTATTTTGAAATTCCATGTGAGCGAGGTGCCACGCCCACTTACTAAATAACTATTAAAAGTAGTATATCACGGAAATTGGTAATACTAGAGTCCTCAAATTTTGCACGAACAACTTTGACACCTATATGAACATTCTGGAAAAAAATAGGAGAACTAGCAATAGGGGGTGTGGCACATCCCACGCCTAATACTGCTTGCCAATACCAAATGCCGTAAATTTAGCCCAAATTACAATAGGGCGTAGTCAGCAACAGTATCAACAAAAATTATCAGCTGTTCACTGACAGTACAACATGTTGCTGACGTTAAGCCCAAATTACAATAGCGCGTAGTCAGCAGCAGTGTGTGCTGACATAATCAGCTTATAACTTAGAAAGCACTGTTTGTTATGGTGTTGATTACATTTAGTCAGCAGCAGTTTGCAGTGCTGTTTCATTTAGCCCTGTTTCTAAATTCACTGCGCTGCATTCAGATTGAGAGCGAGACAAAGAGAGTGAGTAAATAAATGAGAGGCTAAAATACACAAGTAGAACAAAGCTAGATGGTGGTTGTAAATTGTAGCTGCCTACGCTGAATTGTAATTATAAAGCCCAAATTACAATATATATATATATATATATATATATATATATATATATATATATATATATATATATATATATATATATATATATATATATATATATATATATATATATATATATATATATATATATATATATATATATATACACTATCTATATCTATATCTATTCGAAACACTACATTTTTAAAATAATAGTTTTAATTTACAAATATACCAAAATATTTTAAAAAAAAAAATCGATACATTAAAAAATTAATTTTTTAATATTTTTTTCCTAAAACAGTTCAAAATTAGCATTTTGGTTCATTAATATGTACTTTAAATTCTCTGACTTTAGCGCCCGCTAGTAGCCACAAAAATAACTTTTTCAAAAAACCTTTTTAAATTATATGAGCTAAATTGTTACATTTCTAAAAACGTATATTTCAATACAATTTGATAATATTTTTATTTTAATTTTTGTCTATGGAACAAAGCACTGTGCTAGGGGTCCAAATACCACAAAAAAACACAGTACTCGATCTTAATCCAATTCATACTTTTCCGCCAATGTTTCTGAAACAAAATTATGTATGCCGTCGAAATTTTGTACAAATATCTGTAAACTCGAAAACAAAAATGGGCGTAATACGCCCACTTTATCACCAACCTCCCATACAAGATAACATTTTAAATTATGGTGGATACAAAAAGTTTAATTAATTTGTAGGTATAGAAGTTTCAATAAAAGTTTAACTCCAAAGCAACTCAATAAATACTTAGTTTTATTTATTTTTTTTACAACATAAGCTTAATTTATAAAGTACACAATAATTTCATACATCTCTATTAATTTTTAAGCACAAATTGTTCATATGTATGTATTTGTAAAATAACATTTTATATATTATAAGTGGTCATCTCTTATCAAAATTATCTATTAAACAATTCGTTGTCGCTGAAGTACTTGATTTGAATTATAAATAAACATAATGTATTTCAGTTATAATTCAGTTTTCACACAGATAGGTTTATTAAGAGACGTAGAAAATAAAATGTTAGCAAAAACACAATTGAGGCAACCTATATATTTATTTAAATTAATAAATTACAAAAAATATTCTACAGTTGTGGATGTTAAGGTATTTAAGTTAAACAAATAAAAACAAAACAAGATAATAGAATAAAGCTTTTTAAATTAAAAACAAATGCGTTGCAGGTGTTTTTAATAATAATAAAACTCCTATTCCTTATTAGATTAATCAACCCACTTTGGAAACCTCTTATGTTAATAGTTTACAAGAAGAATTGTCTCTGGCTAAACCTTTTAAAAATGTACCAGGACCTTCTAAATTTCAAATGTTTCGGGGTTTTATGAAGGGAGGAGAATTTCATAAATTGGCTTTTGTTGATGTTTTGAATTTGCTGCGTAAACGTTATGGTGATATTTATTATATACCTGGCTTATTTGGTTTAAATTCAAATTTGATTACTTTCAATTTGGATGATCATGAGAAAATATTTCGTACCGAAGGACCATATCCTGTAAGGCCAGGCAATGAATTGGTTACCTTTTATCGTTTATCAAGAAAGGACACATTTTATGAAGAAGAATATTTAGGAGTAGCGGGAAAGTAAGTTTTGTTAGAAATGTCTTTAAGAAATGTTTTAAGATTTTAATATAAATTTTTAAGTGGTAACCAGTGGGGTAAATTTCGTCATGCTGTTAATCCAGTATTAATGCAGCCAAAAAATGCTAAACTTTATATGGATCCTATGCAAAAAGTTAATAATGAGTTTGTACAAAGGTAAAAATAATATAGTATAAACTTTTCTGAGCAATATCCTCTTAAATTTGTTATTTTTTATAAAAGAATCAAAGAAATCCGTGATCCTTTAACCTTGGAAGTTCCTGGAACATTTTTAAAAGATATCAACCGTTTATCATTTGAATCTATAGCTGTTGTGGCTTTGGATAAGGAAATGGGTCTTATAAGAAACACTTCCATAACACCAGAGGCTAAAGAACTTTTTGAAAATTTACAAATTTTTACTAGAGCTTTTTACGATTTGGGCATAAAACCTTCGATCTATAGATATATCAAGACGCCCACCTATAAACGTTTTGCCAAATCTATGGATACAATGTTTGATATATGTTTTAAGTACATAAATGAGGTTTTACAACGTTTGGAAAAACAAGGTATTGAAAACGCTGAAGGAAATAGTGTTTTAGAGAAATTACTTAAAATTGATCGTAAAATTGCCATGATTATGGCTATTGATATGATGATTGGTGGTGTTGAAGTTACTTCGAATGTTCTATCAGCTATTATGCTTTGTTTGGCTATCAATCCCGAAAAGCAACAGAAATTGCGTGAAGAAATCCTAACAACAATTGGTCGAACCGAAAAATTCACCATAGAAAATACAAAAAATTTGCCATATTTAAGAGCCTGTATCAAAGAGGCCTTAAGACTATATCCTGTAGTTTTTGGCAATATGCGAGCAACTGGTATGGATCTTTGTTTGAGTGGTTATCAAATACCCAAAAATACAAATGTTATATTGGCTTCAAATTTGTTGCTGCAAGATGAGGCATACTTTTTGAAGCCTAAAGAATATATACCAGAGAGATGGTTACGTGGGGAGAATTCGGACAATATGAAGAATATAAATCCATTTGTATTTTTGCCTTTCGGATTTGGACCACGTTCGTGTGTTGGCAAACGTATTGTAGATTTGGAAATGGAAATAACAATGGCTAATCTTGTGCGTAATTTTAAAATAGAATTTAATTATCCTACTGAAAATGCTTTTAAAAGTTATTTTGTTAATGCACCAGCTGTACCTTTGAAATTTAAGTTTAGTGATTTAAAGTAAAATGGATGTAATTTAGTACATAATAAAGTAAAATAAAGTAATTTTACTTAAATTAAAACTTAAAATTCAGAGTTCATATAGAACCATTAGCACGGGAACAATTTCAAATCTATGATATTGATTAAATTAAAGGTTCTTACCGTTGCAGAAACTATTACATTCAATGTTTTAAATTATTAAATGAAGTAAACGGGCTGCAAAATATTACATTTTTTCTTACCATGAACTAGATGAAATTTGACGAGCTGAATACGAACTTGATTTCAGTTTTTCTATCCATACTAATATTATTTTTAATATATAGTGTTTTGAATATATAAATACATATCTATTTTATTAATCAAATTTACCCATTTTTACTTAAAACCTAAAAATTAATTAAATTTGATGAAGGATATAAAAACATTATAAAAAAATATAAAAGCTTTTAAAGGTTTACGTAATTTTCTGGATTTCTGTAGTAACAGATTAAAAAAAAAAATATTATTTTTGCCACAACTTTAAAAAAGTTAAATTGAAAAAGATTTTGATTTCCTGTTTTTTGAATTAAAAACTGTTTTTAATGTTAACGTAATTTATGTTGTTTAAAAAATTATAGGGCTTGGGATATAGATATGCCATTGCTCCAATTAAATAAAATATTGACTGACGCATATAATACATATTTCCAACGGTTATCGCTAATTTATAGACAACAAATTCAATATTATCATACATACTTTTTCATTAAAAATATTTTAATATATCTTTTATTAAATTACAAACAAAACCTACATTTATGTACATTTTTAATTTATTTCTAGTAATAAATTATATTTTTGATTAAAAATAGCGATTTAAAGGAGGAGGGAAAATTGTTTTGAAAATAGAGAACAAAGGAATTAATTTTACTAAACAGAGAGATTTTTCTTAAATTTTATATTACATCACTGCTCTATTTAGTCTTTATAATCAATATTAATTTTATTAAAAATATTACACAAAAAGTAGAAGAAAGATTAAAAAATTGTGATTTGTAGTTTTATTAGAATGTTAACATTAAAGATGGATGGTCGGGATGTTAGAAATCGTTAAATTGGTTTAGTATCAGGTTTTTAGGGTCTGACTAAAATTAAAAAATTATAATTTCAAAATTTGAATAAAATTAAAAGTTTATTAATAATAATTTGTATGATTTATTGCAACTTTTTAAAATTGATTTATGATGTGCTTAAGAAGCTCTATATTTAACTGCAATTACAAAATTTAGTGAATTAGGGCTTCTATTTATACCCTTCGAAAGGACTCATAAAAAACATAGATTTCCTAGTGGATTTATATATCTTATTACCATAGTAAAATAATAAAGTACTCGCACATCTACAAAAACAAAAATTGCTTGTATTTTGTTAGTGTAAAACTACTGCTCACAATGTCAAAATACTTTGAACGGAAAAATGAGAGAACGAAAGAGAGCAAGAGAAAAAAACTAAAAAAAAAATTTACATGTGAATACAAAAACAATTTGACAGTACCGCGAGGTTTGCCAATGAAAAAATTGTAAAACAGCTGTTCTTACGAGTATACTTTATAATTATACATAGTATAATAATAAAGTACTCGCATATCTACAAAAACAAAAATTGCTTGTATTTTGTTAGTGTAAAACTACTGCCCACAATGTCAAAATGCTTTGAACGAAAAAATGAGAGAACGAAAGAGAGCAAGAGAAAAAACTCAAAAAAAATTTTACATGTGAATACAAAAACAATTTGACAGTACCGCGAGGTTTGCCAATGAAAAAATTGTAAAACAGCTGGGTTTACGAGTATACTTTATTATTATACTATGATAATTATACTATGCTTATTACCTACCTATACTTCCCCAACTCATCAATCTGGCATCATCAAAATACAACCCTGAAACATCTGATAAGAATGACGTACTTTTTTTAAATAAAGAATGTACAGAAGAAAGAGAATTAAAGAAAAACAAGTGAATCATAGGAAAAAATTCACAGAACAATACTAAACAAATATCTTAAGGAAAATAATCCCTTATAATTAAAAAAAAAACTAAATAAAATATTTTCATATAAAGTAAATAATAAAAAACTATAATTTATATTTTTTGTGTATTTAAAGTAAAAGCAGCAAACTGGGGAACGATATGTCTACGGCACAAATGGAAAGTAAGTTTAGGCAAACGAAAAAAATATGTATAATTTTAATGAATGCTTAATTGTAAATTAACGTGTGTGATTTATTAATTCTATTACAGAACATTTGTTTAATCTAAAATTTGCGGTTAAAGAGCTAGAACGTAATAGTAAAAAATGCGAAAAGGAAGAAAAATTGGAGAAGGCCAAAGCCAAAAAGGCCATACAAAAGGGTAATATGGATGTGGCACGGATACATGCAGAAAATGCTATACGACAGAAAAATCAAGCTGTCAATTACTTACGCATGAGTGCCCGAGTAGATGCAGTAGCTAGTCGTGTACAATCAGCCTTGACCACACGTAAAGTTACTGGATCTATGGCTGGCGTAGTTAAAGCTATGGATGCTGCCATGAAGGGTATGAATTTAGAGAAAATTTCTTCACTGATGGAGAAATTCGAACAACAATTTGAGGATTTGGATGTACAAAGTTCTGTTATGGAAAATACCATGTCCGACACCACTACAACCTCAGTGCCACAAGGTGATGTGGATAATCTATTGCAACAAGTAGCTGATGAAGCTGGGTAAGAATTAATTTTTGTGGATATTTTGTAAAATTTTAAAGTAATTCTTGTTATTGGTTATTTTTATAGTTTGGAACTCAATATGGAACTACCCAGTGGTGTTCAATCATCTACTATTGGTGCCTCTACCCAGGTATCACAAGAACAGGATGAACTAACCCAACGTTTAGCTCGTTTGAGACAAGCTGAATAGATTTTTGTTGGGTAAACTTGTTTTAGATAAATTGGCTTTTTGGAACAATTTGAATGCTTTTGCTATTAAGAGTTTTTATAGAAGCCTCTAAAGAATTTGTATTTTTTTTATATTTATGTTTTAAATTTCACTTTATCCAAACATATAACACTCACCTGATATGTTTTATTCGAAAGAAATATTATTTTAAACATAACTGTGTATGTATTTGCTTAATTTTAAGAAAATAAACGAAATGAAGTTATAAATTACGTATTATTTACAATGTATTTTAAAAAATGTGGTAAGGCTATTTTTTATAAAAACTAAAGTAACGGTAAAAAAAGTGATGATAGAAAAAGAGAGATGAAGAAGATAAAGCCCAAATTACAATTGCGCGTAGTCAGCAGCAGTGTGTGCTGACATAATCAGCTGTTAATTTAGAAAGCACTGTTTGTTATGGTGTTGATTACATTTGGTCAGCAGCAGTTTGCAGTGCTGTTTCATTTAGCCCTGTTTCTAAATTCACTGCGCTGCTTTCAGATTGAGAGCGAGACAAAGAGAGTGAGCAAATAAATGAGAGGCTAAAATACAAAAGTAGAATAAAGTAAGATGGTGGTTGTAAATTGTGGCTGCCTACGCTGAATTGTAATTATAACGGCAGCAACATGTTGTACTGACAGTGAACATCTGATAATTTTTGCTGATACTGTTGCTGACTACGCGCTATTGTAATTTGGGCTTAATATCTATGATATTGTATTTGTTGTAATTATTTGGTATTGCCAAATTAATAAAACGGTAAAATTTAAGAAATTTTTTAAAGTTTTAGTTAAATTCCAATTATACAGAAATTAATACCAGTTTGAAATAGCACAAAATTTGGGGGATTCACAAAGTGTGCTATCACGTCGTATTGTCATAATGTCATAAAATTTTACAAAGGAAAAGCAATAACAATATTTTTTATACATTGAATTATTTTAGGACATATGACATGATAGCACACCTTGTGAATCCCCCAAATGTATATTTTTTAAAACAATAAAAAATAATTTTTATTTAATTTTATTTTGATAATTAACCCAGCAAACACAGCAATACGAGAAATGTTTCACCAAACGTATTGCCTGGATGAAAATAATTATTGCGGCAATAATAGAATTCGTATTGCGGAAGATACTTCCTTCGGGTGAAAAAGTGTCTCGATGGCAATACTCCTAAGCAATACGATAGCAATACTTCTAGATGATAATCTGGCAATATCGCTAGATAATCACATGGAAGAAAATAGGAAGATATTGCTTAAATGATATTTGGAAGATAAAAAGAAGATTTTGCCCAGAACCCACCCAGAATAAAAGTAAAATTATGCATTTATATTATACAAAATATTATTATTTTGGCAGTATTTGCATTAATTAGAAAGAACTTAAAAAAGATAGTGATATTAAATCTGCTTTCACGGTTCTTATTTAGAGTTTCTTTGTATAACAGTGCTGACCTTCATACCATTGATTTTTCTTCATATACCTTTTAACAAAAAATTATATTTGTAAATTTTGCAAATGTACAAAAACTATAATTTTATTTACCTTGAGGATTTCTTAAATATTTGTTGAAGCCAATAGAGAAACGAAATTCAATTAACATTAAAGATTATCTAAACAAAATTTAAAAAAAATAAACAAATAAAAATTGACAATAAATAAGTTCTTTTATTTTATATTGCGGAAAATTCTCGGAAGCAACAAAAGGAAGAAAATACAAAATGTAACTTGATTATTTTCTCTTAGATAATAAATTGGGGATATTGCCACTTTATCATCCAAGAAGATATCTTCCATTTGTTTGCAGGGAAGAAACTAGGTAAGTTTTCTTCTAAACAACTACTTCTAACTTATACTCCTAACAATACAATTTAATTTAAATCCCTCACTTTAAATAGTCTAACCTTAACCCACAATCAAAGTAATTGATCATTTTTTAAATTCATTTGTCGCTGCTGCATCATCAACAACTGTTGAGCCTGACTTTCTTGATAGCGGGTTTGTTCCAACATATCCTGAACTTCAGCCAAACTTGTGGCCGGCAATTTTTCATCAACATTTTTCTTGGCACGCTGTTTACGCACTTTCTTCTCTTTTTGTTCGTTTGGGTTGTTATTGTCCTTATTTTTGGGTTTAGGACCACGTTTCTGTTCGATTTTACGTTTGGGATGTGGTGCCACCATTGGTAGGGCACGCCAATTATCGTTGTGTTGATCCAGGCGACGTTTTAAGAGCTCTACATCTCGGACACGTCGTCGTATAAGTTTTTTGATGGTATTGATTCTGTAAGAAAGGATTTTGTTAATTGTCCTTTGGTTTTTTTTTTTTTTTTTTTGTTTACCTTAAAACATGTCTTTCATTTTCGGTTTGTATTTCTTGACATCTTTGTAATAGTTTATCGACAAATTGTTTATATTTTTGTTGTTTATCATCTAAAAGCATTTTTCCTTTAATTTTAGATGGTTTTTGTTAAAAATTATTTATTTTGTTTTGTTTGAGATGCGTGTGAAGTTGTCACCAATAATAGTATAAAAGAGATTGAGAATATAAAAATAACCGGGAAATGAAAAATACCCAAATGTGGGTATTTTTAATGTTTCTTTTTTCTATTTCGGTTTTGTTTATGAAAACTGAAACGGATTTTTATTATTATTATTTTTTTGTTGAAATCACAAATAAAAAAAAAAAAAAAAACAACTTTGGCTTAAATTGGGATCTCTGATTGACTTTTTTAAATTTTTTCATCAATAATAGTACTTTTAACGATGAAAATATTAAAGGCTTTTGAAAAACGTATTTCCCTATGAAACTCATACACATATATATATATATTTTTGTTATTAAAACTTTGGTAAAAATGAAAAATTATGTTTGCGGAGCCGTGTTAAATGAATTTTTATAGCAAACGTGTGCAAGCATTAAAATATTATTTAAGTTTTTGCAATGGATAAATAATAAAATATATTTACTAATTTATGTGAGTTACTAATATATGTAAGTTTGGTATCTCAATAAGTTCGACAGTTTTTTTTAAATTCTGAAAAAAATATTATTTCCCGCTAATTTTTAAAAGTTACTAAATTTTTAAAAAGTGACAATTTTACCTAATTTCCTTTCTAAAAAAGTAGCCCTTTTATAAAGAATAACTAATAATACCAACTTTCATAAAAAAGTGCGAATTTTTAAAAAATAGTTATAGTTCAATTACAAAACTCAATTACACTTATTTTAAAAAAGTATAAATAAAAAAAAAAAAAAAAAAAAACACTATTTTTAAAGTGAGAATTTTCAAAAAACTTCTATTTAGTCCTGAAATGTTATATTTATTTTTTTAATTCTTCAATTCTTCGGATCGGTCATGGTGATTTCAAAAAGGTTAATTTGAACAATTTACTTTTGAAAAATTTGCAAAATGGAACGTTTTGAATAATTTATTTGTATATAAATAAAATAAAATAAGAAAATATTTTTTACATTTAATTATTGGAAAATCAATTATCAAAAATCTGCATTACAAAAAAAAACTACAAAATGTATTCATAACATATTTGGTAAAAAAATAATAAACAAATTATTAATATCTATTGTAAAAAAAATGTAAAAAATCATAATCAACATCACATTTTTGTAAAAATTGATTTAGATATCGGTCATATTTGAGAAGCCGCAGAACAAAACGTACTTTTTTGAATTTTTTCAGAAAAGTTTTTTTTGTTATTTTTGTATTCAATGGGTTGAACTCTTCCAGAAAAACATTGTTAAGATAATTTTTTTATTTAATTTTTGGCGAACAGTATTTTTAGATTATTTAATACATTCATGAAAATATTCCCTTCAAAACACATAGAAAATATAAATTTTTCAAAAACGTACTTTTTACATTTAAAAGAAAGCTTCTTATCATTTTCAGATTCAACTGCTTTGTAAATTTCTCAGCAAATTCAAATAACGAAAAAAGTACGCTTTGTTCTGCGGCTCCTCATTTAATAAATAAATATATTTTTTTTAATTCGCAAATCAGTTTTAGATATAATATATTATAATTCGAGATATATATATGCCGACTGTCGATATATTATATCGACAGTCGGCATATACTAAACAAATACTCGTTTTTTACCCACTTGAATAAAAAATTAAAAATGTTGGTGTGTCCATTTGGTTAAATATTAAGAAATAATAATATTTTTAATTTAAATTGTGCAGCAATCGATATTAGTATTTAAGAAAAAATTTCGGTGTCTATTAAAAAAAGTAAAAGCAATCTCTTTTTCTTTTTTCTTAAAAACATGATTTTGTTCTATGAGGCAGAACAACATTCATATAACGATTTATAAATATATAAAACCACTTCCCGGTTGTCTTAAATTCCTTTACAAAAAAAAAAAAAAAATATAAAAATACCCAGAATTCGGATAATTTTTGTTTGCCGGTTTTCTTAAATTCCCAAAGTGGGCTGTTTTACTCTGATATTAACTTTACGCACGTCATTCATCTCTCTTTGCTGCTACATATGTATAAACAAAAAAAAAAAAAAAAAAAAAACAGACATCATCAAATGTAAAGAGTTTTTTCTTTCATTGTATTTGTATAACACAAAATTTATAAGAAATTTAAAGAGATGTCAACCGGCGGCGCTCCGACTATTAATAATAATGCTGCATCCTCCAATAACAGTGGTAATAATAAAACAACAACAAATTCAACGTCCTCATCGAAAGTTCCTGCTAACGAAAAGTCTAATAATGCAACAACAACACAGAATGCCAATACCTCAACAGCTGCCATTCTCAAATCGTATCGCGATATTATTAAAGATCCCAAAAGTCTTGACGAGGCTGCCAACTATTTGTATCAATCACTGTTAGATGATGCCGTTGTGGGTGTCTTTATCGAGATACATCATTTACGCAAGACTGGTAATCTGGCCGCCATCGATGGAGTGCCGGACGATGATGCTGAGACTTCGTTTCGCATCGTTGATATGCCAAATTTTGATATATTTGGTATTTCCACCGCCAAGAAACCAATGGACTGCACCTGCCCCAACTGTGATAGGCCTGTGTCGGCGGCACGTTTTGCTCCACATTTGGAAAAATGTATGGGCATGGGTCGTATATCATCCCGCATTGCAAGCCGTCGTCTGGCCACCAAGGAGAGCAACAGTGCTAGCTCGTCTTCATCTTCGTCGTACCTGCAAACAAATGCCGGTAGTGATGATGAGGATGATGTAGACTGGTCATCGGAAAAGCGACGCAAGAAGTCCAGTCAAAATTCTCGTAATAATGGTTCCAAGAAAAATAATGGCAAAACATTCTAAATAAATGAAATGGAAAAGCAATTCAAATTTATGCCAAAAGCGTTTATGTAGACGAGCTAATTAAGTTTGCTTTGCTGCTCTCCTTACCAACCACCAACAACCAACCATATTATGTACCATGTACTATTTTAACAAAATAATTATGCTATATAGTGGAATAACAAACAACATTTATTTCCTTTTTTTTATCTGCTATATGATTTAGTTTAATTTATTTGAATGATGTATATTATTTATAGTTTGTAAATGATATATTTATATATCAACAATTTCATTAGTTTTTGTTTTTTTATTGTATACATTCAATGTAAAAAGAGTGTGTAAATTATAAGAAATATTATTGGGTATTTATTTAGATTTGTAAACAAAGATATAGATGGAAGTGATTTTGGTAAAATAAGAAAATTGTTAATTAAAATTATAAACAATGAAAAAACAAATTAAAACATTAGTCCGTTATTTCTGTTAAAATATGGTAAATTATCGAAATTAAACCATGGATTTTTAATCTAATGAATACTGAGAGGCTGTGATTGAGGATTTGGAAATAATCTTTAATTTAACCAAATTTCTAAATTAATTTGACCAAAAATAAATTTCAGTGTGAATAAAACATTTAAGATCAAATAGCTTTTTTTATATTTTTTTTTTTATTTTTTTTATTTTATTCATTCAAGTAATATAAAGCCTTCAAGGCCAATAAATACATATTACTTAGTACTAATGCCTAAGCATAAAATATATGTAATAATTTTAACAATTCAAATTACAATTATTATTAAGTTTTAATTCTTCTAATGGTTCCCCAACCATAATGCAAAACAAAGATAAAAAGGAAGTTATTTAAAAAAGCAGATTTTGTAAATGGTCCAAATTAATAGCAACCCTGTCTTTTTTGTCGTTAAAATACAACTATGTGAAAATGACTCCATTTTCAATTAGTTAAAACTTTTCAAGACGAAGTTATATAATTGAAATTAAAATTTTGTTGTGCTTCTTAAGAAATAAAAATTAGTATTTTATTTCCAATTCAAATACTAATTGGATTAAATGTATACATATGCCTGTGTGTATGCAAAATAAAACCTGTGCGTGTGTGTATTTTTCATTTATTCTGTCAAATGTTTACTCATTTGAATAAAAATTTAAAAGTTTTTTCGAAAGGCGTTATTTGAGTGCGAAAAAATACGAAGCTCAAGTGGTAAATAATTCCAAACCCGAGCTACACGGATTAAAAACGATCGTTCATAAAAAGTGTTAATAATTCTGGGAATAACAATTTGGGGATTCCTAATTGAGCGACTAAAAGTAAAACCGTTAAGTAGGGGTAATGGAAAACCTGTACCCATAGCCCTGTAAAAGTGAATTAAGCAACGTAGCTTGAGGAAATTTGGAAAGGAACATCCCAGAAACCGTTCAACATAAAGAGAAATATGATCTCTTCGCCTTACATTGTAAACAAAACGAACAATTGTGTTAACAATACGATTTAGCCTTGATAAGTTCGTAGAAACAGTGCCCGAAATTACTTCCAGTCCATAAAAAACTTGAGACATAAGTAAAGAGTATGCCAACCTATATCTAACATGGTGTGGATAAAATACATTTGTTGAATGTATTTTTCTCAAGGTTTGCAGCACTCGGCAAAAAGTCTGATCGATATGTGCTTCAAAATTAAGCTTACTATCCAAAATGACTCCTAAGCACCTTACTCGATTTAAAAACTCTACACGCACACCATCAATAAAAATGTCCAAATCAACAGCAAAACGGTCAAATGGGTTAAAAACAATTGCCTTTGTTTTTTCGCCATTAAGAGACATTGAATTTAGAAAAGCCCAATCCGATACGACACTCAAAGTATAATTAATGTTATTTTCCAAAACGTCTGGAAAATCACGGTTTGAACTGAAAAGTAATGCAACATCATCCGCATATAAAAACGACTTACACGAAGTAGAATTAATCAATCCAGGGAGATCATTAATATAAAGTATAAATAAAATAGGGCCCAGCACAGAGCCCTGGGGAACACCAGAGTGCAACTGCAATAAATTAGACTTTATATTATTTACACAGACAAACTGATATCTTCCATGCAAGTATGATGATATTAACTTGCAAGCAGACATAGAAAAACCAAAATTGACAATTAATTTTTCAATCATTCTCCTAAAGTCAACATTATTAAAAGCTTTTGAGAGATCAAGCGAAACGAGAACACTAAATTTGTCATAATTCACATCCTCTCTAATGCAGTCAGTGAGATTAAGAAGAAGTGAAGTAGTGTTATGCCCCTGACCAAAACCATACTGCGATTGATAAATTCTCCTCGATGCTATAGCCATAATTTGATCTTTCAAAATGTGCTCCATCACCTTTGACAGCGCTGGAAGTATAGAAATCGGCCTCAGATCCTCAGGCCCATTTACAACTTTTGACTTAGGTATTGGGACAATTCTAGCAGTCTTCCAACCTATAGGAAATTTCGACGTCATTAATATTGAATTAAATAGATGAAGCAAGAATTTAGATACATATGGAAAAATTTTTTTAATAAATTGAATAGAAATATCATCAGTTCCAATAGAATTAGATTTTACCTTTTCCAGAGCAACCAATAGATCACATTCTGAAATGCATTGGAAAAATAGAGTACTTCCAGAAAAATCAAAATCATGAAAATCAAAGCTATCAGGTACGCTTGTTCGTCCAGTATTTACAAAATAATCATTAATCATATTAACATCTAGCCCATAGAATTGATCATCATCACCAAGACACCCAGATTTTTTAAGGACTCTCCAAATACCAGCCCCATCAAGGTTCCCAAATAATTTTGTGAAGTGCTGTCTTTTCTTGTCACGTATGATCCTTTTCGCCCTATTACGATACTTACAAAATATTCTCCAGTTTCTAGAAGACTTTTCTTGTTTGTATGACAGAAAAGCTAAATCCCTCAAAGACCTAGCAAGTGTTATATCCCTTGACTTTATCCAGTCATCGCCACTAAAACAAACTCGTTTCTTAACAATGGGAACGAAAACCATTAGATCATGAAAAAGCTTACAGATATTGAAGAATAACAAGTCGACATCACTTGTATTAAAAATAACAGATTCGTTAAAGTCCGACAAAAACCGAATAATTCCATCAACATCCAAGTTATTGTAATCTCTATACTCAATATATTCCCTGAAGTAAGTTGTTTGAAATTTGAAGCAAGAACAAATTATTGCGTGACGAGACAAGGCTGGATATTGATATTGTTCTGAAAAACTTAAGGTAGAATAGTCACTAATCAACATAAAGTCAATTAGTGACGTTGTACCATGTGTTACGTCAAAATGAGTAGGTCTACTATTGTGTACAATGTTCAAATTCAACCTTGTACACAATGATCGAAAAATTACAGATTTCGAAGCATCAAAAAGATTGTAATTAAAATCACCAACAATAATTACATGCGGGTATAAAGAAAGTAGCTGATAATGCTCAATTTCAAATGAAGAAATATCGCCATGAGGTAGATAAACTACACCAAACAAAATACGAATATTACCAAAATAAATTTCCATGAACACGGATTCACACGCATTAGCAATAGACGTCTTAAGAACAACTTTAAATTTTAGAGAATTCGAAACAAAAACACCAACACCTCCACCTCTTGCACCCTGTCGATCATTCCGGCAAAAAGTATAGCCAGGTACACTAACTGCACGACTTGAAATATGGGGCTTCAGCCAGGTTTCTGAAATTGCAAACACATCCAGCAATGACCCATTCAAAAGTAATTTTAATTCATCAAATTTAGAAGAATTAGCTGATGGCCTAATGCTTTGGCAATTAAAATGAGCAACTTTAAAGTCATTCTTAAAGGGCAATAAAACATTCTTAAGTTGAGAGCTGCTATTAATCAGCGGACCAATATTATAGTTAGAAGACATCAAAGTAGAAAAAGAACATTATGATGAGGAACCGAAAACAATATAATAAAAGGTAATACAATATAATAAACATTATAAACAATGATATATTATAACTTATCATACTATCATATTAACAACCAGTCTAATATTAATGAGATCAGCAATTTGAAATAAAAATAAATTTTGAGATATTAAAAACAAAATCAAAAAGTAATTAAATTCTAATTGCAGAAAATTTCTTCTAAAGATTATCATTCATGAACAACACTCTCATCAAGCAGCTCAGCACATTCTTTAGCTGAATATGTAACCTCAACACCATCAGAAAGTGTTAGTTTTGCTTTAAGCTTATCAGTATTTAATACTTTAAATTTCGTTATAAGTTTAAGGCGAAGCAAACGACGACATAATGAATTAAGATTACCAGCAGCAGGAGAAAAATGATCGTTAAGATAGACACGACGATCAATATCACCTTCGACCACATCACAAACTTTAAGCGTTCTAGTTTTATAATATTCCTTCATGACATTGTCCCTCAGAAAAACACTATTTAGCTTAATCAAAATGGCTTTGCGGTTGTACATGTAACAAACATGGTTAATGTCACTACGGTTAACGCTTATGTTATAGTGGGCACAAATTTTAATAACAACAGCCACTAAATCATCCAGTCCTGATGGTAAACCATTAACTACGATGTCAGCTCGGTTCAGTCTTTTGTGCAACAAGTTATTTTCATCCTGAAGAGAAGCAATTTTTGATGATGTAGAAGAATCAACATGCTTGATGAGCTTACTGCAGTTGACAATGTCAGATTGCAGTTCTTTACGCAACGATGACATCTCGGTTCTGAACATCGACATAGCATCAGTAAACATCTTCTTCAAGTCATCAAGTTCATCCTCTTTACGCTGTATTAAACCATCAATCTTTGTGTTGATACCACCAATTTCATCGCGTAGTCTTTTCTCCATTTCCAGTAATCCCGATGGTGATTTAGGATTATCTGCACACTTTTGACAAAGAAAAACCACAGATTTAACTTCTTTTAAAGTTCTCAGTGTGTCATCACCAATTTTGGCACATTGGGCATGATACCATAAATCACAAGATTTACATAAAACACTTGCCTGAGTTTTTCCAATAGCAAGTGTACAAGTACCACATTTGTATATTTTGTTTGCAGGCATATTTATTTATTGATGTGTTAAATAAAAGTATAACAAAAAACAACCGCAATAAAATGGCAGTAAAATGTATGTATGTAAACAACAATTTATGCAAGTCACAGGTAAACAACAGCAGCAACAAACTTTGTGGTATTTTTCCTAACAAAAGAAAAATTACGAATTTTTTAATACCTATTTCGGGACAAAATTCAAAACTTTTTTTTGGACAAAAAGTGTTAAGCATCCCATAGACCCATACGGCATAAGCTCAAGCAATAAGTATGAAAATTTTGATTGACGAGTGTGTATATGGGAGGTTCATCGGCAGTAGCTCTCTGCAGTATGTGTCTATGGACGCCTTAACTTAAAAATGTAATGTGAGCGTCAAAAAAAAAGAGTAAACAGCTCATTTCCTTTTAAACAAAGCCTTGTGAGATGTAGAGAAATAATGTTATAAAAAAGTGATATGCCAAAATTATTTGGTAATTAGGTAGGACTTGAACTCATAAAAACAATTTGCGAAAATAAATCGGAATAACGATATAATTGAATTTTTAAGAAAATATACCAATTTTTACGCGTCAAAAAAAGTAAACAGTTGCACCTTTCTTTTATAAAAAGGTCAGTAAATTGTAAAAGTGGGAGAAGATCTTATATTATTTTTAGTTTAGGTTTCTAATCTTAAATGTGTTTCTTGCTTTAAAACGAAGTAAAAAAGTGATTCTTTAACAATAGAAAAAAAATTTCAATTCAAACTCGAAAATAATATCAACAGAAAAAATCCATGCGTGAAATTGCAAAAATTGTTACAATTAATTATTGCGGAATAATATATAAATATACCAAACATCATACTGCATTTACTGACACAAAGAAAAAAGCTATAGTTTGCGAAGTTAAAAAAGTCCTTCTTCTAGTACCTTAAAAAAAGCTGAAAAAGTAACGTTAATTTCCGCATATTATTTTAGGGCTAGTATCATTTTAGGATCACCACACAAAAAAGGCTTCCATAGAAGAACACCACGTAAGACCCCTACATATCGTAAGCCAGCCAAACTAAATATTACAATCTCGCCCTAGAGTATAAAAATTAGTGGTAAACGTTCCAGGAAACCGTTTTACTCAATGACGAAAGTAAATTAAAATATTTGGCGCCAAAAAAAAACACGAAAAATGTTGCAAAGATGGAATGAAGATGTCTATGTCACATGTGTGGTTGAGATAGTTGAACATGATCGAGACTTGGTGATGGTCTGAGGACGTCTGGAGTCTTCAGGAATCAGTAATTTCATATTTATAGAATCGACAATAAAATAGAAGATCATAAATAGTTTTAGACATAATATCGATCCTAGTCTGCAAAAATTTAGCATTTTTCCAAAATTATGAGGAAATGGTTGCTTTATCGTACTCCCAAACCTATTTATAATGCTCTGAAATCCCCAGACTTTAATCCAATTGGGCATCTATTGGAACACATTGGCAAACAATTAGAAAAAGTACCATTATTTGCAGTGATCATCTCTAGCCGGCATTACAGAAAATATCACCCAATTTTGCCAAAAAACTTGTCGACTCGTTGCCTAGGATATTAAAGGATACAAATCGGGTAAGGAATAATAATTTGCCTAGTGGGTAAATATTTTCAATGTCAAAGGTTCCCGTTTTCGAAAGTCAATAGATTTTAAATAGAATTTCGAATAAATTGAATTGAATAAATTTGAATCGAAATACACAATAACCCCCCAGATTGAAATTGAATTTGTTCAAGAATCACTTAGAGCAATCGGTGTAGAGTATTAGTCTAGTCGGATTCATGATATATGTCCGTCCGTCTGTCACTTCTTGTAATCAAACAAAACGTCGCAATTTTGAACATAATTCGATAAAATTGAATAACTCTAACCTAATTAAAATATATCAATGGAGTAAGAATCATTAGCCGAATTGTGCCTCTGTCGGACCCTTCACTTTGTAATCAAACTTAGGCATAATATGATATGATTTTATGATTCTTAGACAAAAATAATTAAAATTGTATTTTAAGAATCACTAAATTTTTTCATTCTTTTACTATAATTATTACCTGGGTCTATTTAATTATGTTTGTCTGAACGCACGTCCATCAATCTGACCATTCGTCTACGTAAATCTGGTTATAAAATTATGTGTTGCAATTTTAAAGAGAAATCTATAAGATTTGTTGCATATGGCTTTTCTGATGAACCTAAATGAAAATGGTTAAAAATTTCACTTAGTCTTCATACATTTTCTATACACTTTTTTTGTAAACTTAAAATACTTATTAAAATTGTATATAATCCAAATATTTTATTTATCAATTTAATTAATAAAGAAATTATAAAAAATAACATAATTAATAATAATAAAAAAAAAATAATAATAAATTAAAAGTTAAAGTCATAGAGTAACGTTAAAGATATTTATAACAATATTTCAATATTTCTCTAATCTATGATCTTTAAATATAATTCAGTAATAAGATGAAAATGTTCGTTAACCAATTTTTCCCAACCTTTAGTTTTTGTTATCGTGCTAGCATTTCTATTAATGAAACCAATTGTATTTAGTTTCAACATCTTGGCTCTATGAAGATCCGCTAATATTAATCTTTCAGCTGCATTTTCAATCGTCAGATTATTTAACATTTCATCCTCACACTGATCTTTTAATTTTTCCAAACCATACATATCACATACTGTGAAGAGATCGAAATCCATTTTGTTTAAATCTTGTACTTTGCCTGTATATATATAACGTAACATTTCCTTGATTGTTTCGTGATTAAAGTCTGTTATGGTAATACGACTTGTTTTACTCTCTTCCATTTCATGTCTGAACATTGCAGCAAAGACTTTACTACGACTTGCTAAAATACATTTGTGAACATGAAATTCATGGCCTGCTACATCTAAAGTGAAATCCCAATGATTTTCATTTTCAAAGAGAATATCAAGATCATCGCTTAATTTAAATGTATTAAATAATAACTTCTTTAGTTGTGGTTCACTATAAGATGCACTATTTGCAAATGTTATTTCACACAATATTATAATCTTATCTTTATCAAGTAAGTCAATTTCGAAAATAATAGATTTTTTGCTGTCTTCTGTGTGTAAATGTACTTCCCGCATTTCCTTCTTTTCCATATCATATAAAGTGAGTTTACAAATAATTTTCCATTTAAATACAGTTTTTCTTGGTCTTACGAACATTTCAATACATGGTTTATTGCAATCTGTTTTTTTTTTAAAAGTTAAATTACCAACGAGTTTAAGGTCCATATAATAATTAAAAATAAAATCCGATGATTTTAATAAGGGTTCGTAAAGTAGGTAGAGGGATTTAACATTCTGTACAATCCACTTATACGTAAAGTCTTTTTCATATATAATAGTACGACTAAAGATTGTATCCATTTTCGATGAAAAATTATTGGAACAATTTTTAATTTGATATTTCGTTTTTTAATTCAATATTTTAGTTTTGAAAACGTATATGTAAATTTAAGGCGTATATGAGCCTTGTGTATGTGCTTGTGTAAATTATATATTTTGACAAAAAAAAACTTATCTTTTTTTGTCAATAATCATCTACAAAAATGATCGATTATTCGACTTTTTGGATAAACCGGTTTACGAATAATTTGAATTGTTGGCATTTAAAAAAAACCGGTTGCACTTTTTAAACCGGTTTTCAAATTGTTGGTATTTTGAAAAAACCGGTTGCACTTTTTTAAATTCAGAAAAAAAAAACGGTTAACCGGTTTTTGGCAGAAGTTAATATTTGTATCAAAAGACAACATTTCTTAAAGAAAAATCAATAAATTTTGTAATGTTCAAGATAAAATTTATTAAACATAATTATTTTTGGAAATATCTATATCAAAATTTTGATTAATCTATATACAGGTTAATCAGTTAATCGATTAATCAATAATTCTAATTAATCAAAATTCTGATTAATAAATTATTTTTAATTTTTAATAATCAAATTTGAATAATATTATTCATAGTTCTCAAATTTAGTTTACAATCAGTGTATATTGTAAAATATATCTTGTTTGGTGTTTAAACGACCCACATTTTATATTTTCAAAAGATTTGGCATGAATTTTTTTTTATTTTATATATATATATATATTTTTTTTTTAAATTATAAGGAAAATTAAAAACATAAAAAAGAAAGTCAAATAAATTTAAAATTATTCAATTATTCAAGATTTTAACTATTTAAATTTTGGATAATTGAAATTAGAATTAATCGATTAATCACATATATAATTAATCAAATTGTTGAATAAATCGAAAAATTGATTAATTTGAAATTTGATTATTCAGAATACTCGATTAATAGATTAATCGCACATCCCTAGGAATATCTATTAAGTCAATAAAAACGAGAAAGAAATAGTCAGTTAAGCCCGACAATACTCTACTCGATTGTGTGAATCAAGGGGTCTTTTTCTAGACCTGTGGAATTCTGGACCAATACTATAGTCATTTATGGACAGATCTTCATGAAATTCAGCACACAGATTTAAACTTATATGGAATTCGCATGTGTAAAAATTCTTGGTACATTTAAGGGATTTAACCAATTTCATCACGCTTCGTTCTTGGACTATAAGAAATCTGTGTGTCAAATTTCATTAATTTATATTCAAAATTGCGACCTGTATTTGCTATGTTCAAAATTGCGGCTTGTACGGATGGTCAGATGGACTTAAAGCCAATTAATACAAATTAATGTGGGTCTTGGACCAATATTTTTGGGTGTTACAAACATCAGCACAAACGCATAATACCCTCCCCACTTATGGTGGTGTATGGTATATAAATTGTAAGAAAATATCAAAAATGATATTTAACTTTTACTTAGCATAAACAGAAACCATAGGTTTTAACCAAGAAACATTAAATTAAAGATGTTTGGTCCTAAGTGAATGAGAATTCATAAGGGGGGACTTTGTGGTACTTTTTCGTTCTTCTAATGGTACTTTTTGAATTTTCTATAATATATAACATAGAAACATAAAATTAAAAATATTTGGTCCTAAAGGAATGCGAATTCATTAGAGGGGACTTTGTGGTACTTTTTTGTTGCTCCTATGGTACTTTTTTAATTTTCTATAATTATGAACCTGGAAACATGAAATTAAGGACATGTGGTGCTCAGTGAATAAGAATCCATATTTATGGTACTTTTTTGTTCTTCTAATAGTACTTTTTGAATTTAAAGTAGAAACATGAAATTAAATATGCATGGTCCTATGCGAGAAAGAATTCACAAGAGGTCTTTGAGATACTTTGTTTGTTCTTCTAATGGTACTTCTTGAATGTTCTGCAATTTTCATCCTTAGAAACATAAAATTGAAGATGTAAGGTCCTAAATGAATCAGAAACCTTAAATGGATTTTGTGGTCTTTTTCTTTATTCCAATATACTTTTTCGTAATTCTGATATTTATTTTTCATTACTCTAAGATTAGAAACCTGAAATTAAAGAGATATTGCTATTTATGGATGACATAACACCACTATTAAACATTTTCCCAAGGTAGTTAAGAATCTTAGTTTAAATTTGTTATACAGTATGGTTTTTATAAAAAAGTTCCGCTAACGAAGTAGCGGGTTTACAGCTCGTGTATTATATGAGAGCTATGGTAAATAATGGGCCAATTCTCATAAAAATTGGTACTGTAGTTTCTACTTATATAAAACTTATTTGTGTCAAATATTAACTTTATACCAACATATACATATATGTATGGAATATATGTACGTTAAAGTGATTTTCGGAAGAGGGGTTTATATGGAAACTATGGTCAATTATGGGCCGATCTTCATAAAATTTGGTACAAAGATTTATGTATATTTATGTATAACGTACCGAATTTTATTAAAATATGGCAACATTAAAGGCATTTATAATCGTTAAATCCCTATTCCGGGAAGATATTTGTATGGAGGCTATTGTATCATTGACTTATCTTTAAAATTGCGACCTGTAGTTTGATTACAAGGTTTACATGGATAGACAGATGGTCAAACGGATGGACGGACATCGTGAAATCGATTTAGGAAGTGATTCTGAGTCGAATGGTATACTTTAAGGTGGTGCTCGCATGTTTTTTCCTATGCGTTACAAAAACCACATATCTTGGTGTAGGGTATAAATACTGAGATTGGCTTCATTCTGCATAAGATGAAAAAACTTATGTAGTACACTCAGGCCCTAATTTGAGTCGTTTCGTTTTTCGTCGTTAGAGTTTATACGTATGAATTTTAAATTCACCTCCTTCTACAAAAAAAAAAAAAAAAAACTTTTATTAAGGATTAAAGCCCAAATTACAATAGCGCGTAGTCAGCAAAAATTATCAGCTGATCACTGTCAGCACAACATGTTGCTGCCGTTATAATTACAATTCAGCGTAGGCAGTCACAATTTACAACCACCATCTAGCTTTGTTCTACTTGTGTATTTTAGCCTCTCATCTATTTGCTCACTCTCTTTGTCTCGCTCTCAATCTGAATGCAGCGCAGTGAATTTAGAAACAGGGCTAAATGAAGTGCTGTTTCAAGCTGCTGCTGACCAAATGTAATCAACACCACAACAAACAGTACATTCTAAATGATCAGCTGATTATGTCAGCACACACTGCCACTGACTACGCGCTATTGTAATTTGGGCTTAACTCCTTTTCTGTTCAAATATTTTTAATCTTGAACCAATTATTAAGAAAACAGTGTAAATATATAAAAAAATGTGATTCAATTTGCGTCGCAATTCTCTTTAGTGTACACTTGTTAAATTCTAAAAGTTATTCGTAAAAAAATTAGTTTTTCACTAAAAATTCAATGTTTTACTACAAATTAATCAAAAATTGTTTTTTACATACAAATTAAACATATTGCTAACAATCTGATTTTATTTAATAAAATTTTTTTCTCGTGTGTAAAAACCTTAACGAAATTTCTTAGTTGAAAACGATGGTTCCGAAAATTGTAATAGAATTTTAAACATAGTCGTATTTCTGTCGTTTTCGACAACTATAATTCCTTCAAACGAAAACGACTGATTTTCGACTCATAATCGATACGAGAACGATACTCATACTTAATAAGGCTGATTGTTATATATTATGCAAATATCTATCTGGTAATAGAACATCGTATCTATTTTATTTATTTTATACAAAACCTAATACAATATCAATAAAATTTTCCAAATATTTTTCATAAGTTTTCAATAAGTTTTTAAATTATCAATTGTCAAAATTTATTATATTAAACAAATTCTTAAATAAATTGAATATTTTCTTTTAGAATTTTGAAATAAATTTCCAATTTTAAAAATTTAAATTTTAATTTAAAAAAAGAAAAAAACATTTAATTAGAGATTATTTAAATAGAAATTTAAAATTTTAAAAATATTTTATTAAAAATTTTAAAACACAACTAAAAATTTCTGAAATATAATTAAAATTATCCAAAATTGAATTTTAAACTTTAAAAATATTAAAAAGCAAATCATTATTATAATTTAAAATTCACGCCAGAAAGCAACCTTCATTATCATTTATGAAACCAATTTGGGTAGAGTATTATTTTTGCCAACTATTCGAGATAATTGTTTTTCCACATCTTTAATATATTTATCCGGTAGACAGGCCTCACGCATAGCATTCAATTTAGCCGTTATTACTGCTCTGATATTTGCATCACGTTGACGTTCACTTTCACGCCAAGCTGAAGCTTGACTTCTTTCCAATTCCTGCAAGCTGCGACGTTTCATTTCATTATCACCCATTTGTTGTATAATATCTCGGCGATAGCATTTACGACGTCGTTCTCTTTCCTCGTCCTCACGTTTTTGTTTAGCTTCGGCCTCCTTAAGACTATCAATGAGAGTATTGAATTCTTGCTCGGCTCTGGCAATTTGTAAAGCTTGACGATGTTTGGTTTCTTGCATTTGACGTTCACGAGCCTCTGCCAGTTCCTTCTCAATTTGTTTTTTACGCATGGCTGCTTCTTTTTCTTTGCGTCGGTATTCGCGCTCAATTCTTTCTTGTTCTCTGAGGTATGACATTTCCTCACGATCAGATTTTGATTGTAGAATTTTCTCGGCTAAATTATAAATACGTTGTTGTTTGCGTTCCAATTCTTCTTTGGCAAGTTTTTGTTCGGCCTGTAAAGCACGCATACGTTCTTCTTTGGCCCTCATATAGGCCGCTATTCTCATTTCAGCTTCACGTTCTTGTTCGCATAGCATGCGACGGAATGTAGTGGACATTTCCACTACTTTAGCCAAATCATCACGATATTTTAAACGCCTCTCCTTGGCCAATTTAGCCTGACGTTCTTCATCTCGTTTTAGGACTTCATTAGCTTTACGCAACATTATAGCTTCCTCTTCTATACGCTCAGCTTCTAGAAATCTAGCATTTTCACGTTCATTTAATTGTTTCTTAATCTCTTGGGCATATTTTTGTTTCTCTTCATGTAAACGCTCATATTTGGCATCCTCCTCACTTAAAGCTTTCATAGCACGATCTAGAACTTGTTTCTCCAAACGTTGTTCATCTTTTCTCAATTCTCTTTGTAGCTCATATTTCTCTTGCACCTGAGCATCTCGTACAGCATGACATTTTGCATCCAATATAATGCGATTAGCTTTTTTCACCTCTTCTTCCTCTTCGTGTTTAGCTAAAAATGCTCTTTCTAATACCTTAACTTGTTCATTGACCTCTTCACCTTCAAATCCTCTATTCTTTTCTTCTTCGGCTTTTTTACGTGCTTCATCGATTTCCTTGAAATATTGTTTAGTTTGTTCAGCTTCCGCTTCTAAACGTTTTGTTTCTTGTTCTCTTAGCATTAGGGCATTCAAACGATCTTCGAGAGTCACTACTTTGGCAGCAGTTTTTAGACGATTAAATTCCTGAGCTGGCAAAGCTATAGATCTTGGTATTTTAAAACGTTTTTTGGTATTAGTTGGTGGACGAGCTTGTTTATATTGTTGTAATGTTGGATCCAATTTGTTGGCATATTTAGGAAGTTGTGTATTTGAATCATAAGAACTGGAACGAACTGCTGTTTTAGCTCTTGCTAAGACTGGGTTATCTGAAAGTTGTTGAAACGAACGTCTATTGCCAGCCGAAAAACAAGGCATTTTTAATATGTTATTATATGAAAATATTAAAAATTATGAAAATATATTTTATTTTAATTTTAATTACAAACAATTAACACTGAATATATTTTAACACTGGTTGCCAAATAATAAAATATTGAACAAGCTTAAATATTTTGTTTGGGCTACCATAGTGATTATGACTTTAATGGGGTAGTATGTAACCAAGGATTTTGATATAATGTTAAATTGTTTGTTTTATATATATATATATAATTAAAAGAACATTAAGCTATATTTTCTTATTTATAAACAGAATTAATTTAAACTATTTAGGAATTTATAATTTAGTTTTATTTTTTATCACAAATATTTTAGTAATTTTTATACAGCATAAACTTTAACATAATCAATTTGTAAAGTCTCATTGCCCGACCATAACTTTTGGCCATTATTAATATTTTGCCAGAAATCTCTTATTGATCTCGGTGAGGTATTAGACCAAGGTTTATTTGTGGGCAGTTTTAAATTATCGGGAAATTGATAATGACCACCAATGGAAACGCCCAAGGTAATGAAGAACTGTAAATAAGAAATGAAATTTAATTTAAAATATTATAATGTTGAATTACAAACATAGAAGATAGCTTATGTATGACTTTTTAAAACTATACAATTACAAATATAATATGATTATTTTATGACTACACATATAATATACTGAGATTAAAGATAAATTAGGACTTAATAGTCTTAATATTAAATTAAAATATGACTATATAATATTAAATTTAAAATATGATCTTATAAAGACCATAAATGAAGGTTGAAATATAACTTTATAATTCCTAATATTAAAGCTAATACTTGACTAAATAAACTTCTATAATTAAAGCGAAAATATGACTATACAATATACTGCTATTAAAGCTAAAATATGACGTCATAAGCCCTAATATTAAATCTAAAATATGACCATATACAGCCATAAATGAAAGCTAATATGACTACACATAGTTCTTAAATTAAATTTGAAATATAACTTTATAAGGTCTAATATTAAAGCTCAAATATTACTAAATAAATACCTACAATTATAGCGAAAATATGGTCACATAACATGAAATAACATGTTATGTGACCATACAATTACAGCTAAGATATAACAATATAATGTATGTATTCAGATTAAACCTTATATATAATTATATATAATCATTGTAATTGAAAGCTTAAATGTGTTTATATATAATACTAAAGTGAAAGCTATAATATTATATTATAAACCCTAATATTAAAGCCAAAATATGATCTAATAAAGACCATAGATTTAAGCTAAAATATTACTATATAAATTATTAAGATTAAAGCTAAAATATGAATTAAAATCCCTAACATTCCAATAAAATAATAATAATACATAAGTACGTAGATTGAAGCTAAAATATTAAAATATTATTCTTAAGATTGAAGCCAAAATAGTATCATATTAAACCATAGCTAAAATACATTTGACTTTATAAGTTCTAACATTTTAGCTAATGATCATAAAAAGGCAATAATTTGAATATAAAATATGACTATATAAAGCACTTAGATTAAAATACGACAATATGCACAAAGCCTTATATTTATGCTAAAAAATTACTATATATACTTATAGTCATTTTTCCTAAAATATGACTTAAATTAAAACTGAAAATATGACCATATAAAAACCATAGATTAGAACAAAATATAACTATATAAAATACTAAAGTTAAAGCTAAAATATGACCATTAAAAGACTATAGCTAAGATCTAAAATATCACACTTAAGTTCAAAATAGAATATTTTTCTTAACTGTTCAAAAACAAAATAATAAAATTATTAAAACAAACATTTTAAGTAAAGTAAAAAATAATTTTGGACTTAAAAAAAAAAAGTTTTTAAAAAAAAGTTTTTTTTTATGTACGAAAAAAGTTTTTCTTTATATAATTTAAAAATATCAATTTAGAAATGAATTAATTTTAAACAACTGGAAATTTGATATTTGCTAAGTAATCATATTGGACTTTGAATATAATAAATGACCAAAGTCGCTGCGGATTTTCGAAAAAAACAACGTTTTAAATGGTATACATTAGGGTGGCCGCGAAATTGAAAGTATAGATGTTCCTATCTTAAATAAAAATTTGATTCATTCTAAAGTACCGTTTCTCAAAATTTTGGTCCTGAAAATTTTGCTTCGTCCTTGTGTTGAAGAAAGCATATGTACCACGGACATTGTCAAATCGACTCAGAAAGTGATTCTGAGTTGAACTGTGTTCTTTAAGGTCCGAGTATTCTTTCTCTGCGTTACAATTTCTGCCCAAACCAATAATGCCCCAACCTACCTATGGTGGTGTAGGGTATAAAAACAGTAAAACTTGTTTCGTTATAACTGCTACTGGATTATATTGTATTATTTTGATCCCAATTTTTTAAACATTTGTGTAAAAAATTCAAATTTTTAAATTTTTTGTGAAAAATTGCAAAATTTTTGACTTATTTGGACCTGGTCCTAAATTTTTTTTACGTCATTAAATACCAGCCCCAAAGTCCATTCTTACGATACCAAATTTTCATATTGTTACTTCGGCAGATATATGAACCAAACTTTTGAGACGCGGTACCTTAGAATGAAATAAATTTTCATTTGAGATGAGAACATCGTTATCAGATAAAATACTCCATACAAACATTCATATGAATTTATCTTAGTTTGTGATGAAAACTATTGATAAATATGAAAAACATCATTTAATTTTTTCATTATTTGTCTTAAAAATTTACATTTATTATCAATATTTTATTTTAAATTTCATAAATGTTTGACTTTGAAATGAAAAATTATTGTACAAAAAAAAAAGTTTTTTTGTGTTTTGCTTTCTTTGGAAAAAATTTTTTTGAGAACTTTATTATTTTGTACTTGAAGAAAAACATTTTTTAAAAAACTTTTTTTTTTATATTTTTTGTTTAAGTATGTTATAAAATAATTTTTAACTTCAATGAAAATATTTTTTTGGAAAAAACAAAATAAAAAATGTTTCCGGTCTTTTTATTAAACATAAAATTTGATTTTAATAAGAATTAATAATAAAGCTTAAATAAACTTAAATTAAACTATATAAAACACAAATATAAAAGGCTAAATATGTCTTTTTAATGACATAAGATTTAAGCTAAGATATGACTGAATAAATGACTACTATTTAAGCTAAACTAGGGATTTTTAACGCTTCAGTTTTTACCATTCTTCTAAAATTTTTGTTCGCGCGTTTATACTTTTTGATCTTACTCTATCATAAGTAAACTAATCGGACTTTGTATATAAATTCCGCACCATCTTTGATGTTGTGCAGTCTTTCAACAACTAAATACATGGTAGTCAAGTTTTGATGACAAAATTTTTCGGGCGCGATCTGTGCGCCCCTCCACTGAATAAAAATTTGGGATTGGGATTTATACTTGTTGTAATTGTGCGTATTTTGCGCTATATCCCGTTGATGTGCCCGAAATGGTCAACGTAGTAGATAGTCTCAAAGTTTGGAAAACAAGTGGCACATTCACATTTTCATATGGAATTGCTTGGATTACTGTGTGAACTTAGTTTTTTGTTATTTTACATAACAAAATCGGAGGAGCATTAAAAATAAATTTAATACAAGAATTTTCTTGTAAATGATGAATATTTTCGAACTTTTTTTATGAATTAATCATTTTTGAATATTTATTCAAATACAGAGAAGGATTTATTAGACACTAGCAGGATTGAATGCATTTTCTGATCCGCTACGTTCAACATTATAATAATGTAGAATACAATAAAATAAGAAAAAGCTTTTGTAAAGTTGTTTCAACTTAATACTTAAGAATTTAGAATATGTAAAGTGATGAAGTTACGTATTCTAATTCTTCAAAAGTGTGAGTTAAATGAAAGATCTTTACGATTAGCACTAAAAGGTACAATGGATGCTGAAGAAGATCGTAGCGGATCAGAAAATGCATTCAATCCTGCTAGTGTCTAATAAATCTTTTTCTGTATTCTAGAAAAATTGTTACAATAATGAACTTGAGCCTGAATAAATATTCAAAAATGATTAATTCATACAAGAATTTTATGGACTTTTTGAAAATTATGCAAAAATTGCGCTTTTTGTTTTTGTATTTTTATATAGAAAATTGCAATTTAAACAAATATTGGATATATAGATATAAGAGTGGCGATAAATATAATTAATCGGGATCATGAATTTAAGTCAAATGTCGTTGATAATTGAAAACCGGATACTTTTGTCAAAACACATTTCGCTAAAGCACATCGTGTGGACAGCATGAAATTAACTATAATTAACATAATTAGTAGGTGTTTGTTATGATTAATAAAAATTCGGAGGCGCATTAAAACATTTTGAGAGATAAACATTTTATGGACCAAAAAATATTTACTTGTGTTAAAAAAGGATTACAATATTAAAAAGTATTTCTATGTAATAAATCTAACAAAATATTTTTTCAATCAACACATGGCGAAATAAATAAGATTCGATCCAAATTTTTCACAAAATTTTTAAATATCGCGATTTTTATTGAAAAGAAAATTTTTAAAAATTTACTAGGAAATCCTAAAATATGCTGCACTAATACAATCAAACATTGAAAATATCATACATTTTATTTGAATAACTCAGTAAGTTTTGATATTATGTGTAATTTTTACCAGAATTGTAATTTAAAAATTTTTATATGTTCAACTTTAAACCGCCATAACTTTCGCGCCCCTCACATAAAATGATTAACGCGAACTTATTCTACATGCATTCGAGTCACTTTATATATGTATATACAAAAAAATTTAAATGTGCCATTAAAAAAAAAAAATTAATATTTTTTTGAAGGGCTAAAATCAAAAATTTTTGATAATTCTTTTCAATCTTACTTACGAATTTATTAAACTCATCTAAATTCTCAGTAATTGTTCCATATTTTATACCATCAACTTCCATTGTTATTTCATTTACTTTCCAGGTTAATGTATAAATATGAAAATCATTGCCATAATGTTCATTTCCAGTACGTTGTTGAAAGTTATAGTTATTATTTTCCACATCACTAA